>SKCR01038192.1:0-286264 GCA_019454045.1 Zanthoxylum bungeanum | reverse complement strand
CTGTTTGTCAGTTTGTTTTTCTGAAGACGCTGAGGAAATGGTGGTGGTGGTGAGTGGTTGATCTGTTCTTTTTCTTTTTCCTTGCTTCTTTTTCTTCCATCTGTGGAACTGCATCTTTTGGAACTTCCTCAGCAGCTGTTTTGACTCCAACGTCTTTGTTGATTCCAGTACTGCTTTTAAGGTAATGGCTTGACATTGCTCCTTCCCTCGGTTCCTTGGATTTGGTTCTGTGTTGCTGGGAAGATTACCTGGCGGTCTGTAACTCTGAGCATTGGCCAGTTGGCCAATTGATTCTCCAGTGCTTTGATGGAAGCTGATTGGCTCTGAATCATGGCTTCATATCTTTTTAATTGAGCTAACATCTCTGCCATCACTGGTTCATTTGTCTGCTCCTGGCCTTGTTCTGTTGCTGGAATCCAGGTGGTGGATAGTTCCGCTGTTGGCCTGAATTGTTGTTCCATGAAAAATTAGGATGATTCCTCCACCCTGGGTTGTAGGTGTTGGAATATGGATTGTTCCCCTGCCTGTTGAAATTGTTGACATAATTCACCGTTTCTTCATGTTGATTTGATTCTGGTGCTCCTCCATATGGTGAACTTGTGGATCCAGTGGTAAGAGTTCCATGAATTTGCAAATTTGATCTAGTTTGGTGTTGACTGCTGTATTAGCTCCAACTTCATAAATTCCTGCAATTCTTTGAATCAGACTTCTTTCTGTTGGCCACAAGGAATTGTTGTTAGCCATTTCTTCAATTAGTTCCCAAGCTTGATCTTCTCCTTTTGCCATCAAAGCTCCTCCAGCAGCAGCATCAATTGTGGTTCTCATTATTCCAGAAAGTCCATTATAGAATGTTTGGACTTGAAGCCATTTTGGAATCTCATGGTGTGGACATTTCCAGAGTAAATCTTTGTACCTTTCCCAAGCTTCGTAGAGAGTTTCTGAGTCTTGTTGCACAAAGGATGTGATGTCATTCCTCAGTTTTCCAGTTCTGGCTGGTGGAAAATACTTTGCAAGAAATTTGGTGGCTAAGGTGTTCCATGTTGTGATAGAACCTGCTGGTAATGAATGTAGCCAGGCTTTAGCTCTGTCCTTCAAGGAGTATGGGAATACACGCAGTCATCATTGCTTCTCAGCTTCTCGGTTGTATTGAAAGTACCGCAAACTTCCAGGAAGTTGCTGATGTGGGCATTAGGATCTTCAGTTGCATTTCCTCCAAACTGAACTGACTGCTGAATCATCTGAATGCAAGTTTTGATGTCACCCGCATTTGCTTGCTGGTAATGGAGGAGTACAATACATGAAATGAGTCTGTCAACCACCGGAATGGTTCTGTCTCGAATGGGAATTGGTGGTGCAACCTCCAAGGTTCAGGTTCCATGTTGACTAAAGCTTCTTGGGCTTCTCGCCTTTCCATTCTCAACTGTCTGATAGTTCTTTCAATTCTGGGTCAAACGGTCGTAGTTCAAAGCTTCTGGTTCGTCTCATGAAGTTTCTGAGAACCTGAAACACAAGAAAACATAACAATAAGTAAAAAGAAATTAGATACAAGTAAAAGTATCTAACCCCTAAACTAATAATAAAAGATAAATAAGTCCCCGGCAATGGCGCCAAAAACTTGACCGGCACAAACACACACGTATAACGCAAGCGTACGTATCGTTCAAGTAGTATAAAAAGTATCGATCCCACGAGGACTTAATACCTAAGTTATTAATTTTATGAGGTTAAATGATTACTAGTATCTACAGGTTGTTTAATTGATTTGAAATAGCGACGATTCTAAATTTAAAGACAATAAAATAAAATTGTTTGAAGGTAGATTTTAATAAAATTCAATATTAAAACTATCTAGGGTTGTGATTTATTCCAATATTATTTAAAGATAAAGTGGTTATTTTATAATTGGGTAATATATTGATTTATTAACCTGGAACACTAATTTATGTAAAAGCCTCTTCCGATGGTCAATTACAAATACCTAGTAATCCAATTGAACCATATGTCTATGTCAACCAAATTACCTAGATTTATTATGATTAAGTTCCAATTATGGCTACCCCCGCCCGACAGGTATATTCCTATCCTGTAAGGAAATCTATTGAAAGGGTTATCTATCCTTAAGGAAGATCGTGGCTATTGAGTCTAAGGTCTTAAACTTAAAATCCCTTATGTTAGTTCATTTTAAGTTTACCTAATCAATTTAATTAATGGCCAGTTAATTAAAGAGCATTAAGATTAAGACTCAATAAATAAATCTTTATATTATCCAAATTATAATCTAACCCTTATAAACCCGTGATATTGAATTTCATCACAACCCTAGATATTAACTTAGTTATGACACATAGCTAGGGCTGGTAAAAACTTGAAAATAAAAGACATAAACTGCTGAAAAGTAATTGCGGTAAAATAAATACTGAAAAGTAAAAATACAATAAAAATGAAATGCTAAGGTAAAATGAATTACTTTTACTATTACTAATTTAGATAATCTCCCAGAAAATAATATATAAACTTGTGATTATTACCAACCGACCAATCTGGCGGTATCCTGATTAAGTCAAATTAAGTCCAACCAGCCATATAGGCGGTAATATTTGTCCATAATCCAGCCATAAAGGCGGTACCAAAATAAATTTACCAACCGACCATTCTGGCGGTATCCTTGATTAATCAGGTTCAAACCAACAGAAAATAAATTACCAACCGACCAATATAGCGGTTTCCTTTATTAAGTCAGGTTCAAACCAGATTAAATTAAATTGCCAACCGACCAATATAGCGGTATCCTTTATTAATCAGTATTTTAAATAGTAAATATATCATTTTTAAGGGAGATTAATCTAAATAGCAATAGTAAAATAATTACCTTTCACCTTAGCATAGGAAAGTTACCTCCTCATAGTGAATAGTAAAAACTGTAAAAAGTAAATTACTATTATTACAAAATGTAATTAAAATTAAATTACAAAAGTAAAAAATTAAAAACTAAAATATTCTAGAGAGAGAAACTCTCGCTTTACACGGATTAGAAGAGAGAGAATGGTACACTGAAATCTGAAATTTCGCGCTCTATTTATAGGTAAAATTTTACTGTTCGAGCGTCGCGACGCCAAAGCCCTCAGCGTCGCGACGCTGGATTTTGTCGATGTGGCACGATGAGGAGGCGACACGTAGCAATTCGGATAAGAGGATAAGGTTGACACGTGTAATGGCGGCTGGAACTCAATTATGAAGCTGACGTCATTGATGACGTGGCACTGTTCATGACGTCATTGGTGACGTGGCACTGTTCATGACGTTATTGGTGACGTCATGATGATGTGGCGTGCGCACGTTAGCGGATCTTCTGTGGTGGTGACACGTGGCACGGCGCATGTTAGCAAAGTCAAACTTCTCAAATTCTGACCAGTTGACCAGGCGCATGTTAGCAGATTCGGCGTATGCTGGGCGTCGCGACGCTGAAGGTCTTGGCGTCGCGACGCGGAAAAGACTAAAATATCCCTGTCGACGCATTTTTGTCCGGTTTTGCCCCAAATTGCCTCCAGTGCTATCCAAATTTTATTTATCTGCAAAATATCAACAAAACACATCAAAACGTTCATAAATCTCGAGAAACAATACAAAACATTAGGTTAAATGAGTGAGAAATAGTGATATAAATACCACTTATCAACCAGTATAAATGAATATCGAATCCACTAGGGTGATGTTGCAAAAAGATTTGACAAAGGAAGACTACATCGAAGCAATGATCTAGAATTTTCTAGAATAGGACGATATTAAATGTGATATACTAAACCATTTAGAAGCGCAAAAGAAAAAAAATAGCCAAAGAGTATAATCTCAAAGTCATGGCTAAATCATTCATAAAAGGCGAATTAGTATGGAAAACTATATTTCCACTGGATACTAAAGATCCGGCATATGGCAAATGGTCGTCGAATTGGGAAGGCCCATTCAATAAAAGATGTGTTACCAAATGGGGCCTATCATTTAAAAGATCTAAACAGAAGGGTATACGCTAGGGTGATAAATGGCAAATACTTGAAAAAATATATGCCCACATTGTGTGAGCACGAAAATGTAATGCTTTTATATTAATAATGTGTTCTAATTGATTCAAGACGAAAACATCCTCAAAAATACAAAAATGGGACGACATAACGTCCTACAATACATCATAGACTTCGGCTCGAAGACCGTCGAAAATCTCCAGGCAACCCTTTAATGGCCGATAACATCTCCCTCCTCAGATGCCATTCCTGTTGAATCTCCGAACCCGCTGTCTCCAAATCGGCCAGGCTCTTTTCAAAATCTATGCGAGCCAGATCCTCATATTCTGCCAAAGACACGTCCATCTATGTCACTTGCGTAGCGATAGCCAGATGGTCTATCCACTGATGCCTCGAATGCCTCAGCTTGTGGCTGCACTATTCCTTACTGGAGTGAAGGATCCGAGGACGATGGATGCTGGGGACAAGAACTGACGGCCATGCGGCCTGAGGAGGCGACGACCGAGCATGTGAGTTTATGGGATATTCAGCCCGATAGGGCGATGATTTTTCAGAAGTGGCCGACATTTGGACTGGTGGAGCAGAAGCTGCAGATGAGGGAATCATAGATTGGGGAGCCGAAGGATACGGCTGCACAAGCACAGAAAGATCTCATGCTGAAGGCACCGGAGAACCCAATCGAGAAGGAGATGACGGAAGAGCCGAAGATGACGGCTGTGCGAAGGCCGATGTCTGGGGCGCTGAAGAACTCAGAGATGTTGTTTGTGGCATTGATTATTGCGGTGCAGTAGTGGGCCGAGCATCTGCAAGAGAACAAGAATCGGAAGAATCAGAAATATTAATGACCTCATATTCTTCATAAATACAACGAAGTACATCTTCTTTATACATAGACCGAGCCTCCTCTAATAACTCCAACTCGGCCAAACTGTAAAGGCCGTCCACATCCCTATAACACCCTCTAAGCCCTGTGGCAAGTAACCTGCATACTAAAGGATAAAACTACTTGAGATAATGCCAAAGAGGCCCATCTGCCCAAGTAGGCTCTGGCACCTCGGCCTCATCATCTGGATCCTGTACGATTGGTACATGATCGTCCGAAGAGGGACATTCAAATATAGGATGGTTTCTTGGAATTTCCTCAACCCTCGGACGAGAACGGCCAAATTCTATATGTGGTTTCGTACCTTGAGGACCAGCTTCGACTGTTCCACCCTCTTATGGAGTTCGCTCCACGACTGGAGCATCAGCCGTTTCATCCTCATCTGATGGGAGCTGCACTATCGGCACCTCAGTAGGGTCCACCTCCTCAAAACTTTCAAGTATAGGAGCTTCAGCTCCTAGAGTTTGGGCCGCTGCGGGCATTGCAGAGGGCATTTCAGTCATAAGCACCTGCACCAAGTACAAAATTAGGACCCCAATTGTAGGACAACAGGACCTGACGAAGCAGTTCTAGGCTCGCGGCCTAGTTGGGAGTACGGAATAGTCCACAGAAGAACTATACCGGAGAAATAACATGGAGTCGCCACCGGGTGTGAACCGGGACAAAGATTTAAGGCCGCACTCACCCCTCGCAAGGGAAGACCTCAAACCGTTGGGTTCGGAATGGTCCCTTACTTATGTCACTTGTGATGATATGATTTGTGCAATAAACTAACCAAATCTATTCGACATTCATGCTCAAGGGTACTTAGATCTAACATGCTTTCATCCAAATAACTCCACGCAATATAACACAACGAGCACATTGAATCATTAAACCAAAATAAACAAATAACTAATTAAACATAAACATAAACTAAACGAAACATCATGCATAAAGAATGAAGAAACAATATGCCTAAATAACACAATCATGCTTTGAAAATTAAATAACAAGACTAAATTAACTCATGCTTAAAATAATAAATAAACGGCCTAGAACTATGACATGCTCAAATACAAATTTGGATTAGACGAGATACGTGCATCTTAAGTGGTACGTGGCGTTGTATCCCGAGTGCAGACCGCAATACCGTCCATTCGGAATCGGCTACGGAATTTACGTCCGGGTTTCCATCCGATATACCACAAAAGGGAACACACATCCCTCTCATCCAACAATCACTTCATGCCTCAAACGACTCTCATGCAATAATATTTTAAAATAAATAAAATAAAACGAAAGAAGATAAGTAAGAAGGTGTCCTCAGGTCTAACCTCTTTTGTTGTCTCACGAAAGGGCGTTACACGTCCGTTGGAAGGGTGAATGATCCGCTACTCTTTTAGTTCACCAACTCAACGTCTTTCCTCGCTGTTTTGCTGTTCGGACTGCTGTTTTTACTCCGTTTCGCTGCTGTTTCGCTGCACCATTTCAGGTCACTGTTTTGGTCGTTTAGTGGACTGTTTTGAGTGACTTTGAAGGCTAATGGGGCTACGGTTTTAAGGGCTTTAAGGGGGAACTTTGTGCAGTTTTTGGTGCAGTTTTTGGGTGGTTTTGGGACTGTTTTATGGGCTAAAGTCGCAGTAAAAATTGGGCAGAATGGGCAGTGATGCGCGGCAGATTTAGGGGCTGTGCAGTGGCATTTTTAGGATTGGTTTGGACGTGTAGTGAGGGCTGTGCAGTGGGGGTGATTTGCGTGACTTTTAGGGGTGTGTGGAGGCTGTTTCAGGGTGTGTTTTGGCGTGAGTTTAGGGACTGTGAAAGGGGCAATATGGCGTGAATGGATGGAGGTTTTGGTCACCGCAAGAAAGGGTTGATGATGTGTTGAAGGGTCTTTGAGGTGGCTTGGGCGTGGATGGTGTGAAGGGAAGGGGATGGCTCACGGTAATTGGAGGAGACTTAGGGGATGCGGCAATAAGGCTTTGAATAGGTAATGTGCGTGAATGTTGCTTCCTTAGCGATGTGGGACATGAGGGAGTGAGAAGGTTGTATATCTAGATTTGTTTGTTGAGTGTGTGAGTGGTTTGCAAGGTGGAAATGTGACGTTTATTTGCTGTGTGTGCGCTGTCTTTTGTGGGTTTGTTGTAAGTGGCGTCTGGGCTTGAGTGAAGGGCGTGTGGAGGCTAGCAATTTGGGTGAAGGCTAAACGTGGATGTGTGTTGAGCGAACTGATGCGTGAAGCTGTGATTGGCGTGAGGCTGTGTTGAGGGCGTGAATTGGTGAAGGTGATGAAGGCGTGAATTGACTTTGGCAGGTGGCAGTGAGCGTGAAGGCATGGAGAAGCAAGGCTGCGTGAAGCTTATGAAGGTGTGGTGTGAGTTGATTGTGTTGAAGGGGCTTACGTGTATTGAGGGCTTGCTTAGGGTTTATATTTTTGGTGTTTTCGTGAGAGTCAGCCGTGAAGCGTGAATGGTTATTAATCTTGTTTGTTTGTGGTTATTTTGGTGAGGGGGGTTTATGCGTGAGTGGGCAGTGGCTTTTTGTGTGAAGGGCGCTTATGCGTGAGTGTGGTATGTGGACGTGAGGCGTGAGTGGGGGCTAAAGGATGAAGTGGCGAGTTTGTGAATGGCGGCAGACTGTGTGGTCTTTGGCTTTTTGTTTGTTCATACGTGCATGGCTTTGTAGGGTTTATTTGTTGCCTGGTGAGTTGCCGAGACTGGAGAAAGTTTGAAGAGAGAGGTGCGTGAGAGTGAGGAGCTAGGGTTTCTTGTTTGGCTGTGAGAGAGAGTGGCGAGAGAGAGGTTGAAGAGGATTAGGGTTTGTTGTTTTAGGTTTTATTCTCTTTTGTTCTGGTTTGTGGTCACTGCCGAGAGCGAGGAGGGGAACCTAGGGTTAGATTTGTGTAGTTTATATAGAGAGGGAATGTAGGGTTTGCATGGTTTTGAAAGGAAATAAAATCAATTAATATTAGGTGTATTTAATTTGATTATTTTAGGCAAGAAATATGTAATTTAGGTGGCGAATTATTTAAATTAGGTGATTGATTTAATTTAATTTGGTAGGTGATTTTTAAATTTTGGAAATGATTAATTTAATTTTGGAATTTGATTTAATTTAATTAGGTTTAATAATTAGATTTAGTTTTAATTAAATTTCAATTTAGTTATTTAATTTGTTTTGATTTAGTTTAATTGGTTTTTAATTAGTTATTAAATTTAATTTCAATTTAATTGGTTTTGATTTAATTGGTTATAATTGGTTTTAATTTAATTTAATTTAATTTAGAATTCATTTAATTTGTTTTAATTTAATTTAATTAGTTTTAATTTATTTTAGTTTAATTTGTGACATATATTTTAAATGTTTTAATTATTATTGGATGTGATTTAATGGGCTTGGACTAAGGTTAAGTTTTAAAACGGAGGTCCAACAAGCGAACCCGAAGCTAAATAAGCGAGTTAAATCCGACCAAATGCTAATTTCCAACTTTTCCCTTCCAACGTCCGTTTCCCACGGCTTTCACAACTAAAGAGGTAGCGTCTCCATACGAGACTCATCATCGGGACTTACATGCAAAAATACATTGCCTACACCAATTTACATCACACTTATGTACGAAAGAAGATGGGTTTCAAACTTATACCTTAGCGCGACGGACGAGCAGCACATCTGAATCCGAGCTGCGACTAGGGGAAGGCTGTTTCATTTTGGCAAGCTTTATTTTCTTAGTTCTGGCTGCCTCAGTTGCCTTTTTCGACCCCGTCGGCTCAGAAGACTTGGGGGATAAGGGAATGGTAGAAAATACCATCGCAGAAGGCAAAAAGAAGAATCGTTCACGGACAGGTGGCCAGAAATGATCAAAATGAGAATGGACCGATGTACAAGAAGCAAAAGGGGCGATAAAAAAAGAAGAAAGCAAAGAACGGGTCTCCGACAAAGATTTCTCCATGTAATAGACCAAAAAGACTTTAAAATGGTCCGACGAAGCGGAACGCGTATGGAAGAATGGAAGAGGCCATCCTTGAACGAGGCCAAACTGACGGGCAAGGAAGTTGGGCGAATACACCTCCACTCTACCCTTGCCATTGGCCCCGGTTAGGATGTCATGAATCAGGTCACAGCTGCATAAAAACCTGCGCCATATACGAAGACTTGATTCATCCTCTTCCGAGTGGGGAAGGTCATGAAAGAATGATGGGTTGTCTACCACAGAAAAAGGAAAAAATGAGGGAACCCGAGGAAGAGTATAGAATTATTCAAAAATAGTACGGGGGAGGAAAGAAGATGGTCGGAGCTGGGCGAAAAAAAGACCAGCACAAGGATAAGGATGGTTGGAGTCAATAGTGCCGAAAACAGGGAAATAGACCCTCAGCCAAAGCTGAACGAGCCACAGAGGGCCGAAGGCAATGGATGAAGCCCCCGACCGAAGTTGTTTTTGAAGGACGACCAACCCCCGATAAATAGCAGCTAGAAGGAAGGATGCCAGGTCCAAACGAAGACCGTTGGCAAGATCTGAAGAGATAGGGAGGTAGCCCGCTACAGGCTTTTGGCAGGGAGCACAAATGATGTATTTTCACAACCAGTAGTGAAGGAAGGCCGTTCGCTCCAACATTGAAATAGAACCGGCCGATTTTGAGAATGTGCGAAGAAAAGAAGAGTAGGAAGAAAAGGACGAAGAGTCCATAGAATGAGGAGGGAAACGAAAGGTTGTGCAGGCCGAAGTGGGTGCACCTAGAGGGGCCAACCCGGTAAGAGCACCGATATCATGAAGAGTGATAGTGAAAGGACCAATGGGGAAAATGAATATGTTGTATTCAGAAGACTAAAAGAGTAAAGGGGAAGGAAACAAGTTGTGATCAAAAGAAGGTAAAACCAATGAAAGCTCGATGAAGGGAATGAGTCTTTTTTTCTCTAAAAAGGCACGGGTATCAGCATGTAATAATATGCGTTGAAACCAAGCCTAGAATGCGGCATCGTGTTTAGGCCAAGTGCGAATCAGGTTGGATTGAGCCAAATGAGAAAGATTAATTGGCTCCGTGAACGGGAGGCCATAAGAAGAAGGAAATTGTTGAGCCAATGGGGCAATAGCAATGGTGTTGTCTTCAGTAAAAATAAGGCCAAGCGCACACCGGCCATAGTCCTCGTTGAGAGTGTTGACCCCGTAAGTACCCACGAAAGAATCATCCAGTGATATCTTATAATCAGCGAAGGTAGAGAAACTGGCTTTGGGGACAGAGGAAAAAGGACGCCATCGATATCAGAAGGTCGAAATTAAGGTAGAGGCAAGTTTGCAAAGAGGGTCGAAAGTAAAGGAAGTAAAGGCCAGAGTGGGCTAAACCCTTATATAAACAGACGAATTGTTCAACCTAGGACAGGTATCGCAGCCTAAATCGTTGAAAAGCGGAAACGGCGGGAAAACGGAAAGAGATGAAGGGCCATCTTAGACAGGTGTTAAGATGCTATTCGCGGTAAAAGTGACGTGTGACGAAAGGGAACAATGAAGTGACATAAAAAAACGGCCCTTAAATGGGCCTCATGATGAAAAGTGTTAGAAAACGCCGTACATTTATTACAGAAGTGATGAGTTCGTATATGACTGTAAAATATGGCCCGATAGATTACAGGGCGAGAAATTCTCCCCGGGTTGTCACACTCTAAGCATCACAGCATCGGCCTCCAACAGCTCGGCCAGGCCTCAGCCCTTCGGCCTCGGCCTCGAATAGATCGACCAAATCCAACTCAGCAGCAACCTTCACAAGATCGGTCACAGACAGACGTCAACATAACTTTCCTCTGAAACGTCGTCCAGGCTGTCACCATTATTAATACGAATAGTAAAGGAAAGGACAAGAGAAATTGATGTGATAAAATTGTCAAACTGCAGGGATACTAAAGGTTAGGCCTAGGGCAGAGAGCCCGTCAAATAGTCAGATAGCACATGGAAAGCATTGCAAGTTATCACGTTTTGAAAGTATATAAAAAGAGGAGGGTTGAAGACGGAGAATCCACCGCCCATTCAAGGGCCAACACTACTCAAAACATTTCAGTTTGATCTTCCAAGCATTTTCCCAAAGATGAAAAGGGGAAGAATGATAAAAGCAGAGCAGAGCCGGAAAAAAGAGAAGATCAGCATGAAACATAGACTATCGGCCACGAAAGTTTCTCACTGAGGTGTGAAATGGAATGTAAAAAAGTTAGCTAGCGGCCATCCACACGATCTGAGGTGTAAAATGGAATGTAACGTTATGGATGGGCTATATCCGTTAGCGACAGTTGACCAGGGTCCTCTGTATGGAAGATACTGCACCTCCTGTTTGTTGATGGGTTACGCCCGTAGACAGCGGCTGACCAAGTTCCCATACATTGAGAGTGATGCTCGCCCCAGCTACACAGGTTCCCTGGACTGAGGGGTCGGTCGGGCGACTAACCAGTCGAGGGCGAACATCCCCGGCTTCACAGATTCAGGGATCGGCCAGATGACCATCTAGTCGAGGGCAAATAAAGGACACCCATCGAACCAGCCCTCAATTGGTAAGGTGGTCTTCCCTGAACTAGGACCCTAAACGAGGCAAAATTTCACATCGATTTCCACTTCCAGCTTCAACCGAAGTGAATTTGGGGGACAATTATTGACAACAGAATCTGTCCACCATAGAGCGAAATCGCCCTAAGGACGAAGAAGCAAAAGACAAAGGCCAGAAGGACGACGAAAGAAAAAGCGATCGCTAAGTTAGAGCGAAGAGAATCTAGGACGACCAAGGCGATGACCAGAACGAGGACCTGTAATGGAATCGATCCCACGATCACAGCAGTTAGGCGGTTTCTCCCTCCACGATCGAGCAGTTGAAGCACACAGTGAAGACATGATCTAGCAGTTGCAGAGAGTTATTAAAACTGCTCAAGCGGTTTATACGTTTCACTATAAAAGCTCACTCGAACAAAGAGAGAAGACACAACCAAATGAAGACTCAAATGAGCAATTTATTTTATTTCTTAGTTACATAGCTTTTAGGACTGTAATTTATGTGCTTGCGCCCCTTGGAGGCTTTCTTTCCACTTAATCAAACACCCATTGCTGAGACTTTGTCTCAGGAGGTTTGAACCTTACACGTTTCTCTTTCTCCGCGCACAAAACCCGCGCAAACAACTAGTTTCTTCTAAGTTTTTCATTACAGATTTAGAAGACAACAAAGGCTTCAACACAATTAATAACATGCATATAGAAAAATAAGCATATATAAATACTTCACATGTTTTCAAACATTATAACAAATGTATTTGTCACTTTCAATCACTTTAAAACCATGAGTAAAATATTAGAGGTAAAACCCCCCACTATTTCCAATTTATCATTGGAGATCGAGCCCCCACTATTTCTTAATATCAAAGAAATTTTTTTATTCATTAATTTTTATTTAATTTCAGTTGCAATTAGTGACTATTAATAAAAAAAAATAATCACCAATTGTAACGTGTCTTACTGTTTCTACAGTTCTACTTCTAATTTCTCATTTTTCCTTTTTTTTAAAAATAAAACAGGCAATAGCCTCTATAATTTATAATAAGCAATGTGTCAGTTCACCAGGTGCTTGTAAAAATGCTTCTTTGGATTTTAAACTCTTTTGATTCCGTAACATACGGTTTCAAACGAAGCAGTTTCGAGTTAGTGAACACAAAATTTTAAAAAGCTTCTGCTTGAAAAAGAATAAAAAATTGAACCTTGAGTCGGATCGCGCACTGCCTTATAAACTTATTTGATTTTGGCTTTCCTGTCAATCTGGCTCCTCTCTGATTTTTCTTGGACCATCAACAATTACAAGCTCGTCTGTGTTTTGCTTCTAGCAACATTGAAAAATTGAAAATTGGGTGTTGTTGTGTGCATGGACTATAATTTTAAGACGTTTCGCGGCTCTGCTCAGAATTTGTGCTAGCAGTAATCGGCTTCGACGTCCCTAGGATAAAACAAGCCCAGATAAACACTGTCTCAATCGATTTGAACAAAATCGACTGGTATACTCACACCCAACGAATATTTGCTCGGAATCTCAAGAATAAAAATAATAATAATAATATATAATAGAGGGATATTTGGTAGAGAGAATTAGGATTTGTGAAATTGTATCTCTCGACTCTCTAAAATTTATTCTTGACTGTGTCAATAAGCATTCAAAAAAAATAAAAATATTTGCACAGAAAGGCACTTCTAAAAACCAAAGTATATGCCCAACACTTTTCAATAACCAAAAGTATATGTTCTGCAAAGTACTTCAAGAAACAATTGATAAATGCCCACACCTCTATTTTAAAAGAGAAAAGGAAAGCCTCCTTATATAGGAGAAACATATATGAACGTTGTAAGAAATTAAATAAAACAAACACCAAAAACATGTTAAATAATAAATGAAAAACTGTTATATGTACAGAAAATTAAGGGGTATATCTCCCTAATAAAACTTGTAACATCTTCATACAAACAAACTCCCCAATTAATTTTGTAATAATTTTTTCATTCAAAACGTGTAACTCATGTCACTCCCATTTATTGAAATTCATATTTACAACAGAAATAATCAAAATATTAAAATAATTTTGATATATATTAATGAATATTGGATGTTTCATATCTAAAAAGATAAAAAAAAAATTAATATATTTATTTATTATGGGAAAAAATTAGTTCATTAGTATAATAATTAACATACGGACCGCGCTTTGAACAAATTGAACATATCTTGGAACAAAATTATATTCTAACCCAATTTTTTACTTGGATTAAAAAAATTAGTGCTAAATCATATTTGGAAACTGAAAATATTCCTTAAGTTTTATGAAAATAATAATGGTAAGTGATAAATAATATAAATATTAGAGAACAAAGTGATAATTTATCATTTATAAAAAAAATCAAATATAATATCTAATATTTGAAATACCGGCGAACATAAAATAAAATGATTTAAATCTAAAACCTAACTAATATTGATTATTAAAAAAGAACTAATATTAAATTAATACTATAAAAATATAATTACAAGGTGTTTAAACTTTACAAAAAAACTTCATTCTAACTACACTCTCTGAGCTCTCTTACTTAAAGCCTAATATTTTTTGGGTGCTTGGAACAGTTCTCTCATGTCGAATGTCGTGTCTCTTGCAGTAGGCATCAGACTCCCTAGAACTGTATTCACCTCCATCGTCTGTGCGGAGGCACTTCAGCTTCTTCCCTGCTTCACCCTTTATCATGGCATGGAATAGCTTGAACTAATCTATGACTTGATACTTTGTCTTCAAGAAATACACCCAGACTTTTCGAGAAGCATCATCTATGAAAGTCAGAAAATATTTGTTACCATCCAATGAATCAACCTCAAAGGACCACAAACATCAGAGTGCACCAGACTAAGCAACTCTGATCTTATCGAAGAAGAGAATTTAAACGAGACTCTGTGTTGCTTACCATACAAGTAGTGGTTGCAAGGACCTAGTACAACATCCTTGGTAAGCTCCTTCTTGTTCAGGGTAGACAACCATCTCCCACTCATGTGATCGAGTCTCTGGTTCCACATATTTTCATAAGCTAATTTTTCAGTTACATTGAGGATGTCTGCAAAAATCTTCACACGAGCTTTGTATAGTGAGCCACAAGCGTGTCCTCGGGCAACAACCATGGCACCTTTTGTCATTCTCCATGTGCCATTTCTGAAGTGACTGTCATATCCTTGTTTTTCAATGGCTATCCCCAAGAGTACATTCAGCCGACATTTTGGAACATGCAGGACATCATTCAAGGTTAATGTACACCCGATATTTTTTCTACAACTGAATATCACTCATTCCTATTATCCTATAGGAACTGAAATTTCCCATCTTCACAGCACCAAAGTCTCATGCTTTGTAGTTTGTGAAGAAATCTCTGTGAGGAGTGATGTGGTAGGATGCTGCAGTATCTACCACTCACTCAACATCTTGGGTTACGGTGTGAAGACATGTTTCTTACTTCATAGAGCATATAACTACATCTGGTTGGACAACAACTAGTGTCTCTCCTTCATTATTCTTCGACTGGTTATTGCCTTGTCTCGACTCTCGTTGCAGTTTCTGACAATTATTCTTTATGTGGCCTTCAATACCACAATGGTAGATGTAGACACTGTATTTTTGTATATAAGTCCCGATGATGAGTCTCACATGGAGACACTACCTCTTTAAATTGTGGAAGTCACGGGAAACAGACGTTAGAAGGGAAGAGTCATAAATTGACACCTTGTTAGATTTAGTTCGTTCTCTTAGCTTTGGGTTTTCCTCATTAGGCCTCTATTTTAAACTTATCCCAAGCCCAAACCCCCGCAAGTCACACACCAAGCCCACCAAATTAAGTCAAGCCCACACCCAAGAGACCAAAGCCACACCAAAACATATCCAAAATAACAAAATCACACATTAAACACATGCTAAAATCAAGACAAATCACCTTCCCTAATTAAAAGATACAAATCAAATCTCATCAAACACTTTCCTAATTCAAGTAAAACATATCCCTAATTAAAAGAGAAGAAATCAAATCAAATCAAATCACATCCCTAATATAATAGATTTTTCCTTATCCCATACTAATTAAGAATATACCCCTTATAATTACAAAATCCTTTCCCTATTCGCATAAGGTAAACCCCAACCCTTGCCTATAAAAAGCCTAAACCCAACCTTGAAACCCCTAGCTCATTCTCATGAAAACATAAAGAAAATAAACTAAGTCCATTCACGCCTAAAACATCCATAAAACCCCATTCTTGCCGTGAATAAACAATTAAGAGAGCCCTCCATATTGCCGCATATTCATAGCCCCCAACTCACACATAAACCCTCCACAAACCTACAGCCCTTTAACGCATCTACACCCCCCACAACATCCCTTGTTTCAAAGCATCTACACCCCCCATAACAGCCTGAATCAACGCATAAAGCTCTGTCACACACTGTCTGAATCATCGCATAAATCTCCCCTCATACACTGCCCAATTCACTACCGCATATAGCCCCCCTCAAAACCCCTCAAACTGCCGTGAAATACCCCTGAAACTGCCATGAAAACTGCCTAAAACTGCCCAATCTATTATCTTAAAACTGCCTAAAACCGAGCCCCAAAACACCGCAAAACAGTCCCGCAGACTGCACCCTGAAGACCACCGAAAACTGCACTAAAAATACAGTCCCTAACCACCGAAAATTGCATTGAAATCACAGCCCTGGCCACCAAAAAATACCCACTGAAATAGTCCAGATTTTACCGCAAACCTGCACCAGAAACTGCCCCGTAAAACTCGCAAACCATATGCCAAAATAGTCCCGCATTATCGCAAAATAGTAAGCCAAAATCGTGACCACAAACAGCCATAAATGGAGTAAACCAGCAGCCTAAACAACGAAATAGCGAAGGAAATGTTGAACCAGTGAACCGGAGGAGTTGCGGAGCATCAACCCTTCCGAAAACAGCGTACCGCACTTCCGAGAGAAGACTAAAGTGGTTATACATAAGGGCACCCTTTATTTATTGTCCTTTATTTTTTTATTTATTTCCTTACTTTATTTCGCATGAGTATTGTGGATTGGTGCATGATATAAATTTCGGATTAATGGAATATGTGTTCTCTTTTGTGGTATATCTGATGGAAACCCGAACGTAAATTCTGTAACCGAATCCGAATGGACGGTATTACGGTTTGCACTCGGGATACAATGCCACGTACCACTTGAGAGACACACATATCTCGTTTCATCCAACCTTGTGTTCGATCATGATTTAGTCTAATAGGTTATTTATTTTTTTAAGCATGATTTAGTCTAATACGTTATTTATTTCTTAAGCATGATTTAGCCGTTAGTACGTTGTTTCTTTATGCATGATTTAGTTATTTTCTTTTGCATTAGGAATTTAATTTACGTTTATGTTTATGTTGTTATTTTTTTTTTGATAATTCAATATGCTCATGAGATTATTGTGTGTTATCATGTGTTTTCCATTATGATGACTTACTTTCAAAGCATGCAAACTTAGAAATATGATTTATTCTTATGAATGCGAACTAGATATAGGTTATTCTTGAATGTATTGCATAGATTTGGTTAAGTTATTGCACAAATCCATTCATTACAAGTGGCATAAGTAAGGGACCATTCTGAACCCAACGGTTTGTGGTCTGCTCTTGCGAGGGCTGAGTGCGGCCTTAAATCATTTTCTCGGTTTACACCGGGTGGTGAATCCTTTATTATCTTTTTAGTCCCCCACAGGCTACTCCGTACTCCTGACTAGGCTGTGAGCCTAGAACAGCGTCGCCAAGTTCTGTTGTCTACAGTCTGGTGACTCCACTGAGGATAGAGAATCGGCCCCGAAAATAATGTCTTGTAATGTTTATGATTTGTGCTTTAGTTAACCGTGTCTACAGTGGGTTGAAAGGGGTTTAATCAAAGGAATTATTAAGGCTAGGTGATGGTTTGGTGTCTTCCTTCATTCACTACCTTTCTAAAAGGAAAAGCTGTGAAGGCACCTAGATAATCATTACCCATAGCTCACTGTGACAGACTAATTGGGAGGACTTGTTGTTATTCCTGTCATCAAGGCGATAAGAGCCTAAGAGGCTTGGGTATTTAAGAGAGTTCGCTCCACCCTGCATCTGGGGAATCTACAATAAGAAATCCATTTGACAGTTAGTCACGCACCATAACTCGTTGGCACGTACCTTAAGGTATAAAAAAGGTGCGCTCACTTGGTCGTTCGAACCCTTGAGTAGGGAGTCCTAGTTGTGGGCAATCCTTCGTCAACGAGAGCCTTTGTCTACACTCCCGTGAACCTACATGTGAACCATAGTCGTAGAACCAATAGAAAATATGTATTTATGTTTATATTTTGATTCAGTTGGACTTTTTGTCAAGAGATATGAACTTGTTGGGCCATTTAAACGGGACGAGTTCGTGTCATTTGACCATTGGGCCAAAAGCTTCTAAAATACCGATGGGCCATTTTGTGTTTGGGCCTCTTATCATTTGAAGTTGTTTAGCCATGTTATCACAAAAGTGTAAACATGTTGGGCCTTTTCAACTGGGACAAGTTTGCACCGCGCAATAGTATGATTGAATACTTTAAAATGATAATGGGCCGACTTATATATCTCATATATCGTATGCATCTCATGCATCTCATGCATACACGCATCATGTTAACCCTTTGTGTCTTAAAAGCCATCATAGATACCCGTTGGGTTAGGGAAGAATGAAGACTCGTCAAAAGGCCGTTAGCGAATATGAGTGAATCAAAGAATAAGGTATCTCACATAGATCAATTGGAGAATGGTCTCACCAAGGTTACCAAACAATTACAAGCTCTGACCACTGCTATGGCTAATATGGTTGTGCCCCGGACTGGGGGAGGCTCTGAGAATGTAAGGCGTGAAGAGCCTCTAAATAGGTTGAATGTGATATCTCTATTTTTGATAATGATATAGCTGAGTATGCCGCAGGCAGGGTAGTTGGGTCCCAGGCCGAATTACAAAAACTACGCGATCAGGTGGAATCAGTTACCCGTAAGCTGAAGGTAAGCATGAAGATTTGTTGGACTATGAGGCAATGACGTTTGAGGAACAGCTGCCGGCTCAGTTCAAAATGCCTGATATAGCCAAGTTCAATGGGAACGGGGATCCGAGGGTCCATCTCCGGTAGTATGTTTCTGTGATGAGCTCAGTGGGCCTATCGAAGCGTCAGGTTCAAAAGATGTTTGGGATGTCGCTTGAAGGGGCACCCGTAGTGTGGTATCATGGCCTGGAGAGAAAGGTCAAGGATGATTGGAGGGCATTAGCAGACGCCTTTCTAAAACAGTATGTCACAAATTTGGAGATCGACTTGTTGCTTCGTGACTTGGAGAATACCAAGCAGAAACCGGAGGAAAGATTCAAAGAGTATGTAGTTCGCTGGAGGAGCCAGCTTCTGAAGATGCAAACTCGGCCTTCGGAGAAAGACTAGATCCAAATGATCATCAAGGGCACCAAGCCCTCTATTTATGGTAAGCTGAGGAGGATGAGTTCGATGATTGCTGATTTTCGACAGTTGAGGGAGACTGTTATGGATATTGAGGATGAAGAAGTTGAGAATAGAAAGTTCTATGGCCAGAATAGAAAGACTTTTGGGGGGAATTTTGAGACCAAGTCCGATGTTGCCGAGGTCACTGCCATCAGAAATAGGCGATTCTCCAACCTTGGTAAGCCTCTATCAAAGGTGTTTGAAAAGCTAAAGACGCAATGACTCCTAGAACCCTTAGACACTAAACCACTTCCAAACCCTATACCACCCAAACTTGACGTAAGCCTATATTGTCACTTCCATCAGAGGAGAGGCCACGAAACTGACAACTGCACCCGCCTTAGGCATGAGATCTAAAACCTCATTGACGCCCATAAAATACCCAATCCAGAAAAAAAAAACAACCGAACACATACAGAAACCCTCTACCTAATTACCACTTTGTTCCACCACCCACCTACATGATCAACTCCGGCCTACCCGAAACCTTTGTCCTCCAGACTCACAACCACCAGGCGTCTTGCATTGGGATATGGGATGGCAGCAGTGAAGAACCATAAGCTGAGGAAGAAGGAAATACCGCAGACGTTTATTTCCCTGATTTTTTTGATTACAATCCTGCATTTTTAATAAGGACATTGACTTCGTCTACTTGTTTGAATCTTTTCCTTAATAATAATAAAAATGTCCATTTCACTTACCTGCTTGAGTCTCTTCCTTTCAATATGCACGCCATGAGTATATTTGACAAAAGCATTCAACCCTGATACTATGATATTCAGCGATACTTAGAACATGGGGAATTCTCGAAAGAAGCAAGCAGAAAAGACAGGATAGCCATTCAGAAGTTAGCTTCTCAATATGTGAGTTTGAAGGGAGAATTATACAAAAGACAAGCGAATGGCATTCAGATGAAGTGTTTAAGAAAAGAAGAAGCTCGAAAGGCAATGGAAACAGTATTGCCAGTGGAAGTTGAGATACAGTCCGTGCGGGTATTAGCAGAAGCAGAGTTACTTGAACAAGAATGGGCCTCGCAGAGATTTGAACAGTTGGTATTGCTCGATAAGAAAGAATGAAGTCCTTACATCATATGCAGTTATACCAGAAGGGATTAGCCCGGGCATTCAATAAAATGTGTGTCCTACTAAGATCAGAGAGGGGGATCTGGTATTTAAGCAGTCAAAGCCGTTAACGATGGACCCGAAATGAAAGTTCAGACCTAACTAGGAAGGGCCATACGTAGTCAAGAAGGTAATATGAAACGGGACAGTGAGACTGTCAGACTTAGAAGGAAATAAGTTCACCGAGCCAATCAATGTGGACAGATTGAAGCAATATTTCGCATAAGGATGAAGAGACAGAGCAGTTGCTGGGAGAACTGGCAGAAGACCTAACCCACGGGATAGGAAAATCATCCATGCATGCATGCATACACATAACGTACTTGTAATTTTTATGTTTGTTCTGTGTTTGCAGGTTTCAGACAAAAGAGAACTGCACAATCACCAGAAGAGAACTGGCAGGAGGAAACTATAAGCAGACCCAGGGGGCGATCAGAGACATGCGTAGGTACATGGCCCCAAGGAGCACAATGAGGGTCTAACCCATCAGGAACATGGAGTATCTCCACACATGCATACATACACATCACATGCACGCGTTTTTATTTTGTTTTTTTGTTTGTGTTCACAGGTCTCGAAGAAAAGAAGGAAAAGCAGAAAAATAAAAGCAAGCTGAGAGCAATAAAATAGTACCAGCAGTTTTCGAGAATGAATCCCAGGGGGCGAAGCCCACATTAACAGCGGTTGAAAGGAAGAATTCCAGTGGAGCGAAAAAAAAGAGAGAAAAAGAAGTCATTGATGGTTAGGCATATGTCCGGTGATGACATTGTTTGCTGTAGGGAGAAACCCTAGAAATGATAAGTGCGAGATGTGCTCTCATCCAGTATTCTGAGTGGTTAATCTCTCCTAGACTCGCGAGCACTTGATTATGGGATCTTAGCAGTAGAAGCCTGAGTATTAGGCAAGATGACTAGTTGAAGAGATGACAGATCAATGAATGACCATTTGCCTGGATGTCCATCCTGGTTTACTTATGGTACGATATATGATATGGTTAGAAATAAAGAAAAAGTCTCTGAAAGAAAAAATAGACCACATATAACTGATAAGCGTGAAGCTACCCAGGGGCGAGTATTAGGACCACCATGAGGAGAAATACTACCTTAAAGGGTAGGTGCATCGAAAAAAATGAGAAAGAAAGAAAAGAAAAAAAAGAAAAAAAAAAGAAGAAAAAGAAAAAGAAGTTCAAAATAAAAGAGAAAAAAGAAAAAAGAAGAAAACAATATCATGTTGAGTATGAGGAAGTAATCACAGAGCATGATCCATACATTTAGGCTGGTTAGACCCACTGATCTAATTCTCCGAGAAAAAATCATCGAGTTGGCTTACTTAAGGATTAAGCTGCGAAGGGGCTTTGGCACAGACACTAGGAGTCTAGTTCAGATCACTCATTAAGATGATCGGATTTGAGTGCATGAAGTTATTTGAAGGTTCTCTGGTTTCCACACGAAGCATCCTTTGAGGACGAAAATATGTTTGGCTATCGGGATTATCTCTTGAGAGGCAGTATAGTGGCACTCCGAAAATGGAGCACGGTCCGGAAATGGACAACTATCACATCAGACGCCGAAAATGGCACTCCAAAAATGGAGCACGGTCCGGAAATGGACAACTATCACATCGGATGCCGAAAATGGCGCTCCGAAAATGGAGCACGGTCCGAAAATGGACAATTATCACATCAGACGTCGAAAATGGCGCTCCGAAAATGTAGCACGGTCCAGAAATGGACAACTATCACATCAAACACCGAAAATGTCACTCCAAAAAAGGAGCACGGTCCGGAAATGGACAACTATCACATCAGACGCTGAAAATGGCGCTCCGAAAATGGAGCACAGTCCGGAAATGGACAACTATCATATCAGACGCCAAAAATGGCACTCCGAAAATGGAGCACGGTTTGGAAATGGACAACTATCACATCAGACACTGAAAATGGCACTCCGAAAATGGAACACGGTTCGAAAATGGACCACCTCTCATCAGTTCTGTTCGGTAGTGATTCCTAGAGATCACATCATCTTGCATGAATGAACCTCAATGTCGCAGCACCTCACCACCAGATCAATTCATTTCGAAGCAACGGGCAAGTCAGGTGGCAGCTGGCGAGCCAGGTAAGTAAAAATGCATTGCATAACTTTGATAGGATTGTCATTGTCACACACTGCACAAGTCCCATCAAAGTGGGGGCGACTGTAGACACTGCATTTTTGCATATAAGTCCCGATAATGAGTCTCAAATGGAGACACTACCTCTTTAAATTGTGGAAGTCGCGGGAAACAGATGTCGGAAGGGAAGAGTCATAAATTGACACCTTGTTGGATTTAGTTCGTTCGCTTAGCTTCGGGTTTTGCTCATTAGGCCTCTGTTTTAAACTTATCCCATGCCAAAACCCCCGCAAGTCACACACCAAGCCCACACACCACCAAGCCACACCCCAAGCCCAATAAAATAAGCCAAGCCCATGCCCAAGAGACCAAAGCCATGCCCAAACATATCCAAAATAACAAAATCATACATTAAACACATTATTTATATTCCTTTATTTATATTAGCACTTATAGGCAGTCATCATTCTATTTGAGGATCTACCTCTGGTTGTGCTTCTACCTCTCATTATTTATATTCCTTTATGTCTTTCTATAGTCTCTATGATGAAGGCTTTTGTTTGTTCTGAGCCAACATCTTTTCTCATGGACTGGTTATTGCCTTGTCCCTGCTCTCGTTGCAGCTTCCAGTAATTATTCTTTATGTGGCCTTCAATACCACAATGGTAGCACTTATAGGTAGTCATCATTCTATCTGAGGATCTACCTCTGGTTGTGCTTCTACCTTTCCCTATTTCTATTCATTTATGTCTTTCTAGAGTCTCTATGACAGAGGCTTATGTGTGTTCTGAGCCAACATCTTTTCTCCTGGACTCTTTATTTGACAGAGTATCTTTTATCATAGACACGGTAACTTTACCTCATTGAGCTGAGTTGCTGAGAGTAACCACCAATGTCTCCCCACTATAAGAAAGGGAACTGAGTAATAAAAGGACTTTCACTTCATCTCCCAGTTGCATGTGTTAGGGTTGGTGCTCGGAGTGCCAATTCGGATCGTATTTATGTCCGATTCATAAATACGAGCAATTCTATTTTTCATAATATTACTAATTTTATGGTAGCACCCTTGTCTTTTATACACTTATTCGATCTAATTACGTTTAGATATTGATTATGATTAGATTGAAACTGAATCTGGTTCAGTGATAAGTGTATATTAGACAAAGACCCTAGGATTTACAATGTAGTGTGCTATTACAACTTAGTTTGTAATTGGCATTGGGAAGCGCACTATAAGATGTATATACTTAAATAAAATTCCTGGTCAAGATTTACTAACACGGGTCGGTTAGTAAAATCAACTGAGACCAGTATATGTCGTATATCATGACTTGGTCTGATAGTTTATCCCAGTGAACTATGAGTCTCGGGAGACTCGTATAGACATGTAGGTGTTTATTTGATAAGACACTGAATGACTCACGAAAAATTTCCTAATAGATGGTACACCAACGTCAATAGGAATCTTCACGAGTTGAACGAGTATAGTAGTCCTTCGACTTGAGATACCACTGTGGATATATGAGCTATCCTCCACACTTTCATAGCAGTCACGTCAATGATCTAGTCAAGATCAGACCTTCATCCGTTCATTGGGTGTGGACTGATGCTCATGATATCTTATGCGTATGAACATAGGATCCGTCAGTCTTATCTACAGGGCATAGGCATCCAGCATATGTTTACAATCTAGTAAATCCATGGCCGTAGTATAACTTCAGAAATCAGTTCCGAGTGTTATTTAGAGAACATAAATGAAAGTCGACTATATTATATCGAACGGGTTCGACATTTTCATCTATACCTCACATATAAAATGGATAGCTTGTGACTGAGGGATTATACCTATGCAGTGATCTCGGCTTGCATGGTTTAGCGAGATTATTCATGGTCGTCATAATCCATGAGTCGGTAGATTATGGACACAAAATTAGATTTCGTGACAGATAAACCTAAACTTAGAGAGTCTCATAATATGAAGTGTACTTCTTGAGCACTTGTGCAACTCGATATGAATAATACGGATTATTCATAATACTTCACCGGATTAAATGAGTTAATTCGGATTGTTTAATCGGTTAAACGATAACACATGCATTAGGGGATTTTGTCCTATAATAATTATTGTGCATTTGTATTTGATACAATATACAATTAGATACACATTAATTATTCATCAAATGAGATTTTGACACATGCCATAAATATATGTATTTGTTATTTAATGTAAATAAAAATACATATATGGATGTTATTTAATTATTTAGTTATTTAATTATTACATAATTAAATAATTGAAAATTAAATATCTTATCCATTTTTCATAATTAGTATGATAAATGGTGAAATATAATTGGAACAAATGGCATGAATTAATTAAACTTAGTGTGTACAATTTTGATTGGACTACATAAAGTTTAATTTATATTTAATTAGATTAAGATTGGCAAAAATGGATAAAAATACCCATTGTGTCTGTCACATATATTTAAAGAGGGAAATTATTTTCTTCATCACTTAACTCATCTACCATGGCCGTGAGTCTATAAGGAAATAGGGTTCCATATTTGCTTGATGTTTCAAGTGAAGAAAAAAAGAAAATCCAAGAAAAAAAACTTAGGAAAATAAGGATTAAAGGTAATTCTTCAACACCCTAAGCTTAGAAATTTTGTTTCTAGTTTCTTGTTGATCTTATGAGATTATATGGTTTCTTCTTGTCATAATATTTGGGGCTTTTGGTTGTGGTGGATGGATTAGAAGCTTGTGTGCATGTGTGAAGTAGATTTGGGTGAAATTAGTGTAATTTGTATCCAAATAAATCAATTGTTGATGAGTTGTAACTCTTGTGGCACCTAGAATTGTTCTTGGGTTATTCATATGTGGTGACTTGATTTGGTGTTTGATTAATTTGATTAATATTTGAAAATGGGTAATTTTTGGTTCTGCATCAGTTTTGAATAAACTGTAAATTTTTTGATGTGTTATGGATGTAATGGATGTGTTTTGGGAGTTGGAACAATTGTCGGAAAGTGTTTCCGAGTTGAAATAAGCAAAAACGACTAAAAATTACGTTACTAGATGACTTTTGAGCCAACCGAATGAAGACTGTCCAAACAGTGAATCTGTCACTGTTTAGGCAACCCATGAACTACCCTGAAACTATTGAGGTTGACTTGGGCAGTCCCCATAAGAGTCGAGTGGTCGTTTCAGTCGAAAACGCGTTTTGCGTCATTTTGCGAAAAAATGATTTTCTTAAAAGTTTCACGTGGTTTCAACATTATTTATGTCAATATTTGATATTGAATAAATAGGTTTAGGTGAAATATGAATAAATTATTCATATTAGATATTGAATAATTTATTCGATAATTTGAAAAAAATTTAAATTACGATTTCGCCCGAACCGCGCTTCCGCTGCGCCCATCACCCAAAACCCCAATAAAATTTGTATCAGAGCAGGTCTGATGCTTCATCCATTATATTATTCGTGCTTGATATATGATATGAAATCCAATTTTAATATTCGTACATGCATTTAAATCTAGATATATTTCTGTACTTTTCGATTCCACGCTAACGGGAAACGTAACGAAAATTTCATCGTTAAATTAAGTTATGTTTTCTATATGTAGAATTGAATTTTTTAGAAAATGATTTAGATTAAAATTCTACATATGATGTAAAGTATAGATTCCTGAGGAAAATCTCCACTTTTAAATATGGTTGTAAAGTAACATGTATTGGATACATGTTTCTTGGTCTGTCTTGTCAGTACAGTTTATGGGTATTTTTCTATAACTGCATCTGAGATCGTTCAAAAGCTGTGAGGGTATCGGTTATGGATTTTATCCATACCGGTTGTATATTGACACTGGATAAATTCAAGTGAAAGTAGAAATCCTGAACGTGCCAAAGCTGTCAAGACTACACCAGTAGCTTGAGTTTATGATTGACAAGTGAAGCCTTGATACGCCTCCTTGTGAACGTGCCAATGATGTCACAATGAGAAATGATCAGGACCAAAACCAGGAGTCACTGGTGAGTGATTGACAAAAAAGTTATCTACCTAATGAATATATGTAGGCGAGATCGTGCCAAAACTTTGAGTAAAAATATATTCATGGTATCCTACTCTCACTATGGAATTCGATTTAATTATTGAATTCCCATTGTCCATTGGGGATTACAGTATTATGTAAATTAGTGGGAGATACTACTGGGTTTAAAATCCATAACTTAAGCATTGTGTAATTTTATGGAAAATTCTGCTTCGTTTTCCTTTATTCTATAAGGTTTATAGATTTATATTTCTAATCCACTGCATGTCTACTACTTGAATAGGTTTTCTGACTTTACTTATGGTTGCGTAATTCTAGAATAGGTTCTAGAAAGACAGTAGACTTAGATATTGTTAGATTAGTTGAAACCATCGGGAACTGTTGTTCCAATTTTCTTGAAAATTAAAATGGTTTGTGACATAGTTTCTAAGTCACGATTAGGTAATCTAAAAGGATATCTGGTTTTAGATATGGTAGTGTAGAGAGAATTGTTTCTTATGCAGTGAGAATTGACCTGAATAGTTCATGTCTTGAGATTCTTGACTGGCATTAAAAAAACCCCATTAGTATTTGTTTATCTTTAGTGACGGTTCTTGGTTTTTAGTGACTTTTGAAAGTCGCATGTCTGACACAGTTTGATAATCAATTATTTGCAATCGTTGTGAATAATTGAAAGCAAATTATTAAACTTAAGAAAAGATATGTGTATAGTTGTGTATTGAGAATATTGATTCTCACAATATGATAAATGTTGGTATTGGATATCAGATCTCCCGTCTAATTATTTAAAATAATATTTAATAACTGTTTTGATATTTTATATCAGAACTTGTGACTATTGGATAGTTACTTGTTCTGTATAAACAATTGTTACATATTTTAATATGGCTAGTAGTGTCATTAATGAAAAGATAAACATTAAGGAAATATTCGGTAAAGTAAATAACTTGGAACAGTGCTTTATGGGGTTTTATCATAAAAGCATCATATGCTTATTTCGTATGGAAAAAGATGGTCTGATACGAGATCACGCCACATATCCTTATCCATTTAATGAATATTGTATTCAGGATGTGATTAAATCACATTTAACCAAAGATCGCCATTTGACCATAGATTTATTAAACTAATACATTGGATGTATGTAGTTTAATAATTAGAAATTGCCTTAGATATTTTTCTTTGCTTTGTAAATCAGTTAATAAATTGTTTACGTGTTTATAAAAGAGAACATGTTGAGCGTCTTGATTTGTTCAAGAACTTTTAATATGTTTCTGATGAAACACGGATAGAATATTTTGAATGGTTCAAAGATATTCTATTTGTAGTGTTGAGAAATATACCTTTAAAATTCATTGTGAGTCTTTGAATTGTTCAAAGATGTTTGATATAACCAAACACACGAATTTATGGCTATTAGTTCTAAAGTTATTTAATGAATATGATTCTTACTCAATATTAAACTTCCACGATTCCATTTTGATGGAATTGATCAGTGACAGTAATCAAATATTATATGATTTGATTTGTTGATATTGAGTGTTACCGAATTATTTTCAATACTTTTGAGGTTATGCTCCAGTAACACTAATCCATCTCTTTAATTATGGTTTCATTCGTTCCTACAGTTACATATATGATATGTATAGTAGAAAATTCAAATCTGGAAAAGTTTGAGATTTGAATCTTTCTTTTATATAATGGTTATATAATTGAAAATACTTGTGCCTCAGAGGTACAAGTGAAAGGTTTATCATTTATTCTATTTTATAGAATATTATATTTTATTTTATATAATATCTTTTCTACGACCCCAAGTAATAGAATTGTTCTATTACTTGGTTTGTAACATCAGATGTTGACGATTGCATAAAAGAGTTGACTTAGTGAAGTCAAATGTGAGAATGATAAAATTTAAGTGGAACTACATAATTAATAAGATGAAAAGAACCTTAGACAACTTCCGTATAAGTTCAATAGGATGTCAAAATCATTTATAAAGTATTTATTACTTAATGATTCTGTTGTTTTTTTATCGATAAAATTATCCTATAACTTATAGTGGGAGTGATATTTGATATTGACTCCGAAACAGCATTGAACAATAGATCTAAGATTTTTCATAGCTTACTACGATCATGTTTTGAACTTGATTGGGCATTCGTTATGAATCGTTCATAAATATGTGCAAATTATTTGTGCAGCAAAAGCAAAGTGAGCTTATTAAAGGATTGACATTTTTTAAAGTATGACAGTGAGAAAGGTTATGCTCGGTATTCTATTGTAGATTCTCGGGAAACTAGTCTCTAGTCGCACTAAATCAACAATTAAAGATCTGTTGGTTAATGTTGATATTAAACAGTGTGTTTTGACTAAAGAATGCAAAGTGTCTGATCAGTGGTAAATGTATCACTATTTCCCAATCATTTGACCTAAAATTTTATATAGATTCTTGAGATTTGTGAATGTTTTCATATGTTTTGTGTTATTTTGTAGATAAATAAAGTTTCAGGACACTCTGGAGGTGATTTGGGGTAAAAAAAGTGAAAAATGGACAAAAAAGGCAAAATTGTAATTTGAGCACGTCGCGAAGCGCTCCACGGGTTGCGACCGCTAACATGAGCCTGCCATGTGTCATCATCACAGAAGATCTGCTAATGTGTGTCATGCCACGTGTCACTATCACATGCTGTCGACACTCATCATTGAAGAATACGTCATTGCCGACGTCAATATGAAGTCATTTTACACCCGCGTCGAGACTCAAGAAAAAATATAGGTGTCGCGACGCACATCGAATAATATGTCGCCTGCCATATCTCTTCGCCTCTACTCTCCACACCGAAAATGGAGCACGTCGCGATGCGCAAGGGGAGCGCGTCGCGACGCGCTGAGGCAGAATTTGCCTGTAAATTAACTGCGATTTCATTTCTGATATTTGTGCCTTCTTTTGAGTCTTTATAGGATTTTAAAGGATTGCATCTAGTTTTGTAAATATTTTTACTATTTAAATTAAGTATTTTTACTTTTCAGCACTTTTACTTTCTGTACTTTTACTTTATGCATTTTTACTTTCAATAATTTATTTTTATTTACTTTTTACTTTTATAATTTAGATTAATCTCCCTCAATTATGATATATAAATTAAGTTAAAACCTGACTTAGCGAGGATACCGCCATATTGGTCGGTTGGTAATTATTGAAATTGGTTTTAACCTGACTTCATGAGGATATGACTATATTGGTCGATTGGTAATTAATTAATTTGACTTAATCAAGTTACCACCTATATGGCTGGTTAGTAATTATCACATAAATTTATATATTATAATAAGGGATATTCCTAAATTAGAAGTAGTAAAGGTAGATTAATCTCACTTTAATTATAATATGGAAATTATAATTTAATATGGATTTAAAAGTTGATACTGCCTTAATGGCTGGTTTTAATTATGTAACATAATGTGACACAGCTTATAGGTCGGGTTTTAGCTGATAGATGATTACCGCCTATATGGCTAGTTTATGGATAAATAATAACACCGCCTTTATTGCTGGTTCAACTTAACTGGATAATACTGGCAATTTCCATATTATAATGAATTGAAATTTCTAAAAGCGGATCCCCAACCCCAGTAATATTTGTATTCTATGGAAGTGATGAAACACAATATTAATAGGTTTAATAATTGATTTAATTATATAATGGGTAATTCTTTAGTTTGTTTATTGAATCTTAAGCTTAATGCTTCTAGTTGTCTGATCACCAATAAGATTGATGTGGTAAACTTAAAATGAACTTGACAATGGAATTTTAGGTTTCAGCCTTAGATTCAATAGCTCACTATCATCATTGAGGATAGATAACCTTTTTAATAGATTTCCTTACAAGATAGACATATACCTGTTAGACAGGGGTAGCCATAATTGGAACTTGAACTTAATGAATTCAAATAATTCAGTTAACATAGACATATGATTAATTGGGTTATTTGGGTATTTGCATCTGACCATCGACAGAGGCTTTTGCATATCTTCTTGTTTCAGGTTAGCAAACTGATTTATTTCACATGTATAAGAAAATCAATTCATCATTATAATAATATTGTGTGGAATCACAACCCTAGATTGTTGAGTCTTTTGTATATTTTCCTTAGTATTTTCTTTTGTGTCATTATTTATTTTGCAAATCCACATTCAACCAACCAAAAGCAATTATTCCCTTCTCCCTTTAATTAGATATCTGTAAATAAATAGTATCAATAATTAATAACAACAGTAGGAATTAAGTCATCGTGGGATCGATATTTTTATACTACTTGAACGATACGTGCACTTGCGTTATACGCGTGTGATTACGCCGGTCAAGTTTTTGGTGCCGTTGCCGGGGATTTATTTTCCTTGAGTTATTAATTTTGAAGTTATCTAATTTACTTGTATCTAATTTTCTTTTATTTTTTTTACTTGTAATTATAATTTTCTTTTATTTTTTAGGTGGTTGATATAGATCTTTTCTGGGAGATAGAAAGATTTCGAGTTTTACTAGAAGAAGATACACCCCAAATCAGGGAGCAACGGTCCGATTTTCTGAGGCCTGTTGTTGACCGGTGCTTTCACACGCGTATAACACAAGCGTACGTATCATTCAAGTAGTATAAAAAGTATCGATCCCACGAGAACTTAATACCTAATTGTAGACAACAGAACTTGACGACGCTGTTCTAGGCTCACGGCCTACTTGGGAGTACGAAATAACATGGAGTCGCCACCCGATGTGAACCGGGACAAATATTTAAGGCCGCACTCACCCCTCGCAAGGGAAGACCTCAAACCGTTGGGTTCAGAATGGTCCCTTACTTATGCCACTTGTGATGATATGATTTGTGCAATAAACTAACCAAATTTATTCAACATTCATGCTCAAGAGTACTTAGATCTAACATGCTTTCATCCAAATAACTCCACGCAATATAACACAACGAGCATATTGAACCATTAAACCAAAGTAAACAAATAACTAATTAAACATAAACATAAACTGAGGAAACATCAAGCATAAAGAATGAAGAAACAACATGCCTAAATAACACAATCATGCTTTGAAAATTAAATAACAAGACTAAATTAACTCATTCTTAAAATAATAAATAAACGGCCTAGAACTATGACATGCTCAAATACAAATTTGGATGAGACAGATACGTGCATCTTAAGTGGTACATGGCGTTGTATCTCGAGTGCAGACCCCATACCGTCCATTCGGAATCGGCTACGGAATTTACGTTCGGGTTTCCATCCGATATACCACAAAAGGGAACACACATCCCGCTCATCCAACAATCACATCATGCCTCAAACGACTCTCATGCAATAATATTTTAAAATAAATAAAATAAAACGAAAGAAGATAAGTAAGAAGGTGCCCTCAGGTCTAACCTCTTTTGTTGTCTCACGAAAGGGCGTTACACATCCGTTGGAAGGGTGAATGATCCGCAACTCTTTTGGTTCACCAACTCAACGTTTTTCCTCGCTGTTTTGCTGTTCGGGCTCAATTTTTACTCCGTTTCGCTGCTATTTTTGTTGTATTTTCTGGTCACTATTTCGGGGTAATTAAGGGACTGGTTTGTGCAGTTTTTGGGGACTGTTTTGTGCAGTTTTTGGATGCAGTTTTGTGGCTAAAATCTGGACAGTTTCAGGGGTTTATGGGGGCTATTTTGAGGTGATTTTGAGGGCAGGTTTGTGGCTGTTTGGGTGTGATTTTGATGAGCAGAAAGAGGGCTGGTGAGGCAAGTGGCGTTAGTGCTGAATGGTCTGTGTAATTGAAGGAATATTGGTCAGGCGTGATGAATGGCGTGTGGCGTTGAGGGTTATGTGACTGATTGAAGGAGCAAGGTGGCGTTGAGGATTATGGTTGAGTGTGTGGCGCTAATTGAAAGGAGAGGCAGGTGCGTGAAGGTGTGAAAGGGGTAGGTGGCGAGGTCAATGGGCAGGTGTCTTATGGCAGTACGTGAAGAAGGCTATGAAGGGCTGATGAAGGCAATTAGTGAGGCTTACGTAAAGACCAGGTGTGTGAGGGTATATGCGGTCAAAGGGGCTGGTCGGTGATGAATGTGCTGAAGTTTGTGGCTTTGGCGTGAAGAAGACTTGGTGATGCGCTGGTGGAGGCTTACGTGACTTTGAGTAAGATAAGGTGGGCTGTTTGGCTAGGTTATTTTCTTTTGTATTTTCGTGAGAGTGAGCCAGCCAGCCAGGGTTTGAATGTGTGGAGAGGGGTTATTTTTATAGGCAAGGGGATGAGTTTTACCTTGTTGGGGAAGGAATAGGATTTGTGTGTTTAAGGGGGATATCTTTTAATTTAGTATGTGATAAGGGAAATCTTTTAATTAAGGGAAGTGATTTGATTTATTCTTTTTAGTTAAGGATATGATTTATTTAAATTGGTTGGTGATTTAATTAAATTAGGAATGTGATTTATGTATTTTAGGAAAGGGATTTAATTTAATTTAGGAAGGTGATTTAATTTGTGAAATGTGTTTTAATTTAATTTAATTTTGTTTTAATTATTTAATTTTGTGAGATGTGTTTTAAATGTTTTATTTATTTAATTTTGTGAGATGTGTTTTAAATGTTTTAATTATTTTTGGATGTGATTTAATGGGTTAGGTGTGTTCTAAAACAGAGGTCCAACAAGCGAACCCGAAGCGAAACAAGCGAGTTAAATATGACAAAATGCTAATTTCCAACTTTACCCTTCCAACGTCTGTTTCCCGCGTCTTTCACAACTAAAGAGGTAGTGTCTCCATACGAGACTCATCATCGGGCTAATATGCAAAAATGCAATGCCTACAGTCGCCTCCACTTTAATGGGACTTGTGAAGTGTGTGATAATGACAATCCTATCAAAGTACGTGCAATGCATTTTTTACTTACCTGGCTTGCCAGCTCTCACCTGCTCTGCCAGCTGCTATAAATGTGTTGACATGGTAGCGAAGTGCCTCGACCCTGGGCTTTGTTCCCGAACCATCGAATGTGAACTGTGCTGATGATGCAGTGGGCCCTCGACCCTAGGACGCATCCCGGAACTTCAACTGATGTGTGGGCCTCGACCTTGGGACACATCCTAAAAGTGATGATGAATGAATTCTTGGCTTGCCAGCTGCCACCTGACTTGCCTGTTGTTTTGAACTGAATTGATATGATGGCGAGGTGCCTCGACCTCTGGGCTTTGTTCCCGAACCACCGAATGTGAACTGTGATGATGATGCAGTGGGCCCTCGACCCTGGGACGCATCCCAGAACTACAACCGACAACGGGGGCACCTCGACCCAACACCACTGACAATATGGACCTCACCCTAGAACTGATGATGTAGTGGGCACCTCGACCCTGTGCACCTCGACCCGGAACTACAACCGACAACGGGACCCAACACCACTGACAATAGGGACCTCGCCCTCAATATGATGATGTAGTGGGCACCTCGACCCTGGGACGTATCCCTGAACTACAACCGACAATGGGGGCACCTCGACCCTGGGCACCTCGACCCAACACCGCTGACAATAGGGACCTCGCCCTCAAACTGATGATGTAGTTGGTGCCTCGACCCTGGGCACCTCGACCCGGAACTACAACCGACAACGGGGGCACCTCGACCCAATACCGCTGATAATAGGGACCTCGCCCTCGAACTGATAATGATGTAGTGGGCACCTCAACCCTGGGCACCTCGACCCGGAACTACAACCGACAACGGGGGCACCTCGACCCAACACCGCTGACAATAGGGACCTCACCCTCGAACTGATGATCTAGTTGGCACCTTGACCCTGGGCACCTCGACCCGGAACTACAACCGACAATGGGGGCACCTCGACCCAACACCACTGACAATAGGGACCTCGCCCTCGAACTGATGATGTAGTGGGCACCTCGACCCGGAACTACAATCGACAACGGGGGCACCTCGACCCAACACCGCTGACAATAGGGACCTCACCCTCGAACTGATAATGATGTAGTGGGCACCTCGACCCTGGGCACCTCGACCCAACACCGCTGACAATAGGGACATCGCCCTCGAACTAATGATGTAGTGGGTCCTCGACCCTGAACTGGTACTGATGTGGGCCTCACCCCCAGACTGACACTGATGTGGGCCTCGCCCCCAGACTGACACTGATGTAGGCCTCGCCCCATACTGATATGAGCCTCGCCCCAAACTGATACTAGTGTGGGCCTCGCCCCAAACTGATACTTGTGTGGGCCTCGACCTAGGACTCATCCCCAATCTGATACTGATGTAGGCCTTGCCCCGGATCGATACTGATATGGGCCTCGTCCCCAGACTGACACTGATGTAGGCCTCGCCCCCAGACCGAAACTGATGTGGGCCTCGCCCCCAGACTGAAACTGATGTGGGCCTCTTCTCAACTGATACTAATGTGGGCCTCGCCCCCAGATTGATGTTGATGTGGGCCTCAGCCCTGGACTCATCCCCAAAACTGATGCTGATGCTGATGTAATGGTTCATTTCTCGAACTGTACTGTATGAGATGGTCCATTCCTGAACCGTTACTGTGAGGTGGTCCATTCCCGAACCGTGCTGTGAGGTGATCCAGTCCCGAACCGTGCTCCATTCTCGGAGTGTCATTCCCAGCTTTTGTTCATTCCCGAACTGTACTCCATTCTCGGAGTCTCATTCCCGGCTTTGTTCATTCCCGAACTGTACTTCATTCTCAGATTGCCATTCTCGGCTTGTTCATTCTCGAAATGTGCTCCATTCTCGGAGTTCCATTCTCGGCTTGCTAAACCATATTTCTGAGGCATCGCTGATGTGATGATGGCCTATTTCCGAACCGAGTTGATTATGTGGGCCTCGACTGTGGGATTCATTCCTAAAACTGCTGGTGAAGTGGGCCTCGGCCCTGTGATTCATTCCCTGTATTAAATTCTGACGATGTAGGCCTCGGCCCTGGGATTCATTCCCAGGATTCATTCAAAAATTCTGACGATGTGGGCCTCGGCCTTGGGATTCATTCCAAAATTCTGACGATGTGGGCCTCGGCCTTGGGATTCATCCCTGGATTCATTCAAAATTCTGACAACGTGGGCCTCGGCCATGTGATTCATTCCCTGGATTCAATCCAAAACTCTGCTGATATGGGCCTCGGCCCTGGGATTCTTTCCCTGGATTCATTCCAAAATTCTGCTGATATAGGTGTAGGCATTGCATTTTCGCATGTGAAACCCGATGAGGAGTCTTATTTGGAGACAACTACCTTTTGAGTCACGGAAGCCGTGGGAAACGGATATTGGAAGGGGAAATTCAGAATAAAGCAAGCTCACTGTCTTCGTTGGTGCTGCGTTCGTTGCTTCGTTCGAACGGGAAGCGGATTGCGGGGTTCGTGTGTAGCGTTCGAGGGAGCGTTCGAACGTTGTCGGTAATTCTGGTTTTGCTGCTAGCCTCACGCCCAGCCCATTTAGCCCAAAGCCCATAAAACACATCCCAAATTAAATAAATAAATATTAAATTAAATATTAAACATTAAATAAACATTTAAACCATTTACCAATTAAAATAAACAATTACCAACTTAAACTAAAATCATGCCTAAATTAAACAAATCACATACTAAATCAAAATATAATCATACCAAATTAAAATCAATCCTAACCAATTAAAGCCAATCATATATTTGACTTCCTAATCTAATAAGATATTTACCAATATAAAATATTTGTATTCCTAAACCAACTCAAATTAATATTACAACTTCCTAATTAAAATATCTTGTCCCCCCTCAATCTTGTGTACCTTTCTCATCTCTCCTAATTTGGAAACAAAATCCCTTCCCTTGTCAACCCTAACCCTCTTCTATATAAACCACCCTTCACCAAGCCTCTTGCTCTCTCTAGCTCACGCATATACACAAAAAAAAAAGCCTTCCCATTGACTCCATTGTAAGCAAGAAACAACAAGGCCATTCATCTCCTGGACACACATAGAATTCACACCAAGACTAAACAAGAGAAAAAGAAAACACTTCACACATACACAAGAAAGAAAACAAAGAACCACCACAAGCCACCACCCTCCATAGCCGAAACAGGCACCTATACAGCAGCCCTCCACCACCGAAAATTACCACAAAAACCACACCGTAAAAACACGCCTAAACAACCTCATAGATTACCTTAAAACAGCAGCCCAAATCCTTAAAAAAACAGTAACATAAAAACTACATAGATAATCTTAAAAATAATCACATTTAATTGCACTAAAAACCCACACAAACTTGGAATAGTTCTTTGAATACGTTGAAACAGGTAGCCCGTGCAGTGAGCAGCAAAACAGGAGCCGAATAGGAGCAGAACGGAGTTCGAACCGTAAGCAAAGCAGCGAAGCAGTGAGCTAGGACGTTGAACCATCCGATCTTCGTGGAACGTGAGTCCGAGAGACGGCTTAAAAGGTTAGACCTGAGGGTATCTTTCACACTATTCTCATTTTATTTTCTGGTCATTTATTTTGATTATATTTTCTGTATTTGTGGTATCCGTTGTGTGTATGATGTATGTTGTGGGTATCGGATGAATGAGAGATGTGTCACTCTCGCGGTATATCGGATGGAAACCCGGACATAAATTTCATAGCCGATTCCGAATGGACGGTAATATGATCTGTACTCGGGCCACAACTCCACGTACCGCTTGGGTAAACGGCACCATCTTTCTTTTGTTGTGTTGCTCTTGTTTATTTAGTTTGCTTACTTGAATTCAATATGTCGTTAGTTATGCATGATTCAACCAAACGCATGGGCTTAGTGAGTTAGTCCAAAGGTCCTCCATTTGGGAGACAAAGAGCCGAAAAGGCCACCTTCGTGACACTACTTCGCCGCGCCGGTTGATGTATGTTCGGTTGGACGCGAGATACGTTCAATCGGGCATACTTAGTTTGATATTATTATCTTTATTTTTGTATCTATAAGTCAATCGAGCGCATGGGCTTAGTAAGTGTGATGTGAGATCCCCTATGGGGAGGGGCTAAAAGCCCTTTACCACAATGCTTTGCCGCGCCGGTTGATGTGTGTTCAGATTGGATGTAAGATGTGTTCAATCGGGCATACTTGGTTGATATGATTGGTTCTATCTTGTATGTGTGATGTGACGCGCATGAGCTTAGTATGTTGGTCTAAAGGTCCTCTCTTTGAGAGATCAAGAGCCCCAAAAGGCCACCTTTACGGCAGTGCTTCGCCGCGCCCCTTATTTTCTGTTTATGTATTGCATCCTATTTCATGCATCAGGTCCGTGTCCGTTCGAACGCGTTCACGAACGCAACTCGAACGCGCATACATTTTGCCTTATCATGCATCAGGTCTCATTTCCGTTCGAACGCGTTAACAAACGCCATACGAACGTGAGCTTTCTGTCTCATCTCCGTTCGAACGCGTTTACGAACGCTACTCGAACGTGAGCATTCTGTTTCATTTCCGTTCGAACGCGTTTACGAACGCTACTCGAACGTGAGCATTCTGTTTCAATTTCCGTTCAAACGCATTTACGAACGCTACACGAACGCGAACACACTGAACTGAGTCTTTTCATTAGATTTCATGCATAGTTTTCCTAGTAGCTATCTCCACATGTATAAATGCAAATATGTTGATGTATTACAATTCATATGCTTGTGTCATGATAACATTTGAGTATTATTTCTTGCGGTATATCGGATGGAAACCCAGACGTAAATTCCGTAGCCGATTCCGAATGGACGGTAGTGCGGTCTGTACTTGGGCTACAATTCCACGTACCACTTGGAAAGTCCCATATGTGTGCTTGTATGGTTACCATGTGTGCTTGTATGGTTAATATGTGTGCTTGTTTTTTCCTGAATGTGATATGCAAGTAAAGTTGTATGTTAGTTGCTATCTTGATATATGTTAAGCATGCAAATTTAAATGTAGAGATATATGTGAAATGTACACATAAGTTTTATTTTGCATATGAGAATTTAGAAGCATGATACTATTGGAAATAAGTGTTACTTAAGCTTAGTTAAATTATTACATGAATCCTTTCATTACAAGTGACATAAGTAAGGGACCATTCCGAACCCAACGGTTTGAGGTCTTCCCTTGCGAGGGGTGAGTGCGGCCTTAAATCTTTGTCCCGGTTCACACCGGGTGGCGACTCCATGTTATGTAATCCTTCCCAACTAGGCCGCGAGCCTAGGAACGGCGTCGCCCAGGTCCTGTGTCCCACAGTCTGGCGACTCCACTGGGGATGTAAAGTTGGCCCCGAAATATTGTCTTGTAATGTTTGGATTTATGTTTTAATTGGCCATGTCTATAGTGGATAAGTGGGGTTTAATCAAGGGCACTTTGAGGCTAGGTAATGGTTTGGTGTTCCTTCACTTACTACCTTTCTAGAAGGAAAAAGTGTGAGGGCACCTATATGGCCATCTACTTGTAGCCTTTGTGATGGACTAATTTGGAGGACTCGTTGTTTATTCCTGACAACAAGCGATAAGAGCCTAAGAGGCTTGGGTATTTAAGTGAGCCTCGCTCCACCTTCCCTCTGGGGGATCTACAACGGGAAATCCATTTGACAGTCCGTCACACACCATAGCTCATTGGCACGTACCTTAGTGTATAAAAAGGGATACGCTCACTTGGTCGCTTGAACCCTTGAGTGGGGAGACCTAGTTGTGGGCTATCCTTCGCCAGTGAGAGCCTTTGTCCATACTCTTGCAAATCCACCCATAGACTGGTTTGTATGGTTAAAGTAGCAATTATTTCCTTGAGTATGTGCTTGTGGACCATCCTCATTTGGATGCAGTTGGACTATTGTCAGAAATGCGGGCTTGCTGGGCCATTTAAACTGGGGCAAGTTCGTACTGTATGACTATTAGGCCCAAGGCTTCTGAAATGTTGATGGGCCATTATGTAAAAGTTTTATGATATGTTTGCATTATCTCCCTTCTATGCTTATGTTTGGGAACATCACCGTTTGGATCCATTTGGACCATTTGTCATGGGATATGGGCTTGTTGGGCCATTTAAACTGGGACAAGAACGTATTTCATGACTATTGGGCCAAAAGCTTCTAAGTGATTGATGGGCCACCTTGTGCTTGTTTTCGGAATATTATCATTTGGATTTAGTTGGGCTCTTTGCCGTAAGACATGAACTCGTTGTGCCATTTAAACTGGGACGGGTTCACCCTTATGACAGTTGTCCCAAAAGTTTTAAAATGATAATAGGCCGATTTGTTTGAGAATTTTATTTGATTTAATATGTTATATATTTCTATGCATATCATGCATACATATACCCTGTTAACATCCTCTGTGTCTTAAAAGACACCATAGATACCGTTTGGGTTAGAGAAGGAACCAGACTCACTAAAAGAACAAGTATGAGTGAATCCGATAATGAGGTGTCCCGTATGGATCAGTTAGAGAATGGTCTCGCCAAGATCACTGAACAGTTGCAGGCTTTGACTACTGCTATGGCTGGTATAGCTGGGTCTCGTGCCGGGGTAATTCTGGGGATGTGAGGCAAGAGGAATCTCCGAACAGATTGGGGGATGATATCCCCGCTTTTGATGATGATATGGCAGAGTATGCAGCAGGCAGAGTATCTGGGTCTCAGACAGAGTTACAGAAACTTCGGGATCAGGTTGAGTCGGTTACCCGCAAGATGAGGGGTAAGAATGAGGATTGCTGCTGGATTATGACACATTGACTTTTGAGGAACAGTTGCCTGCACAGTTCAAGATGCCAGATATGGCTAAGTTCAACGGGAATGGGGATCCGAGGGTGCATCTCCGACAGTTTGTATCAGTCATGAGTTCAGTTGGCTTATCTCAGCGCCAGGTGCAGAAAATGTTTGGAATGTCGCTTGAAGGAGCTCCCGTGGTATGGTACCACAGTTTGGAGAAGAAAGTGAAGGAAGATTGGAGGGAGTTGGCTGATGCTTTCCATGAAACAGTATGTCACTGACTTGGAGATCGACTTGTCACTCCGTGATCTGGAGAATGTTAGCAGAAAGCAAAAGCGGAGGAGAGTTTTAAGGAGTATGTGGACCGGTGGAGGGGTCAGTTATTAAAAATGCAGACTAGGCCTTCGGAGAAGGATCAGATCAAGATGATCATCAAGGGCACCAAGCCCTCCATTTACGGCAAGTTGAGGAGGATGACCTCCATGATTGCAGACTTTCGGCAGTTGAGGAAAACTGTCATGGATATTGAAGAAGAAGAGGCCGAGAATAGAAAATTCTATGGTCTAAACAGGAGGCCCATTGGGGGAACATCGGGAACAAAGCCCGTTTCTGCTGAAGTTGCTGCTATCCGGAACAGGCAGTTTTCCAACTTGGGAAGGCCCCTGTCTAAGGTGCTAGAAAAGTTGAAGAGGCAAGGGCTCTTAAAACCCTTGGATACCAAACCATTACCCAATCCCCTACCACCACATATTAACCTAAGCCTTTATTGCCACTTCCACCAACAAAAAGGCCATGACACCGACAACTGCGCCCGACTCCGCCATGAAATCCAAGACCTAATAGACTCCAAGAAAATACCCAACCCAGAAACAGAACAGCCCGATACATACAGAAACCCCTTACCCAACTACCGTGCCGTACCACCACCAGCCTATATGATCAATTCTGGCCTTCCAGAAGACCTTGTCCTAAAATCCTTTCACCCTCAAGCCTTTTGCCTGGGAATCTGGGATAGCACTAGTGAGGATGAGTTTGAGCAGAAGAAGGACTTTTGGCTTGATTTCTCTAGCAGTGATGAGGAGGAAGTAAGGGGAATGACACGTAGCGGTCGTTTTTACAATGATATGGCGGAAAAGGGTAAGGAAGCTTTGACAGATGGTAGAGAGGTGGTTGAGGCTGCAGAAAATACTGAAGGGGATATAGTGCTGAGGCAATTGAGGAAGACTAGAGCACAAGTGAGTATCTGGGAACTATTATGTGCATCTCGGGAGCATAGACAGGCTATGGTTGAGGCTTTGAGCAAGATTGTGGTACCGGAGGATGCCAACCCCGCAATGTTTGTTGGGTCAGTTCAAAGGAAGCTTTGCAGATATCCTTTTCTGAGGATGATCTCCCGCGGAGGGGAGGAATCATAATAGGCCTTATTTATCAGGGCCGAATTGAGGGGCAAGAAAACTTCATGTGTGATGGTGGATGACGGTTCGTCCATCAATGTGTGCCCGTTGAAAATTCTGGCAAGATTGGGTATGAAAGCAACAGACTTGGATCCCTCTAGTATGACTATTAAAGCTTATGATGACAGTAAGCGGGGAGTTGAGGGTACCTTTGTGGCTATGGTAAAGGTAGGGCCGATTGAAGATGAGGTTGATTCACAGTGCTGGACATCCCAGCCACTTTTGCTTTATTGTTGGGAAGGCCTTGGTTTCACAAGCTTGGGGGCGTGCCTTCCACTTTGCATCAGATGATCAGATTCCCATATGAGGGGGAGAGATTGTTACCATCCGGGCTGAGTTAGATAATGCCGTGGCTGCCTTGGAGATACTACCTTTCACAAGGTTCCAGGTATCAGCCACTTTTGAGGAGTGGGTGGATCCTAGGGTGGCTAGGATTATGGAGAAGATGAAGTTTGAGCAGGGTAAAGGTTCAAAATTGCCGGATTTCAGAGGACAGACTACTCGGAAGGGTTTGGGGTACAAATCTGACGAAGAAAAGCCGAAGGTCAAGAAAAAGGGCCTGTGAAACTGATGGAGTGCTTTGTGAAAGCTTCAGGGTATCAAGGAGAGCCTGAACCTGTGAAAGTCAATGGGATTGTGGTACCTGGGTTTGAGATCTTCCAGGATTTGTTGGGTGAGAAACCATTGACTGGAAAAGCTGTGGAAACAGAGGTTTGGGAAGAAGAATTGATGAAGTTGGAAGCCTGACTCTGGGAGAGGATGAAAAACCTGAGGAAGACCTGATTGCAGAGGAAGAAGTGTCTCTAGATGATGAAGACATTTACCTTCTGATTTGTTTGAATGTACTTCCGCATTATCCAATAATAAAGACATTTCTTTTGCTTACTTGCCTGAGTCATTTCCGTTTACTCTGCATGAATCAAGCATATTTGACATCAGTTCAGCCAGAACTATTGCATTTAACTTGGGTACACTTGAGAACCCCAAAGAAATTTTAATTGCAAGTGAAGTAACCTCCGAAGAGAGGGAGAAACTAGAAGAAGTGTTGGTCAGATATGCCAAAGTGTTTGCTTGGTCCTATGAGGAGATGCCTGGGGTAGACAGAAACATTGCCCAACACACAATACCAACTTATCCGATTATGAGGCCAGTAAAGCAGAAACTTCGACGGATGAGACCAGAATGGGCTGAGAAAGTCAGAGAGGAAGTTAAGAAACAGATAGATGTGGGGTTCCTGGAAGTAGTAAATATCCGAGTGGTTGGCTAATATAGTGCCGGTGCCGAAGAAAGATGGGAAAGTCAGAATGTGTGTAGACTACAGGGATCTTAACAGGCTTGTCCGAAAGATGATTTCCCTTTGCCGCATATAGATGTTCTGGTTGATAGTGCGGCTTTGTCTGCTATGTATTCATTTGCAGATGGATTTTCAGGGTACAATCAGGTTCTCATGGCTGAGGAAGATAAACACAAGACTGCATTTGTTACCGAGTGGGGTACCTATTGTTACAAGGTAATGCCGTTTGGGCTTAAGAATGCAGGAGCTACTTATCAGCGGATGGCCACTACACTCTTCCATGACTTGATGCACAAAGAGATTGAGGTGTATGTGGATGACATGATGGTGAAATCAGAAACAAGAGTTGGGATATTGAGGCATTGGAAAGGTTCCTTCAGAGAGTTGACAGATATAACCTGCGGCTTAATCCCAAGAAAGAAATGTGGTTTGGGGTGACATCAGGGAAATTGCTTGGTCATACAGTGGGAATGGGCGGAATAGAGGTAGACTCCGAGAAGATTAAGGCAATCACATAAATGCCTGCACCGAAGACAGAAAAGGAAGTCAGGGCATTCTTGGGAAAGATTCAGTACATCAGTCGGTTTATTGCCAAGTTGACATCGGTATGTGAGCCTATCTTCAAACTGTTGAGAAAAGATCAGCCAGTGAGATGGAATGAACAGTGTCAGACCGCCTTCAACAGGATCAAAGAGTACTTGGTGAAGCCACCTGTATTGAAACCTCCGAGGCCGGGTAGACCCTTGATATTGTACTTGGCTATAGAATCAGAAGCATTGGGAGGTATGATGGTACAGGCAGATGAGACAGGGGTAGAACATGCAATTTATTATCTGAGTAAAAAGATGATCCCGTATGAGGCTCGATATCAGGAGGTTGAGAAGATCTGTCTTGCAGTGGTATGGGCTTCCAGAAAGTTGCGACATTACTTCCAGTCTTACAAGATCCAGGTGGTGGCAAAGGAGAATCCTCTGAAATATCTTCATTCAGTGCCTTCACTAGTGGGAAAACTGGGCCGATGGTTGGTATTATTGACAGAGTTTGACATTGAGTATATCACCTCCAAAGTGATCAAGGGACGAGCAGTAGCGGAGTTTCTGGCATTGCAACCTGTTGAGGGGGATCAGTATAAGTTTGAGTTTCCAGATGAAGAGATTCAAGCAATAACAGTTCAGAGATGGAAGATGTATTTCGACGGGGCAGTGAATTACAAGGGAGCCGGAATTGGGATCGTGATAGTAACCCCCGAGGGAGAGACTTTGCCTTTGGCCAAGAGGTTGACATTCAGAGTGACTAACAACATGGCCGAGTATGAAGCATGTGCTTTTGGCTTGACAGCATTGATAGCCTTGAAGGCCGGGAGTGTGGAAATCTACGGAGATTCTATGTTAGTAGTCCAGCAGATGCGAGGAGAATGGGAATTGAAGGAGGAACGGTTGAAGCCTTACCTTTTTCACCTCAGAAAATTGGCACAGGTTATCCCCGAGTGTAAGTTTCAGCACCTACCGAGAGAAGAGAATCAGATGGCAGATGCATTGGCTACACTTGCAGCAACTTGGGAAAATCCAGAGAAGTTAGTGATGAGACCGTTGGTACTGACGACAGCAAGTAAACCTGCTTATGAGATAGAAAGAATTCTGGAAGTTGAGGTTGACGACGGTAAGCCTTGGTATTATGACATTCAGAGGTATCTGGAACGTGGTGAATTCCCGGAAGTGGCGGGCAGAAAAGACAGAATAGCCGTTCAGAAGTTGGCTTCCCAGTATGTGACTTTGAGAGGGGAAGTGTACAAGAGGCAGGCAAACGGTATTCAGTTGAAATGTTTGAGAAAAGAAGAAGCTCAGAAAGTGATGGAAGAGGTACATGCCGGGGTATGTGGTCCGCACATGAATGGGTTGAACTTGTCCCGCAAGATAGTGAGACAGGGGTTTTATTGGTCGACTATGGAGACAGACTGCGCAAGGATGGTAAAGCACTGTCACGACTGTCAGATACATGGAAATCTGAGTCATCTGCCGCATACAGAGTTGCACGGGCTATCAGAGCCATGGCCGTTCTCAGCATGGGGGATTGATATGATTGGGGAAATTCGACCAATGCATCAAATGGGCATCGCTTCATAGTGGTGGCGGTAGACTACTTCTCAAAGTGGGTGGAAGCCGAATCCTTCCGTAATGTTACAGCGAAGCAGATGGCAAAGTTCATAGCTCGGAACCTCATTTGTCCGTATGGTATGCCGCATCATGTAGTGACAGACAACGGGGTTCAGTTTCAAGGAGAGATGAAGGCAATGTTACAGAGGCATGGGATAGGCCACCACAAGTCATCACCGTACAGGCCGCAAGCAAATGGGGCAGTTGAGGCAGCCAACAAGACTATAAAGACAATTTTAGCCAAGATGACAGAAAATTGTAGAGATTGGGCCGACAAATTACCGTATGCTTTGTGGGGGTACAGAACATCAGTAAGAATGGCAACGGGTGCAACACCTTACTCCTTGGTCTACGGAATGGAAGCAGTATTTCCAGTAGAAGTGGAAATACAGTCCCTGAGGGTATTAGCAGAGGCAGAATTACCGGAGTCTTTGTATCACATGCAGTTGTATCAGAAGAGGCTAGCCCGAGCATTCAACAAGAAAGTACGTCCCACAAAGATCAGAAAGGGTGATTTGGTACTTAAGCAGTCGAGGCCGTCGACGACGGATCCGAGAGGGAATTTCAGGCCTAACTGGGAAGGACCTTACATCGTTCAGAAAGTCCTGGGAAATGGAGCAGTGAAGCTATCAGACTTGGAAGGAAATGAATTCACAGAACCAATCAATGTCGACAGGTTGAAGTTGTACTTCGCTTGAGAAGACTTGGTCGCCAGCGGAAGACCTAACCCAACGGAATAAGAAAACTCCTGCACACATGCATACACGTAACCTATATTGCATATTTTTGTGTTTGTTCTGTTTTGTGTAAACAGGTGTTGAAGACGGAAAAGAGCGAGCAGTAAGCCAATCAGAGATAGTAAAGGCACAGCATTTGATATGGGCAGTAATCTGAAGATTGAGGTCCCAATGAAGTTAAGTTCCGGGTATGGGTCTCGGAGGGCGAAGCCCATATCGGCTAAGGAGCGAGGTTCCACATTGTACCAGCTTGGGGGCGAGGCCCATATCGACTGGGGAGCGAGGCTCCACATCACATCATGTCAGCTTGGGGGCGAAGCCCATATCGGCTGAGGAGCGAAGCCCCACATCATCATTTTCGGGATGCGTCCCAGGGTTGAGGCCCATATTTTGTCAGCGGTATTGGGATGCGTCCCAGGGTCGAGGCCCCCGTTGTCGGTTGCAGCTATTGGGATGCGTCCCAGGATCGAGGTCCACTGCATCATCATTTTCGGGATGCGTCCCAGGGTCAAGGCCCATATTTTGTCAACGGTATTGGGATGCGTCCCAGGGTCGAGGCCCCCGTTGTCGGTTGCAGCTATTGGGATGCGTCCCAGGTTCGAGGCCCACATCATCAGCAGCATCGAGACGCGTCTCAGGATCGAGGTCCACTGCAGTATCAGCTCAGCTCGAGACAGCTAGCTAGTGAGGTAAGTAAAAATGCATTGCATAACTTTGATAGGATTGTTCAAAGTCACACACTGCACAAGTCCCATCAAAGTGGGGGCGACTGTAGGCATTGTATTTTCGCATGTGAAACCCGATGAGGAGTCTTATTTGGAGACAACTACCTTTTGAGTCACGGAAGCCGTGGGAAACGGATATCGGAAAGGGAAATTCAGAATAAGCAAGCTCACTGTCTTCGTTGGTGCTGCGTTCGTTACTTCGTTCGAACGGGAAGCGGATTGCGGGCGTTTGTGTAGCGTTCGAGGGAGCGTTCGAACGGTGTCGGTAATTCTGGTTTTGCTGCTAGCCTCACGCCCAGCCCATTTAGCTCCCCAAAGCCCATAAAACACATCCCAAATTAAATAAATAAATATTAAATTAAATATTAAACATTAAAATAAAACATTTAAACCATTTACCAATTAAAATAAACAATTACCAACTTAAACTAAAATCATGCCTAAATTAAACAAATCACATACTAAATCAAAATATAATCATACCAAATTAAAATCAATCCTAACCAATTAAGCCAATCATATATTTGACTTCCTAATCTAATAAGATATTTACCAATATAAAATATTTGTATTCCTAAACCAACACAAATTAAATATTACAACTTCCTAATTAAAATATCTTGTCCCCCCTCAATCTTGTGTATACCTTTCTCATCTCTCCTAATTTGGAAACAAAATCCCTTCCCTTGTCAACCCTAACCCTCTTCTATATAAACCACCCTTCACCAAGCCTCTTGCTCTCTCTAGCTCACGCATATACACAAAAAAAAAAGCCTTCCCATTGACTCCCATTGTAAGCAAGAAACAACAAGGCCATTCATCTCCTGGACACACATAAATTCACACCCAAGACTAAACAAGAGAAAAAGAAAACACTTCACACATACACAAGAAAGAAAACAAAGAAACCACCACAAGCCACCACCCTCCATAGCCGAAACAGCCACCTATACAGCAGCCCTCCACCACCGAAAATTACCACAAAACCACACCCTAAAACACGCCTAAACAACCTCCTAGATTACCTTAAAACAGCAGCCCAAATCCTTAAAAAACAGTAACATAAAAACTACATAGATAATCTTAAAAATAATCACATTTAATTGCACTAAGAACCCACACAAACTTGGAATAGTTCTTTGAATACGTTGAAACAGGTAGCCCGTGCAGTGAGCAGCAAAACAGGAGCCGAATAGGAGCAGAACGGAGTTCGAACCGTAAGCAAAGCAGCGAAGTAGTGAGCTAGGACGTTGAACCAGCGGACCAGAAAAGTTGCGGAGCTTTACCCCCCATCCGATCTTCGTGGAACGTGAGTCCGAGAGACGGCTTAAAAGGTTAGACCTGAGGGTATCTTTCACACCTATTCTCATTTTATTTTCTGGTCATTTATTTTGATTATATTTTCTGTATTTGTGGTATCCGTTGTGTGTATGATGTATGTTGTGGGTATCGGATGAATGAGAGATGTGTCAACTCTCGCGGTATATCGGATGGAAACCCGGACATAAATTTCATAGCCGATTCCGAATGGACGGTAATATGATCTGTACTCGGGCCACAACTCCACGTACCGCTTGGGTAAACGGCACCATCTTTCTTTTGTTGTGTTGCTCTTGTTTATTTAGTTTGCTTTACTTGAATTCAATATGTCGTTAGTTATGCATGATTCAACCAAACGCATGGGCTTAGTGAGTTAGTCCAAAGGTCCTCCATTTGGGAGACAAAGAGCCGAAAAGGCCACCTTCGTGACACTACTTCGCCGCGCCGGTTGATGTATGTTCGGTTGGACGCGAGATACGTTCAATCGGGCATACTTAGTTTGATATTATTATCTTTATTTTTGTATGTATAAGTCAATCGAGCGCATGGGTTTAGTAAGTGTGATGTGAGATCCCCTATGGGGAGGGGCTAAAAGCCCTTTACCACGATGTTTTGCCGCGCCGGTTGATGTGTGTTCAGATTGGATGTAAGATGTGTTCAATCGGGCATACTTGGTTGATATGATTGGTTCTATTCTTGTATGTGTGATGTGACGCGCATGGGCTTAGTATTTTGGTCTAAAGGTCCTCTCTTTGAGAGATCAAGAGCCCCAAAAGGCCACCTTTACGGTAGTGCTTCGCCGCGCCCCTTTATTTTCTGTTTATGTATTGCATCCTATTTCATGCATCAGGTACGTGTCCGTTCGAACGCGTTCACGAACGCAACTCGAACGCGCATACATTTTACCTTATCATGCATCAGGTCTCATTTCCGTTCGAACACATTAACAAACGCCATACGAACGTGAGCTTTCTCTCTCATCTCCGTTCGAACGCGTTTACGAACGCTACTCGAACGTGAGCATTCTGTCTCATTTCCGTTCGAACGTGTTTACGAACGCTACTCGAACGTGAGCATTCTGTTTCATTTCCGTTCGAACGCGTTTACGAACGCTACACGAACGCGAACACACTGAACTGAGTCTTTTTCATTAGATTTCATGCATAGTTTTCCTAGTAGCTATCTCCACATGTATAAATGGAAATATGTTGATGTATTACAATTCATATGCTTGTGTCATGATAACATTTAAGCATGCAAATTTAAATGTAAGATATATGTGAAATGTACACATAAGTTTTATTTTGCATATGAGAATTTAGAAGCATGATACTATTGGAAATAAGTGTTACTTAAGCTTAGTTAAATTATTACATGAATCCTTTCATTACAAGCGACATAAGTAAGGGACCATTCCGAACCCAATGGTTTGAGGTCTTCCCTTGCGAGGGGTGAGTGCGGCCTTAAATCTTTGTCCCGGTTCACACCGGGTGGCGACTCCATGTTATGTAATCCTTCCCAACTAGGCCGCGAGCCTAGGAACGGCGTCGCCCAGGTCCTGTGTCCCACAATGGGCCTCGGCCCTGGGATTCATTCCAAATTCTGACGATGTGGGCCTCGGCCTTGGATTCATTCCCTGGATTCATTCCAAAACTCTGCTGATGTGGGCCTCGGCCCTGGGATTCGTTCCTTGGATTCTTTCCAAAACTCTGCTGATGTGGGCCTCGACCCCGGGACTCATCTCCAAACTGAAACTGATATGGGCCTCAACCTTGGACTCATCCCCAAAACTGAAACTGATATGAGCCTCAACCTTGGGATTCATCCCCAAAACTGAAACTGGTATGTGCTTCAACCCTGGGACTCATCCCCAAAACTGCTACCTATATGTTGCTGATTCTGGTTGGCTTGTCTTTGACGCTTTCAATTTTTCTTCTTTGAAACCTGTGAATACAAAACAAAACAAACACAAAAAAAGAATGCAAAATATGTTACGTGTATGCATGCATGCATGAATGAATTTCCTATTCCGCTGGGTTAGGTCTTCCGCCAGTTCTCCAAGTGATTGCTCAGTCTTCTCTCTGCTCTCATGGCTCAATTTCTCGTTATTCTTCTTATTCACGGGGAGGTAGCTGGTCGCTCCCAGTCTTAATTTAGCTTTCTGTTCTCCATTGTTTGTACTTGGTCAAGATGAACCATATGGTGGGGCCTTCCATATCATCATGCTATATTACATGCTACGAAATAGTCCCAATAGTTATACATATCATTATCCTCAAAGAATGCTCAGTAATGAAACCAGAGAAACTTCAAAACATTCGATGCAACTCAAATCCAAGACTTTGAATAAAAGATCTAAGCCAGACTAAAAGTGTGTGTGTGTGTAAAGGTTCTTTCACAGCTTGATCCTTAAGTAAGCCAACTCAATGATTTTGTTTCAAAAATCAGGATCGATGGGTCAAACCAACCTAGATGTCTCAATTATGCCTGCAGTTGCTTTTCTGTGCTCAATGTGGTATGGTTTTCTTTCTCTTTTTTCTTTTCATTTTGAACTTCTTTTTTCTTTTCTTTTCTTTTCTTTTCTTTTTTTTCTTTCTCTTCTTTTTTTTTTCAACACACCTACCCTTTAAGGTAGCATTTCTCCTCATGGTGATCCTAATACTCGCCCATGGGTAGCTTCACGCTTATTGGTTATAGGTGGTTCAATTCTTTTCTTTAGAGAATTTTCTTTCATTTTCAATCATACCACACATTATAACATAGGCAAATCAAGATAGACATCTAAGCAAACAGTCATTCACCGACCTACAATTTCTTCAACTAGTCACTTTGCTAACTACTCAGGTTCTCGCTGCTCAGAACCATAATCAAGTGCTTACGAGTCTAACATAGATCAATCACTCAAAGTATCAGATAAAAGCACATCAAGAGTTTATCGTTTCTAAGATTTCACCTTAAAGCAAACGATTTCATCATTGGACTTATGCCTAACTATTAAGGACTAAAAAAACAAACAAAATTTTTTTTCTTTTTTCTTTCTTTTTTTTCTCTTTTTTTTTTTCATTTTTTTTTTATTTTTTTTCATTTTTTTTTGAAGGCCCCCAATGGTCTTTCTATCCTTGCAGTAAATTTCTATGTCCTCAGTTTCCTTTTCCACAATATCCATGTTTGCTAAACCCTTCTTTGACAATTATTCTTTTATCCCTAACCCAACGGATATCTATGATGGCTTTTAGGACACGAGGGTTAACATGATGCATGTATGCATGAGATGCATGTGATGTATGAGACACAATATGCATGGGGTTATCAAAAGTATAAAGGGCGGCCCCTATAGGTCATACAACTATGGTTCACATATGGGTTTACAGGAGTGTGGACAAAGGCTATCGTTTGACGAAGGATTACCCACAACTACGACTCCCCACTGAAGGGTTCAAGCGACCATGTGAGTGCACATTTTTTATACCTTACGGTACGTGCCAACGAGTTACGGTGTGTGACTAACTGTCGAATGGATTTCTCATTGTAGATTCCCCAGAGGGAGGGTGGAGCGAGGCTCTCTTAAGTACCCAAGCCCCTTAGGTTCTTATCGCTTGGTGTCAGGAATAAACAACGAGTCCTCCAAACTAGTCTGTCACAACGAGTTACAAGTAATGATTATCTCGGTGTCTTCACAGCTTTTCCTTATGAAAAGGTAATGGGTGAAGGAAGACACCCAACCATCACCTAGATCCAACAAAGCCTTTGATTAACCCCTTTCAACCTACCATAGAAACGATTAACTGAAGCACAAATCATAAACATCACAAGACATGATTTCGGTGCCGATTCAAAATATCCCCAGTGGAGTCGCCAGACTATAGACAACAGAACTTGACGACGCTGTTCTAGGCTCACGGCCTACTTGGGAGTACGAAATAACATGGAGTCATCACCCGGAGTGAACCGGGACAAAGATTTAAGGCCGCACTCACCCCTCGCAAGGGAAGACCTCAAACCGTTGGATTCATAATGGTCTCTTACTTATGTCACTTGTGATGATATGATTTGTGCAATAAACTAACCGAATCTATTCAACATTCATGCTCAAGGGTACTTAGATCTAACATACTTTCATCCAAATAACTCCACGCAATATAACACAACGAGCATATTGAACCATTAAACCAAAGTAAAAAAATAACTAATTAAACATAAACATAAACTGAACGAAACATCATGCATAAAGAATGAAGAAACAACATGCCTAAATAACACAATCATGCTTTTGAAAATTAAATAACAAGACTAAATTAATTCATGCTTAAAATAATAAATAAACGGCCTAGAACTATGACATGCTCAAATACAAATTTGGATGAGACGAGATACGTGCATCTTAAGTGGTAGGTGGCGTTGTATCCCGAGTGTAGACCGCAATACCATCCATTCGGAATCGGCTACGGAATTTACGTCCGGGTTTCCATCCGATATATCACAAAAGGAACACACATCCGCTCATCCAACAATCACATCATGCCTCAAACGACTCTCATGCAATAATATTTTAAAATAAATAAAATAAAACGAAAGAAGATAAGTAAGAAGGTGCCCTCAGGTCTAACATCTTTTGTTGTCTCACGAAAGTGCGTTACACGTCCGTTGGAAGGGTGAATGATCCGCAACTCTTTGGTTCACCAACTCAACGTCTTTCCTCACTGTTTTGCTGTTCGGGCTACTATTTTTACTCCGTTTCGCTGCTATTTTTGTTGTATTTTCTGGTCGCTATTTCGGGGTAATTAAGGGACTGGTTTGTGCAGTTTTTGGGGACTGTTTTGTGTAGTTTTTGGATGCAGTTTTGTGGCTAAAATCTGGACAGTTTCAGGGGTTTATGGGGGCTGTTTTGAGGTGATTTGGAGGGCAGGTTTGTGGCTGTTTGGGCGTGATTTTGATGAGCAGAAGGAGGGCTGGTGAGGCAAGTGGCGTTAGTGCTGAATGGTCTGTGTAAGTGAAGGAATGTTGGTCAGGCGTGATGAATGGCGTGTGGCGTTGAGGGTTATGTGGCTGATTGAAGGAGCAAGGTGGCGTTGAGGATTATGGGTGAGTGTGTGGCGCTAATTGAAAGGAGAGGCAGGTGCGTAAAGGTGTGAAAGGGGTAGGTGGCGAGGTCAATGGGCAAGTGTCTTATGGCAGTACGTGAAGAAGGCTATGAAGGGCTGATGAAGGCAATTAGTGAGGCTTACGTAAAGTCCAGGTGTGTGAGGGTATATGCGTCAAAGGGGCTGGTCGGTGATGAATGTGTTGAAGTTTGTGGCTTTGGCGTGAAGAAGACTTGGTGATGCACTGGTGGAGGCTTAGTGGAGGCTTACGTGACTTTGAGTAAGATAAGGTGGGCTGTGTGGCTAGGTTATTTTCTTTTGTATTTTCGTGAGAGTGAGCCAGCCAGCCAGGGTTTGAATGTGTGAAGAGGGGTTACTTTTATAGGCAAGGGGATGAGTTTTACCTTGTTGGGGAAGGAATATGATTTGTGTGTTTAGGGGGGGTATCTTTTAATTTAGTATGTGATAAGGGAAATCTTTTAATTAAGGGAAGTGATTTGATTTATTCTTTTTAGTTAAAGATATGATTTATTTAAATTGGTAGGTGATTTAATTAAATTAGGAATGTGATTTATGTATTTTAGGAAATGGATTTAATTGAATTTAGGAATGTGATTTAATTTGTGAAATGTGTTTTAATTTAATTTAATTTTGTTTTAATTATTTAATTTGTGAGATGTGTTTTAAATGTTTTAATTATTTAATTTGTGAGATGTGTTTTAAATGTTTTAATTATTTTTGGATGTGATTTAATGGGTTTGGTGTTTTTAAAACAGAGGTCCAACAAGCGCACCCGAAGCGAAACAAGTGAGTTAAATCTGACAAAATGCTAATTTCCAACTTTACCATTCCAACGTATGTTTCTCGCGTCTTTCACAACTAAAGAGGTAGTGTCTCCATACGAGACTCATCATCGGGCTAATATGCAAAAATGCAATGCCTACACTAATCTATTAATTTTATGAGGCCAAATGATTGTTGGTATCTAACAGATTGATTGATTGATTTGAAATGATGATGATTTTAAACTTAAAAACAAGTAAAAAAATTTACACGAAAGTAGGTTTAAGAAAATTCAATATTAATAAACTATCCAAGGTTGTGATTTCTTCCCATATCTAATTAAAGATGAAGTGGTTATCTTACAGTTGGGTGATATATGGTTTATTAACCTGGAACATGAAATTATGTAAAAGTCTCTTCCGATGATCAATTACAAATACCTAGTGTAACCCAATTAATCATATTCCTATGTTAATTAAGTTATCTAAATTCATTAAGAATAAGTTCCAATTATGGCTACCCCTGCCCGACAGGTATATTTCTATCCTGTAAGGAAATCTATTAAAGGGTTATCTATCCTCAAGGAAGATTGTGGGCTATTGATTCTAAGGTGTTTAACCTAAAATCTCTTTTCCAAGTTCATTTTAAGTTTACCAGTTCAATTTTATTAATGGTCAGTTAATAAAAAGCATTAAGTTTAAGGCTCAATAAATAAACCTTTATATTACCCAAACCGTAATTTAACCCCTTATAAAGTGGTGATATTGGATTTCATCACAACCCCAGATAACTGGCTTAGTTACGACACATATTTACGGGTAGTAAAAATTTAAATAAAATAAAAGACATAAAGTAAATTGTTAAAAATTAAATACTAAAAAGTAAATTGCTGAAAAGTAAATAAAGTAAAAGTAAAAAGTAAAAAGTAAATAAATTAAAAGGAAATTACTGAAAGTAAATTGCTGAAAAGTAAATTGCTGAAAAATAAATAAAGTAAAAGTACAGTAAAAGAAAATGCTAGGGTTAGAGGATCAACTTTTATTACTACTATTTTAGATATCTCCCTTAATATAATATATTAACTTTGTGTGATAATTACCAACCAGCCATATAGACGGTATCCTAATTAAGTCAAATTAATAATTAATTACCAACTGACCAACCAGGCGGTATCCATACTTAGTCAGGTTAAAACCAATTTATAATTAATTACCAACCGGCCAATATAACGGTATCCTCATTAAGTCAGGTTTTAAATAGTTTATATATTATAATTAAGGGAGATTAATCTAAATAGTTAATAATAAAATCTTTACCTTTTACCCCCAGCGAGGGGGAGTTACCTCCTCATTGCTTGAAAAGTAAAAACTGAAAAGTAAAGAAAGGAAAGTAATGTGCGTAAAAGTACACTGCGGAAAGTAAAAACTGAAAAGTAAAGAAAAGAAAGTGCTAAAGCTGAAATTAATTACTGAAAGCTGTAAATAAACAAACAAGATACAATTTTCTTAGTTATTCTTAAGGAATTTCAAAGAAGAAAGTATGAATTTACAAATGAAATGGCTTGGTATTTATAGGTAAAATTTTACCTCCACCAAATCTTCCATCAAATTCTCCACCAAATCCATTATTAATTGCTCCACTAATTACTCCACCAAATGCATTATTAATTACTCAATAATTTCTTATCATGTTTGGTGGTGATTTGATAATTTTTGTTATTTATTTATTAATTTATTTTTTGCTTTGAAAATGACTTTAATAATTACACATAACACACTTCCGAATGTTTCATCAATTTCGGTCATGCAATCTTCAAAATTCGAAATTATTTTGTCTTTCAAAGTTGTAGATCACTGTGGCTTCTTTAATCTGGAACTTGAATCAGCTCAATCCGATATCGGAGAAAAGAGTTATGCCCAAAATACAACAGATGTGCAAAATTGGAATTTCTAAAACTACACTTTGTCTAAACGCTCTTTCAAGTTTCCAATCTCCAAAATTAATATGTCAAGTCTAATATTTGCCCTTATTTGACCCAATTTTGTCGTAAATGATTTCATTGAGTCCCAATATTATTTTATCTGTAAAATAAACTAAAACATATCAAAACGTTCATCAAACCCGAGAAACTAAACAAAATATTAAGTAAAAAAGGGAGGTAAATATTGATATATTTTCCGCTCATCACACTGTAGGCACTGCATTTTTGCATATAAGTCCCTATGATGAGTCTCGTATGGAGACACTACCTCTTTAGTTGTGAAAGTCGTGGGAATCGGATGTTGGAAGGAAAGGGTCAAGAATTGACACATTGTTGGATTTAACTCGCTGGAGTAGCTTCGGGTTCGCTTGTTGGACCTCCATTCTAAAGCACACACCTAACCCTGGCCCATTAAAACACATCTCACAAGTTAAATAATTAAAACATTTCAAACACATCTCAAAAATTAAATAATTAAAACATTTAAAATACATGTCACAAAGTAAATTAAAACCAATTAAATTAAATTCCTAATTTAAATAAAACACATTCCTAATTTAATTAAATCACCTACCAATTTAAATAAATCTCATGGATCCATTGCCTAATTAAAATAAATCATATCCTTACCTAAAAAGAAAAAATCAAATCAATTCCCTTAAATAAATATTTCCATATCACATTTTAATTAAAAGAATATCTCACAAATCTTATCCTTCCCCCAACAAGGTAAACCCTCTCCTTTGGCCTATAAAAATAACCCTTCTCCACACTTTCAAACTGGCCCATTCTCACAAAAATCACAAATAAAAAGAATAAACCCTAAGCTTTCACGCAAATCCCCTTGCCATAAAACACCGACATGCCCATTAATCATTCATGCCCAACTCTCGCCAATACCCATACACCTAGTCCGTCTCCATTCACATATATCGCCTTAAAGCCATGCCTAGCCTTCACGTTAAAAACACGTAGCAACCTGACACCATACCCATTATCAACAGCCACCAAACCTTATTCCCTCACAAATCACGCAAACACATGCTTTAATCCTCATCCAAGCCTTCAACGTCACCACGCACCACTAACTTGCCTCACCAAGCCACCTTGCACTCACTCACACACTCACAACTCTCACATAAAGCCACCTTGCACTCACGCACACTCACTCTTCATAATACACTCAAACCAACATAAGAAGACAAGCGTGCTCACACCACTTTGCCTCACCAACACGCCCACTGACCTGATCCTCACGTCCGGCAAACTCACGTTAACTGCCCCAATAACCGACACAAACCGAGCAATAAAGAATCATCCCATACACCAAACCGAGACCTAAAACAGTGAACAAACTGCCGTGAAAATAGTCCTGAAACCAGCCCCTTTACACCCTAAAAAACTGTCCAGAAACTGTCCAAAACTGTCCTGTGAAACTACCCTAAAACTACCTAAAACAGTCCACTAATTACCAAAAATAGTGACCCGAAAATACAACAAAAACAGCAGCCCCAAAACAGCGAAACAGAAAAGTTACGGAGTATCAACCCTTCCGACGGCCGTGTAACGCACTTTCGAGGAACGACAAAAGAGGTTAGACCTGATGGCACCTTCTTTATTTATTATCTTTCGTTTCTTTTATTTATTTTAAAATATTATCGCATGAGAGTCATTTGAGGCATGATGTGAATGTTGGATGAGCGGAATATGTGTTCCCTTTTGTGGTATATAGGATGGAAACTCGGACGTAAATTCCATAGCCGATTCCGAATGGACGGTATTGCGGTCTGCACTCGAGATACAACGCCACGTACCACTTAAGAGACACGCATTTTGTCTCATCCAAACTTATGTTTGAGCATGTTATAGCATGATTTAGCCTAGTTTGTTATTTATTTTCATAGCATGATTACGTTATTTTAGGCATGATGTTTTTTTAGTTTACGATTATGTTTAAATAGTTATTTGTTTATTTTGGTTTAATGGTTCAAATATGCTAGTTGTGTTATATTGCATGTTTGCCGTTTAAAGATTTACTTTCAAGCATGCAAACTTAGATTAGGAGTTATTTTGATGAATGCATATTAGGTCTAAGTTATCCTTGAGCATACATGTTGAGTAGATTCGGTTAATTTATTGTACAAACATATCGTTACAAGTGGCATAAGTAAGGGACCATTCCGAACCCAACGGTTTGAGGTCTTCCCTTGCGGGGTGAGTGCGGCCTTAAACTGTTTTTTCGGTTCACACCTGGTGGCGACTCCATGTTATTTCCCCGGTTTAGTTCCCCGTGGGCTACTCCATACTCCCAACTAGGCCTCGAGCCTAGAACAACATCGTCAAGTTTTGTTGTCTACAGTCTGGCGACTCCACTGGGGATAGAGAATCGGCCCCGAAATCATGTATTGTGATGTGTATAATTTGTGCATTAGTTGACCATTTCTATAGTGGGTTGAGGGGGTTAATCAAAGGCTTTGTTGAAGCTAGGTGATGGTTGGGTGTCTTCCTTCACTCATTACCCGTAGCTCGTTGTGATATACTAGTTTGGAGGACTCGTTGTTTATTCCTGTCACCAAGCGATAAGAGCCTAAGAGGCTTGGGTACTTAAGAGAGCCTCGCTCCACCCTCCCTCTGGGGAATCTTCAACGGGAAATCCATTCGACAGTTAGTCACACACCATAACTTGTTGGCACGTACCGTAAGGTATAAAAAAGGTGCGCTCACTTGGTCGCTTGAACCCTTGAATGGGGAGTCCTAGTTGTGGGTAACCCTTCATCGACGAGAGCCTTTGTCTACACTCCTATAAACCCACATGTGAACCATAGTTGTATATCCTATAGACGTTGCCCCTTTATGCTTTTGATAACCACGTGCATCTCATGCATCTCATGCATACATGCATCATGTTAACCTTGTGTCTTAAAAGCCATCATAGATTTTCGTTGGGTTAGCAATAAAAGAAGACTTGTCAAGAAGAGTTTAGAAAACATGGATATCGGGGAAAAGGAAACCGAGGAACAGAAAACCTTACGGCAAGGATAGAAAGACCATGGTGGGCCCAAAAAAAGAAAAAAAAGAAAAGAAAAAAAGAAAAAAAGGAAAAGAAAAAAAAATTGTTTGTTTTTAGTTCTTGATAGTCAGACATAAGTCCGATGAAGAAATTAATTGCTTTAGGGTGAAACTTTAGAAACGATAAACCTTGACATGCTTTTATCTGATGATTTGAGTAATTGATCTATGTTAGACTCGTAAGCACTTAATTATGGTTCTTAGCAGTGAAAAGCTGAGTAGTTAGCAAAGTGACTAGTTGAAGAAATTGTAGGTCGGTGAATGACCGCTTGCCTAGATGTCTATCTTGATTTGCTTATGTTATGATGTGTGGTATGATTGAAAATGAAAGAAAAGTCTCTAAAGAAAAGAATGGAACCATCTATAACCGATAAGCGTGAAGCTACCCATGGGCGACTATTAGGACCACCATGAGGAGAAATGCTACCTTAAAGGGTAGGTGTGTCGAAAAGAAAAAAGAAAAGAAAAGAAAAAGGAAAGTTCAGAAGAAAAGAAAGAAAAGAAAGAGACGAAAGAAAGAGAGAAAGAAAACTATATCACATTGAGCACAGAAAAGAAACTGCAGGCATAATTGAGACATCTAGGTTGGTTTGACCCATCGATCCCATTTTTTTTGACGAAATCATTGAGTTGGCTTACCTGGAGATGAATCTGCGAAGGAAACTTTGCACACACACACTTTAAGTCTGGCTTAGATCGTTTATCCAAAGACTTAGATTTGAGTTGCGTTGAAAGTTTTGGAGGTTCTCTGGTTTTATTACTGAGCATTTTTTGAGGACAATGATATGTGTAACTATTGGGACTGTTTCGTAGCATGTAATATAGTATGATGATATGGAAGGCCCCATCATGTGGTTCACCTTGACCTATTACAAGCAGCGGAGAGCAGAAAGCTAAATCAAGACTGGGGGCGACCAGTCTACCACCCCGCAACTAAGGGATGTACCGAGAAATTTAGCCATGAGACAAAAGAGAACCAACCAGTTACCAGAAAAGAACCAGCAGAAGGGAATTGTAAGCAGACCCATGAGGTGATCAAAGACTTTTGTAGGCAAGAAACACCGAGGAGCACAAGGAAGACCTAACCCATCGGAATAGGAAACACATTCATGCATACATGCATACACGTCATATACATGCAATCTTTGTCTTGTTTGTATTCACAGGTTTCAAAAAAGAAAAAGAGAAAGCGGCAAAAGGCCAGCCAATCAGAAACAGTAACAGTATAATGTCATCAGTTTCAGAAATGAATATGTTTCAGTCTGGGGGCGACGCCCACATCAGTATCAGGTTAGGGCGAGGCCCACATCAGTATCAACTTGGGGGCGAGGCCCATATCAGTATCAGTTTGGGGCGAGCCCACATCAGTATTAACTTGGGGGCGAGGACCACAATATCAGTATCAGTTTGGGGCGAGGCCCACATCAGTATCAACTTGGGGGCGAGGCCCACATTATCAGCAGCATCGGGAATGAATCCCAAGGTCGAGGCCCACATTGTCAGCAGCATCGAGAATGAATCCCAGGGCCGAGGCCCACATCGTCAAAATTTGGAATGAATCCCAGGGCCGAGGCCCATATCGTCAAAATTTGGAATGAATCCAGGGAATGAATCCCAGGGCCGAGGCCCATATCAGCAGAGTTTTGGGAATGAATCCAGGGAATGAATCCCAGGGCCGAGGCCCACATCGTCAGAATTTGGAATGAATCCAGGGAATGAATCCCAAGGCCAAGGCCCACATCGTCAGAATTTGGAATGAATCCAGAGAATGAATCCCAGGGCCGAGGCCCATATCAGCGGAGTTTTGGAATGAATCCCAGGGTCGAGACCCACATCGTCAGAGTTTTGGAATGATTCCGGGAATGAATCCTAGGGCCGAGGCCCACGTCAGCAGAGTTTTGGAATGAATCCAGGAATGAATCTGGGAATGAATCCCAGGGCCGAGGCCCACATCAGTAGAGTTTTGGAATGAATCCCAGGGTATAGGCCCACATCATCATCAGTTTCGGGAATGAATCCCAAGGGGTGAAGCCCGTAATATCAGCGGTTCGAGAATGAACCACCTCCCAATAACGGCTCAGGAACGGACCATCTCATACAGCACAATTCGAAAATGAACTATTACAGACGCATCAGTAATAGACTTGTCTGGTATGGCATTCTGGGGGTGAGGCCCACGATGATTCAGCATTAGTTCTGCCGTGTATGGCATTCTGGGGGCGGTGCCCACATTAAGTTCAGCATCGGTTCTGCCGGGTATGGCATTCTGGGGGCAAGGCCCACATTGGTTCAGATCAGTTTCTGCCGGGTATGGCAATATGGGGGCGAGGCCCGCATCATCATCAGATTAGTTCAGCCAGGTACGACACTCCGAGTATGGAGAATCATATCAGTTTTGTCAGGTATGAAACTCCGGGTATGGAGATATCACACTGCGACACCCTAGGTACGGGGTTAGCATTCGGACAACTGTGGCTCTCTAGGTACGAAGACGTCACTGCAACACCCTAGGTACGGGGTTAACATTCAGAAATTTATGGCTCTCTAGGTACGGAGACGTCACTGTGACACCCTAAGTACGAGGTTAGCATTCAGACATTTGTGGCTCTCTAGGTACGGAGACGTCACTACGACACCCTAGGTACGAGGTTAGCATTCAGATATTTGTGACTCTCTAGGTACATAGACATCACTGCGACACCCTAGGTAAGGGGTTAGCATTCAGACATTTACGGCTCTCTAGGTAGGGAGACATTACCGCGACACCCTAGGTACGAGGTTAGCATTCAGACATTCGTTGCTCTCTAGGTACGGAGACGTCACCGCGACACCCTAGGTACGAGGTTAGCATTCAGACCATTGCGACACTCTAGGTACGGAGACGCAACTGCGGCACCCTAGGTACGGGGTTAGCATTCAGACAACTGTGACACCCTAGGTACGGGGTTAGCACGCCAGGTACGACATGTGGACTATTGTGGACTACCGCGACACCCTAGGTATGGGGTTAGCACGCCAGGTACGGCATGTGAACTATTGTAGACTACTGTGACACCCTAGGTACGAGGTTTAGCACGCCAGGAATGACATGTGGATTATGTGGACTACCGAGGACTACTGTGGATTATGTGGACTACCGTGGACTACCGTGGAGAATATGGACTATGTGGACTACCGTGGACTATTGTGGAATATGTGGACTATGTTGACTACAGTGGAGTATATGGATTATGTGGACTACCGTGGAGTATGTGGACTATGTGGACTACCGTGGAGTATGTGGATTATGTGTACTATGTGGACTACCGTGGACTATTGTGGAGCATGTGGACTATGTGGACTACCGTTGAGTATATGGATTATGTGGACTATCGTGGACTACCGTGGACTATTGTGGAGTATGTGGACTACCGTGGATTATTGTGGACTACCGCGACACCCTAGGTATGGGGTTTAGCACGCCAGGAATGGCACATCATCAAATCGGCTCGGAACAACAGGAAATTCAAGTGGCAGCATGCGAGCCAGGTAAGTGAAAATGCATTGTACGTACTTTGATAGGATTGTCATTGTCATGATGAGTGGTATTTATATCACTATTTCCCACTCATTTAAACAAATATTTTGTATAGTTTCTCGAGTTTTATGAACGTTTTGATGTGTTTTTATTTATTTTGAAGATAAAAATAATATTGGGACTTAATGGAATCAAATCGAGGCTAAAACGATAAAATTCAGAGGAAAAAAAGGTCAAAAATGAAATTTTACTATACGAGTCACGAAATGCAGTCCTATATTCTAATTTTACGCAAGTTTCGTATTTTGGCCATAACATTTTCATCTGATATCCGATTGAGCGGATTCAAGTTGAAGATTAAAGAGGACTCAAAGATCTACAACTTTGAAGATTTAAATATTTTCGAATTCCGAAGTTTGGATGGCCAAAATTGAGGAATAATCTAGTATAATTTGAGTAATTACTATAGTCATTTTCAAAATATAAAATAAAATTAATAAAAATAAAAATAAATATTGTCAAACTTCCACCAAACATGCTTGCATGTTTTGTGCCATGTTTGATGCCATGTTTGGTGCCATGTTTGGTGGAGTGTTTGGTGGCATGTTTGGTGCCATGTTTGGTGGAGCAATTCGTGGAGCAATCGATGGAGAAATTGATGGAAGCCTTTAGATTTTCCTATAAATACCAAGCCATTTCATTTGTAATTCTCATGCTTTCCTTAAGTTTTTGTAAGGAATTTAAGGATTTCATCTTGTTTGTTTAATTTCAGTAATTTAAATTATGTATTTTTATTTTCAGTAATAGTAGTAGTTTCCTTTCTTTTCACTTCCTTTCATTTCTTTTATGATATCCTTAGGTTTTTGTAAGGAATTTAAGGATTGCATCTTGTTTGTATTTATTTTCAGTATTTAATTTATGCATTTTTATTTTCAATAATAGTAGTAGTTTCTTTTCTTCTAACTTTCTTTTCTTTTATGTTTTGTAGTTAGATTTCCGTGGGGGAAGGGTGAAGCTTTTATTATTTTAATTTAGATTAATCTCCCTTAATTATAATATGGAAATTATAATTCAAATTAAAAGAATTACCTCCTTAATAGCTGGTTTTATTTATTTGACATAAAGTAACACCGCCTATATGGCCGGTCTTTAGGTGACATATAATTACCGCATATATAGCTGGTTTATGGATAAATAATAATACCGCCTTTATGGCTAGTTGGACTTAATTTAAATCTAATTTAATGAGGATACCGCCATTATGGCTGGTCGGTAATTTCACGGTTAATTTATGTATATTATAGTAAGGGAGATGTCTAAATTATAAATAGTAAAAGTGGATCCCCCAACCCCAGTATTTTATTTTTATTCTAGGGAAGTGATGAAACACAATATCCACACTTAATAATTGATTTTCTTTTTATAGGTAATTCTTTAGTTTGTTTATTGAGTCTTAAGCTTAATGCTTTTTATTAACTGGCCACTAATAAAATTGATGGGGTAAACTTAAAATGAACTAGACATAGGGATTTTAGGTTTCAGCCTTAGACTCAATAGCTCACGATCTTCCTTGATGATAGATAACCTTTTAATAGATTTCCTTACAGGATAGGAATATACATGTCGGGCGTGGGTAGCCATAATTGGAACTTAGTCTTAATGAATCCAGGTAATGTGGTTGACAATAGGAATATGGTTCAATTGGGTTATATTGGGTATTTACGTCTGACCATCGGAAGAGGCTTTTACATATCATCGTGTTCCAGGTTAGCAAATTAATTTATTACACATAAATAAGAGAGTCAATTCATTTTTCTAATAATATTGTGTGGAGTCACGACCCTAGATCTTTTGAGTCTTTTATTTATTTTCCTTGGTATTTTTTTTTTGTGTCTTTTAATTTATTTTATTTAGCAAACCTATATTCAACCAACCAAAAGCAATCAATTCACTTCTCCCTTTAATTAGATACTTGTAAATAAATAGAATCAATAATTAATAACAACAGTAGGAATTAAGTCCTCGTGGGATCGATATTTTTATACTACTTGAACGATACGTGCGCTTGCGTTATACGCGTGTGTAAGCACCGGTCAAGTTTTTGGCACCGTTGCCGGGGACTTATTTTTCTTGAGTTATTAATTTTGAAGCTATCTAATTTACTTTTATCTAATTTTCTTTATTTTTATTTGTAATTTTTATTTCTTTATTTTGTTTTCAGGTGGTTGAAAAAATGGAACATTATTGGGAGATTGAGAGATTACGTGCTTTACATGAAGATACGACCCACATTTGGGAGCAACAGTCCTGTTTTCTGAGGCCTGTTTTCCAGCCCAATAACTATCACTGGATGTCAGAACTAAGTAATACTACATTTGCTCATCAGAACGAAATAGGAAGATGTGTAATTCGTGATGGTAACCACTCGAGCGATCAATGTATATACCTTCCAGTGTGGCAGAATTATTGGAATCAATCAAGGTACTAAGAGCCAACATATTTCGAAGAACCATCACACTTTCCATCTTATCCACCATCCACCTATGATTTTCATCAAGAACCAGAACCATCAGAGGAAGAAAAATTGGTTGACATGCTCAAAGATTGGTTCCAGAAACGAGACGAAAAGTTGGATACAATGCTTGAAACATTCCAGAATAACCTCGAAAGTATTCAGAGTCAAACAGAATCCATACAAAGAATGACAGATCAGATCAGACAAATAACAGAATACGAGAGCTACATACCTCAAGAATCATTTTTAGATGAAGCCTTCGAGTACCAAGCATTTCACGATAACACTTCAGCAGAGGAGGAGGCTGAACAGTATCAACAACCAGAGATATCAGTTCAGGAACCCGAACCGGTAAAATCTCGATTTGATTTTTATTATTCGGATTCTGACGAGGATGAAGCTGATCTATTTGTACCAACTGCATAACACTTGAGGATGGAATTATGTATCCTCAAAATGAAGATCTTGGAGATTCCATTGCACAAATATTTGAAGAAGATCTACATGAGCCAATCATTTCAGAGGATGAAGACCTAATGTCAGACACATTTTTTCATACTCACGTTGATACTTATCGAGCATGCATTTCACAGATGACAGATGAAGAGCCGAATGTAGAAATTTTAAAATTCATCTATAAAGAAAATGTGGAGCAAGAAGTAGAGCAAATGGAGGAGCAAATGTCTGACCCTATTAAAGATCCAGAGCATTCAGGCGAAACATCACTGTTTTGGGGAGTACAATTTAAAGAAATCACCCAGAAGCTTAATAGAATGGAACTCCCATTCCAAGTCAAGCACCATAAGAGACCTCCTGATTTTCTTTCTTTCTTTTCAGGAACTGCTGGAGCGACAGAGTTTAAAAAGGTGGCACAAGCACTGAATGGGACAAAAAACTTTCTACTACCTTACCGTTGGAAGAGACCCTTCAAAAGCAACGCTCATGGGATTATCTTTAATCGGACATCCAAAACGACGCTGAAACCTCATTGACAGATGGATTTCAGTCACGTCTGGCTGAAGACGATAAATTTAGCACTAGTAGGGAGGCAACCCATGCAATTTGTTATAATTTTTATTCTTATATTTTGTGTATACATGTTGTAGAGTTTTTAATTTTGTGTGTTATTTTTAAAGAAAATGCACAAACGGGGCATTTAATGAGGAATGATGTTTGGCAATCACAAGGATGAAGCTAATTCATTAATGGTGGCTGAGTAAATAATGGATTCTTGAGACGCATCCTGATGAATTTATACCAAACGAGTAGCGTATTGCATACACAATTCTGTTGCCTTAATTATTGCTTTGATTTGCTTTTCTTTTGTTATTTTCTTTTATTTTCGCCGACAAGATTTATACTTTTTGACTTTTCACGATTTATTTTAACGTTCATTTAATAATTGTCATTTGGCAGGTACTAGTGCTATTTTTACTCACACTTTTCAGGATCTATAAATTCAGCCCGTCATTCTTCTCTTCGAAACATTCAAATAATCATCCAAACAAGAGAGAGAAAATGGAAGCAACTTCACAGCAGCGAATCAAGTGAATTTGTGTTTTTTATGGATCCAATTCTGGTAATAAACCAGAATTCATTGAGGCTGCAAATGAATTGGGAAGAGTCATGGCATAGAGAAATTGTAACATCCCAGATTTCCAGGACTGTTCTGGCAGATTCCCGAGCCGATGTTATAGTCTCGAAACATGATGATGATGAATAATAAGAGTTTAAGTGATGTTATATGAGTTGGAATAATCGATTTTGAATTTCCATCGCGTCAGAAAACGTGTGGGGATCAAAAGTCAGATACGCGATTTTTACTATACGAGTAAAGTTTACTGTTTTGACCACAGAATTAGCAAACGAACTCTGATCGAGTTGGTTCTTGAACCATCAGACTCGTTTTTCCGAGTGAACAACTTTTGTGTTGAGCACTTTTCAAGAATCACGCCAGAAAGTCTTTAAAAATAGTGATTTCTGATAATACCCTTAGTAGTGGGGATATTTTTGTAAATCTAAGAATTGTGATATTTGCATTTTCATTATTATTATTATTATTAGTATTATTATTATTATTAAAGTAATTAAAATGAAATGAAAGAAAGAAGAGAAATATTAGAAGAGAAGCAGTGGCGTACGCTACATGGAGGGAGAAAGAAGAGGAGGTCCGCCGGCGGCCTCCGGCCACCAGCTCGCCGGTGGACCGTCGGCACGTGATGCGTCCGTTCATGGGGCATCTGCCGGTGACCGGCGCAGTCGCTGGAACCGCCGAATATGGCGAGGAAATGAGGAAGAAAGTCGCGAGAGTGGGTTAGTCGGTTCCGGCTCGTCGCTTCATTTCACGGCCCGTGCCACCCGCCAAATCGAAGCCCTCGACGAGTACTACAAGTATACGGAGTTGATTTCACCGAACGGCGGCTGGAAGCACGCGAAACAAGGAGAAATACACACATAAATAGTAAACCCATGTTAAACAGTAGCTTCGATCGAAATTTCGATCGCACCAGCGCGTTCGTATGGCCGATGGGAGTCCGAATATGGCCTCGAAATTTTGGTACGACTCTCCGTTTAGAATTCATCATTTTAAAGTTTACAGCTTTATTTTCGGATGTTTCTAGTAGTTCCGTAGTTTAGCGAATTAGCATGAAATGAATATGATTTAATATGTTAAAACGATAAATGTGGTAGAATCCGGGGAGAATCGGATGAGATATGATTGATCCGGAAGAATTAGCGAGATTTCGGTAAAACGGAGTTTCTCGCGCGATTGAGCGTAGATAATCGTAAACATATTTATGATGTAAATATGATATTACGAGGGTAATTAGGTAATTTTGGAATAGTTTAGAGGGTTCAAGACCCTTCCGTAGCATTTGCGGAAACTTTTCCGCAAATTTTGTCGCACACGCGTAAAATGAGAATATGACCCATCTAGCTAATTTAGAATAGCATGTAAGCATGTATTATAGTAATGAAGCTTAGACCGTAGTATCAGGGATGATTCAGGTGTTCCGGGGAAACCCGTAGTTGTTTTAGATAGGTTGGAAGTTCCGCAAATAGCGGTACTAACCTTGCGTTGTGATTTGTTTGACAGATCGGACCCGGATTGCGGGCATTCGCTTAGCCAGGTAAGTAACTTGCCTCAGATACTTAAGAAATTTATCGATGTTTGAAAGTAGTAATAAAATAAAGTTGTACATAGTTATAAACATGAAAACTATGTATATACATATATATATAAAGATGAAGGTAGCAGAAATAAGCAGATGTATGAGCATATAAAAGTAAAGAGATGCTTATGTAGGTAAAGACCAGTATTTATATATATAGACATAGCATACGAATAAGGTAATGTTTATGAATATAATTTAGTGAAACTTGGGTTTGGGGGATGTAGAAACTACACCCTAGGGAATGAGACTAAAGCTTAAAGAATAATAATTGCAAGGAGTAACTATATATGTTCAGTGTATGTAGAATGATACAAAAACAGGAATACGAATGTAGACACGTATAAGCAAAAGTATGTACGTTACATGGAGAAATAGTAAGTGTAGGTATATATATTGTTTGTATGTATCCGATTAAGCATAATTAATAATTTTAGAAAATGTCTAGATGAGCTCATTGTAGAGCTAGATGTTCTAGTATGTTTAAAAATGATTAAAGAGTAATGGAAATGAATGAATAAGTAAGCTTTTTATATATTAAGTCATGTATTTATTTATAACGATCGAGTTGTGTGCGTATGAATATTAATCATGCATTATATTGTTTTGTGAGCCACCAGAAAGGTAAGTTATAGAGGTAAGTATATAAAGAATAGAATACATAGTTCATTTCTTTGTGTATATTCATAAACATGTGCATGAATATATGCATAAACATATGTAGTGGTATGGAATAAATATATTATTGAGCATGACTAGAGTAAAAATAAGTATTAGAAATGAGTATGCATAAGTCATTAGATTAAAGGAGTGCATGATCATATCCATTTACACACATGCTAAAACGAGAAAAGTTTTGAAATTCAAAAGGTTTTACAGAAAAGTAATAGAGATTTTTAAAAGAGATGTTTTTAGAAAAGGCTTATATAGTTTTGAGATTTGATTATGTTTTAAAAGTTTATCAGCAGTTTTGCGCGGTTTTCGGGGCATGAGGTAAAACCTCACCCCAGTCTGTAACTTGAGATACAATTGGAATTGACGGATATCATATGGATTCGGGATTTGGGATTTGACCCATCCCAGCTGTACACTAATTGGAATTGATGGATTTAGACACATGTGCACATGTGGAGGACTAGGGGGACGCTCCTAGATCCTCAGCGCTCAGATGGTACATTCCTGGGTGGAGATGCGCGTTCGGGCGGAGATGCGCCTTCGGGCGGAGATGCGCCTACGGGCGGGGATGCGTCTTTGGGCGGAGATGCGCCTACGGGCGGAGATTTGGTTTTCAGAAAAGGATTTCAGTTTTCAGATTTTCAGTACACAGTTTTCAGATTTTCAGTGCCTGGATTTCAGAACCAGTTTATAGTACACGGTTTTCAGAAACAGAGTTTAGAAATAGTTTTTCAGATTTCAATTTTCAGTTTTTAAATACAGATCCCAGTTTTCAAGTGTAGTTTTCAGTCTTCAGAAACAGTTTTCAGAGATACCGAGTTCAGAGAAAGTTTTCAGTTTTCAGTTCTGAGAGTACAGATTTCGATTTTAGAAAATAATTTCCAGAGATCCAAGTATTAGAGTATGTTTTCAAGACAGTTTATTAAAAGAAGATTTTAAAGAATTTTCAAGAAAAGAGTTTTCGGAAAGTATTTTCTAGAAACCATAGCACGTTAAAGTCTTGTACAGTTTACCTGACATGCATATGATCATGTATTCTAGTGTTTTCATCTGAGATGCATGTAGTTGATACTATGCATAATAATATTAGCACATTCATATGTAAGATCCTCAGAAGCGGATTTAAGGTAATTGTTCATTAAGCATGGCATATTGAGTAGAGCGTAAGATCCTCGAGTCTTGGGTCAAGTTATGGGTCCTCACGGCCCTTGTCGTTGTATCTGTGTTTGTATTTAATGTGTATAAACCATGTAATAGTATAATTTATTTTGTGTTCTGGCCGGAGGCCAGGTATTTGCATTTGTTCTTTGAGGTCAGGCCTGAGGCCTTGTTGAGTAATGCATTGGTGTTGAGTTACCGGCCTGAGGCCGAGATTGTTGTGTTCTTGTTGTTGTATGGATGCTGGCTACAGGCCAGGTTGCATGATGTTACGAATACATCATGCCGAAATTTCGTTAGATCCAGAGGCTTATGGAGATGGGTTTAGCCTGTCTCCTTCCGGTAGCATCCTGGCCTAGGCGGGATGTTACAAAGTTGGTATCAGAGCATGGTTTACGAGTCAGAGTCAGTAGCATGATTTAGAAGTCAGTGACTGCAATTGTGGGGATCCAGCTGTCGGAGATTGTCTTCAGTTTGGTAAAGAACCACGTAGGTCTTTGTATGTATCTTTTATGATTGTCGATATGATTTGACTCATTTATTCAGTGCTTTGCTTGTTTGATTTGAGTCCATGGGTGACTCATTTGTTGTGAATAGATTAGCCATAATCGTATAGGAGGATATTGGATTAAGTTAGTACTTTTGCGGCCTTTTGGATCAGAGAATCAGCAAGGATGAGATAGAGTCAGTATAGGGCCCGAGTGAGGCCAGATGATTTGAGATAAAGAACCAGATCAGTATAGCCAGAGATGAGAACTAGACCAGTATAGTTAGTTTAAAGCAGAGGATGAGCTCTTAAAGATTTTGGTTAATAGATAGTGATTAGTTAACAGTTGAGACAGAAAAGTTATATCAGTAAAGTATAGAGTAAGATAGCTTCGGCATTTGCGACCAGGTTCGAATCAACAGTTATAGAGATAGAGAAGTGATGTCAGTGAAGATTAGAGCGAGATAGTTTTTGCACATTCGACCGGGTTTTGATTAGCAGTTATATGGACAGAGAAATTTCGAGGACGAAATTTTTATAATGAGGGGTGAATGTAACATCCCAGATTTCCAGGACTATTCTAGCAGATTCCCGAGCAGATGTTATAGTCTCGAAACATGATGATGATGAAGATAAGAGTTTAAGTGATGTTATATGAGTTGGAATAATCGATTTTGAATTTTCGTCGCGTCAGAAAACGCGTGGGGATCAAAAGTCAGATACGCGATTTTTACTATACGAGTAAAGTTTACTGTTTTGACCATATAATTAGCAAACGAACTCCGATCGCGTTGGTTCTTGAACCATCAGACTCATTTTTCCGAGACGAACAACCTTTGTGTTGAGAAATTTTCAAGAAACGTGCCAGAAAGGCTTTAAAAATAGTGATTTCCGATAATACCCTGTAGTTGGGGATATTTTTGTAATCTAAGAATTGTGATATTTGTATTTTCATTATTATTATTATTATTATTTTAAAGTAATTAAAAATGAAAGAAAGAATAGAAATATTAGAAGAGAAGCAGTGGCGTACGCGACAGGGAGGGAGAAAGAAGAGGAGGTCTGCAGGCGGCCTCTGGCCACCAGCTCGCCGGCGTACCGTCGGCGCGCGATGCGTCCATTCACGGCACATCTGAATATGATTTAATATGTTTAAAACGATAAATGTGGTAGAATTCGGGGAGAATCGGATGAGATATGATTGATCCGGCAGAATTAGTGAGATTTCAGTAAAACAGAGTTTCTCGCGCGATTGAGCGTTGATAATCGTAAACATATTTATGATGTAAATATGATATTGCGAGGGTAATTAGGTAATTTTGGATTAGTTCGGAGGGTTCAAGACCCTTCCGTAGCGTTTGCGGAATTGTTTCCGCTAATTTTGTCGCACACGCGTAAAATGAGAATATGACCCATCTAGCTAATTTAGAATAGCATGTAAGCATGTATTAGAGTAATGAAGCTTAGACCGTAGTATCAGGGATGATTCGGGTGTTCCGGGGAAACCCGTAGTTGTCTTAGATAGGTTGGAAGTTCCGCAAATAGCGGTACTAACCTTGCGTTGTGATTTGTTTGACAGATCGGACCCGGATTGCGGGCATTCGCTTAGCCAGGTAAGTAACTTATGCCTCAGATACTTAAGAAATTTATCGATGGTTGAAAGTAGTAATAAAATAAAGTTGTACATAGTTATAAACATGAAACCTATGTAATACATATATATATAAAGATGAAGGTAGCATAAATAAGCAGATGTATGAGCATATAAAAGTAAATAGATGCTTATGTAGGTAAAGACCAGTATTTATATATAGACAGAGCATACGAATAAGGTAATGTTTATGAATATAATTTAGTGAAACTTGGGTTTGGGGGATGTAGAAACTACACCCTAGGGAATGAGACTAAAGCTTAAAGAATAATAATTGCAAGGAATTAACTATATATGTTCAGTGTATGTAGAATGATACAAAAACAAGAATACGAATGTAGACACGTATAAGCAAAAGTATGTAGGTTACATGGAGAAATAGTAAGTGCAGGTATATATATTGTTTGTATGTATCTGATTAAGCATAATTAATAATTTTAGAAATGTCTAGATGAGCTCATTGCAGAGCTAGATGTTCTAGTATGTTTAAAAATGATTAAAGAGTAATGGAAATGAATGAATAGTAAGCTTTTTATATATTAAGTCATGTATTTATTTATAACGATCGAGTTGTGTGCGTATGAATATTAATCATGCATTATATTGTTTTGTGAGCCACCAGAAAGGTAAGTTATAGAGGTAAGTATATAAAGAATAGAATACATAGTTCATTTCTTTGTGTATATTCATAAACATGTGCTGAACATATGCATAAACATATGTAGTGGTATGGAATAAATATATTATTGAGCATGACTAGAGTAAAAATAAGTATTAGAAATGAGTATGCATAAGTCATTAGATTAAAGGAGTGCATGATCATATCCATTTACATACATGCTAAAACGAGAAAAGTTTTGAAATTCAAAAGGTTTTACAGAAAAGTAATAGATATTTTTAAAAGAGATGTTTTTAGAAAAGGCTTATATAGTTTTGATATTTGATTATGTTTTAAAAGTTTATCAGCAGTTTTGTGCGGTTTTCGGGGAATGAGGTAAAACCTCACCCCAGTCTGTAACTTGAGATACAGTTGGAATTGACGGATATCATATGGATTTGGGATTTGGGATTTGACCCATCCCAACTGTACACTAATTGGAATTGACGGATTTAGACACATGTGCACATGTGGAGGACTAGGGGGACGCTCCTAGATCCTCAGCACTCAGATGGTACATTCCTGGGTGGAGATGCGCCTTCGGGCGGAGATGCGCCTTCGTGCGGAGATGCGCCTTCGGGCGGAGATGCGCCTTCGTGCGGAGATGCGCCTACGGGCGGAGGTTTGGTTTTCAGAAAAATGATTTCAGTTTTCAAATTTTCAGTACAAAGTTTTCAGATTTTCAGTGCCTGGATTTTGGAAACCAGATTATAGTACACGGTTTTCAGAAACAGAGTTTAGAAATAGTTTTTCAGATTTCAGTTTTTAGATACAGATCCCAATTTTCAAGTGTAGTTTTCAGTCATCAGAAACAGTTTTCAGAGATACAGAGTTCAGAGAAAGTTTTCAGTTCTCAGAGTACAGATTTTGATTTTAGAAAACAATTTCCAGAGATCCAAGTATTAGAGTATGTTTTCAAAGACAATTTTATTAAAAGAAGATTTTATAAAGAATTTTCAAGAAAAGAGTTTTCGGAAAGTATTTTCTAGAAACCATAGCACGTTAAAGTCTTGTACAGTTTACCTGACATGCATATGATCATGTATTCTAGTGTTTTCATCTGAGATGCATGTAGTTGATACTATGCATAATAACATTATCACATTCATATGTAAGATCCTCAGAAGCGGATTTAAGGTAATTGTTCATTAAGCATGACATATTGAGTAGAGCATAATTCCCATGACAGGTATATGAGTCAATACATTTTAGAAATGTTATGAGGTACATACAGTTGAAATTGAAACATGATAACCTGGTTGCATTTATATGTATATGATTGATATTGTGTTCATTATATGTTCACATAAGAAGGAACAATCGGTAAGATTATAGCGTATGGTTACATGGTTTCACATACAGGTTGGTATGGTTGGCTTTTAGCTTGTTTGATGTTAAATAGAAATGATATTTTATTAATCCGATTTGATGATATTTCAATGTAATAAATGAAAGATGATTACATTAAAAACCCGATCTAGATTATGAAGGATGACTAAGTAAGTATTTGAGACGTCAGAGTAACGTAATGGAAGTATGACATGGTCTTATTAGTAGTATGTTGATAAATGGATAAGAATGAGATAATTAGCTCAGATTTAATATGTAATAGCATGATTACAGTAAAAGATAAGTTCAGGAACTTAATGAAACGAAAATATAAGCTATTGCGTGTTTATGTTGTAGTTAGAGCATGATTACTTACTGAGTCATTATGACTCACATCTCAACAGTTTGCAGTTTTGCAGGTTAGTAGCTGTCATATAGAACTAGCAGATGATCGGTGAAGACTTTGAAGACAATGGATCGCCCCAATTTGCAGTCAACAGAGAGTCTCGAGTCCTGGGTCAAGTTATGGGTCCTCACGGCCCTTGTCGTTGTATCTGTGTTTGTATTTAATGTGTATAAACCATGTAATAGTATAATTTATTTTGAGTTCTGGCCGGAGGCCAGGTATTTGCATTTTTTCTTTGAGTTCAGGCCTGAGGCCTTGATGGGTAACTCATTGATGTTGAGTTACCGGCCTGAGGCCGAGATTGTTGTGTTCTTTTTGTTGTATGGATGCTGGCTACAGGCCAGGTTGCATGATGTTACGAATACATCATGCCGAAATTTCGTTAGATCCAGAGGCTTATGGATATGGGTTTAGCCATTCTCCTGCCGGTAGCATCCTGGCCTAGGCGAGATGTTACAGAAATATGCACCTAGTATATGGCGGTGGAAATCTTGGATTGATGGGAATTATTTCAAAAGCCGTTCAGGAGGGTGGCGGTCATGTTTTGGGTATCATTCCAAAAACTTTGGCGGACGAACAATTAATTGGACCAACAAATGGAGATGAGCTCATTGTCTCGGAGATGTCTGAACAAATTCATGAAATGGTCAATACTTCTGATGCGTTTATTGCTTTACCAAGTGGGCTTGAAACGTTTGAAGAGATATTCACAGTTGCTTCATGGGCGCACTTGAACATTCATCGGAAGCCCATTGGATTACTTAACATTAAACATTTCTTCGATTTTCTGTTTGTATTTCTTGCGGAAGCCAAAAGACACGAGTTTGTCACCAAATCAGTACAAGATATTTTCCTGACTGCGACAAAGGCTGAAGAATTAATTGACCAAATTCTAGCCTTTGAACCTTTTATCGACCCCATTCTTTCCAAGTTGAACTGGTCAGATAGTGATCGTAGTAAGAAGCGTAAATTGGACATAGATCTTTATCAGTAATTTTTCATAGATTTTCAGCTAACCAGGTACGAATTTCTTAACTCTTCTTCTACTATTTCAGACATTAGGGACAATGTCTCATTTAGGTTTGGGGGAGAGGAATAGTTAATAGTATCTTGTTTTTTTTTATTTTGTTATTTTTAGTCCAAAATTTTTCGTAAAATACAAAAAAATTGAAAATTTTTCAAAAAAAATTACAAAAATATTTTGTGTTTTTGTTTTTATTTTGACTAAAAAGGTGAAATTGGTGAGAGATAGCTGAGTAAGGAGTTCCTACTCCTGATACGTATCTAAAGCCTATTTTCGAAATAAGTTAATTTTTGTTTATTTCCTTTTAAATTATTTAATTTGTGAATTCTCCATAAAACTGATTAAAATGAATCTTCATATTCTCGGTTGGCAGGTATTATCAACATTCATTGTAACATACGGACATGAGTTGTAATTGAAAAGTTTGTAATATTCAGTGCTCTAGTTTAATTGGAGGAAGCATCTCAAAAAGTGATGGAGTAAAAAAAAAGAGGAAAAAAAAAGAGAAAAAAAAAAACGTCTGAGATCCGAGTTATTAAGTCTGTAAGGGTGTTTTAACACCTAGTGCCCTAAAGCCAACTGGTTTGGGAGTCACTGGCCCAAAGCTCGCTACATGGATCGAAGATGTTGCAAAAATATATATATCTAAAGTCTGAGTAATTAAGTCCGTAGGGGTGTCTTAACACCTGGTGCCCTAAAGCCAACTGGTTTGAGAGCCACCGACCTAAAGCTCGCTACATAGACGAAAGATATTGTATATATATAAAAAAATAAAATCAGAAAAAGAAAATAAAAAATCAGAAAAATCAGAAAAAAAAAGAAAAAAATTTATTCCATTGCTACAAAAAAGTGTGAAATCTGATAGAACTCTAGGACAAAAATATTACTCTCTTATCAACTGCACTTATGACTGTTGTGGGCAAAAATGAGTTGTATAATATTCTGTTGATTGTGTATATGGAGAATGGTAAATATAATCGGAGAATTTACTTATTCGGTAATTTAGAAAGAAACAAAACAACTAGTAATTTGGAGTATAAGTTTCACTGATTAGTCACTAACTTCTTTATTCTCTTTTCTCTTGTCTTTTTACTTTTGTGTGCATTAGTTTTACTACTTTTTTACTTTTGTAAAATATTTGTGGGTATCATTACTGTAAACCCTCACGAGACTACAACTCGTCCACTAGGGACACCTAGGGGTTTAAAGGCTTGTTGCATACGCTAAATGCAACCGTGATCCCTACGAAAGTGGCTTAGTTAATTTTATTTTTGATATTTTTTTTTTACTCGAGGACTAGCAAAATGTTAGGTTTGGGGGTGTGATGAGTGATATTTATATCATTATTTCCCACTCATTTAAACAAATATTTTGTATAGTTTCTCGAGTTTTATGAACGTTTTGATGTATTTTTATTTATTTTGTAGATAAAATAATATTGGGACTTAATGGAATCAAATCGGGGATAAAATGATAAAATTCGGAGGAAAAAAAGGTCAAAAATGAAATTTTACTATACGAGTCACGAAATGCAGTCCTATATTCCAATTTTACGCAAGTTTCGTATTTTGGCCATAACTTTTTCATCCGATATCCGATTGAGCTGATTCAAGTTTCACATTAAAGAGGACTCACAGATCTACAACTTTGCCTGCTCACACTTCACAATACACTCAAACCGACACAAGAAGACAAGCCTTCTCACACCACTTTTCCTCACCAACACGCCCACTGACCTGATCCTCACGTCCGACAAACTCACGTTAACTGCCCCCAATAACCGACACAAACCGAGCAATAAGGAATCAGCCCATACACCAAACCGAGACTTAAAATAGTGAACAAACTGCCGTGAAAATAGTCCTGAAACCAGCCCTTTTACACCCTAAAAAAACTGTCCAGAAACTGTCCAAATCTGCCCAGTAAAACAACCCTAAAACTACCTAAAACAGTCCCCTAATTACCAAAAATAGTGACCCGAAAATACAACAAAAATAGCAGCGAAACGGAGTGAAAATAGCAGCCCCAAAACAGTGAAAGAGCGAGGAAAATCATTGGATTAGTGAACTAGAAAAGTTGCGGAGTATCAACCCTTCCGACGGCCGTGTAATGCACTTTCGAGGAACGACAAAAGAGATTAGACCTGAGGGCACCTTCTTTATTTATTCTCTTTTGTTTCTTTTATTTATTTTAAAATATTATCGCATGAGAGTCGTTTGAGGCTTGATGTGAATGTTGGATGAGCGGAATATGTATTCCCTTTTATGGTATATAGGATAGAAACTCGGACGTAAATTCCATAGCCGATTCCGAATGGACGGTATTGCGGTATGCACTCGGGATACAACGCCACGTACCATTTAAAAGACACGTATTTCGTCTCATCCAAACTTGTGTTTGAGCATGTTATAGTTCGTAGGTTATCTATTCGTTGTTAAAGCATGATTTAGCCTAGTTTGTTATTTATTTTCATAGCATGATTACGTTATTTTAGGCATGATATTTTGTTTAGTTTACGATTATGTTTAAATAGTTATTTGTTTATTTTGGTTTAATGGTTCAAATGTGCTCGTTGTGTTATATTGCGTGTTTGCCGTTTAAAGATTTACTTTCAAGCATGCAAACTTATATTATGAGTTATTTTGATGAAAGCATATTAGGTCTAAGTTATCCTTGAGCATACATGTTGAGTAGATTCGTTTAATTTATTGCACAAATCATATCGTTACAAGTGGCATAAGTAAGGGACCATTCCGAACCCAACGGTTTGAGGTCTTCCCTTGCGAGGGGTGAGTGCGGCCTTAAACTATTTTCCCAGTTCACACCGGGTGGCGACTCCATGTTATTTCTCCGGTTTAGTTCCTCGTGGGCTACTCCGTACTCCCAACTAGGCTGCGAGCCTAGAACAGCATCGTCAAGTTTTGTTGTCTACACACACCCCCAAACCTAAAATTTTGGTAGTCATCGAGCAAAACAACAAAATAAAATTAAAATTAAACTAAGCCATTTTTTTAGGGATCACGGTTGCATTTAGCGTATGCAACAAGCCTTTAAACCCCTAGGTGTCCCTAGTGAACGAGTTGTAGTCTCGTGAGGGCTTACAGCAATGACACCCACAAACGTTTTACAAAAGTAAAAAGATAATAAAACTAATGCACATAAAAGCAAAAAGATAAGATAAAAAATAACAAAGAAGTTAGTGACTAAGTAGTGAAACTCTTACTCCAAGTTACTAGTTGTTTTGTTTCTTTCTAAATTACATAATAAGTAAATTCTCCGATTATATTTACCATTCTCCATACACACAGCCAATAAAATATTAAACAATTCATTTTTTACCCACAACATTCACAAGTGTAGTTAAGAAGAGAGTAATATTTTTGTCCTGAAGTTTTATCAAAATTCACATCTTTTTACATCAATGGAATAATTTTTCTGATTTTTCTGATTTTTTTATTTATATACAATATCTTTCATCTATGTAGCGAGTGTTGGGTCGGTGGCTCCCAAACCAGTTGGCTTTAGGGCACCAGGTATTAAGACACCCCTACAGACTTAATTACTCAGACTTCAGATTTATATATTTTTGCAGCATCTTTGATCCATGTAGCGAGCTTTGGGACAGTGACTCCCAAACCAGTTGGCTTTAGGGCACTAGATGTTCAAACACCCTTATAGACTTAATAACTCGGATCTCGGATTTTTTTTTACTCCATTGCTTTTTGAGATGCTTCCTCCAATTAAACTAGAGCACTAAATATTACAAACTTTTCAATTACAGCTTATGTCCGTATGTTACAAAAATTAACTTGTTTCAAAATAGGTTTGAAATAGTATCAGGAGTGGGAACTCCTTACACAGCTATATCTCACCAATTTCACCCGATTAATCAAATTAAAAACACAAAAATATAAATTTTTTTTTTGATTTTTGTCAAATTTTTCAATTTTTTTGTATTTTTTTGAAAAGTTTTTTGGACTAAAAATAACACAAAACAAGATACTATAACTATTCCCCTCCCCCAAACCTAAATGAGACATTGTCCTCAATGTCTTAAACAGCGGAAGAAGAGTTTAGAAGATAGTACTTGGTTAGCTGAAATTCTACATGAAAATTAAAGGTTAAGATCCAGATTTATCCGACGCCTCTTACCACAATCGTTCTCGGACCAATTTATCTTAGAAAGGATAAGATCATTTTGTGGTTCAAAAGCTAAGATTTGGTCAATTAAATCTGGGGCAGTTCTGGCAGTAAAGAGGAGTCCTTTCATAGGTTTTGTCACGAACCCATTTCTCCGGGCATCATCAAAAAATACACAAAGAAAATCATAAAATCACTCAACGTTGTACAGTCCAAGCGGTTTCTGGTGTATGTTCAAGTTCACCCAAGATAACACTGTAAAGATTTCCTCCATTGTGCCCAAGCCTCCTGGCAAAGTAATAAAAGCATTAGCACGGTTAATCATCTCTACCAGTCGTTCAGACATACCTGACACGATTAGCTCTTCTCTATTTGATGGTCCAATAAGATTTGCCTCCGCTAAAGGTTTTGGGATGATTCCCAATACTTGACTACCTCCTTCCTGTACGGCATTTGAAACGATCCCATAACTCCAAGATTGCCTCCTCCATATACTAGGTGCATATTCCTTTCAGCTAAGACTCGACCCAATTCCTGTGCTGCTGTTACGTATTGTGGCTTAACACCAACACTAGTACCGTAAAACACACAGATGTTTTCAACTCGTCTTCTTAGAGTGGCTTCCATGTTTTACTCTGGATGCCTTCAAAAGTGCAATGATGAGTTCAATTTATAACACCTGAAAAAGGGTGAGTAAAAATAATAGCACTAGTACCTGCTAAATGACTAATTATTAGTTAAACAGTAAAATAAATCGTGAAAGGTCAAAAAGGTCTGGATCCTATCGGAGAAAATAAAAGAAAATAACAAAACAAATCACAATTATTAGGAAAAGACAAAAAGATATAATATGTACCAAAAAATAGCGGCTTGATTGACGTCTATGCGTCAGGGACAAGCTTCCCATCCAATTTTCATATAAATTGGCAAACATGGTCTTTTTTTAGTCAGATTCCCGAGACTTAACTGTTGTCTTTCTCTTAGAAATTGTGTATGTAATTTGCGAATGGCTATATGAACATATCCACTGGGATGCGTTTCAAGAGTCGAAGATATATCATCTACAGACTCCTTACTCAAGCCATCTCTAATGAATTTAATTTTATCTTCGCAATTATCAGACACCATTCCTAAAGTACGACAACAAATATTGTAATTCCAGCGTGCACATTTGTAATAAACACCCATTTTCTTAGCTCTACGTTTCTTTACATAGGTGATTTTTCCAAAACCGGGCAAATAAGAATTACATGAATCAGAATATTCACCTGCTAATCGGAATCGTGATTCAATTACCTAATGAATGTCATTAGGAATATCATGGATCATCAGTAGTCTCATCCGTTCCAAGCGAGCTTTGTAGACTTTCATCAAACATTTTTTAGGGATAGAAGGAAATTGATTGTGAAGATTTGCGAGAACTTCTTCCATTTTGAAATGACTTAACTTGTAAAAACTAAACACATAAAATGAAATTACACCAAATCACAATATATACAAAAATTGCATGGGTTGCCTCCCTGCTAGCGCTAAGTTAACGACATCAGCTAGACGTGACTACCCAAAAGTTATGATGGATCTGAAAGTGTGACACTTTATTTTTGTCGCTCAAATGATTCCCCCCAGTAGTGCTTGACACGCTTGCTTTTAACCTTGAATGTTTTGTTGGAGTAGGAATCATGTATCTCAACGGCTCTGTCTGGTAAAACCTTGGTGATTAGGAATGGACCTGACCACCGTGATTTTGGCTTCCATGGAAAGAGTTTCACTCTTGATTTTTTTAACTGTACCTTTTTCCCTGGTTCCAGTTGTATACGCACTAAATTCTAATCATATTTCTTCTTGGCATTTTCTTTGTACAATTTGGCATTCTCAAAAGGCTGAATGTGAAATTACTCTAATTCGTTGAGCTGGTGGGACTGTTTCTCTTTTGTTGCTTGTAGGGCAAGACTTGGCATCTTTAGTGCGTAGTACACTTTATCTTCAGGCTCCACAGGTAATTGACATGTTTTAAGTTTTTCAGTAGAACTTTATACTGCATTCGAGGTCTGGATGGTACTATTTATTACATCAAGTCTCAAACATTCCTCCTTCTCGTCATTTGGGAAATTCATGGCTTTAAAAATATTGAATGTTACTTCTTGGTCTTGTACCCTCATGGTTAGTTCTCCTTTTTGTACATCAATAATGGTTCGACCTGTAGCCAAGAATGGTCTCCCAAGGATGATCGGAACGTCTTCATCTTCCTCTATATCAAAGACAATAAAATCTGCTGGGAAAATGAATTTGTCAACTTTGACCAGCACATCTTCAACTACACCTCTCGAGAATACGAGCGTTCTATCAGCAAGTTATATAGAGGTATTGTTTCTCCAATCTGCAGTTTCCAGAAAATAGAAAAAAGCATCAAGTTAATACTCGCACCTAGATCACACAGAGCCTTACCGAAGTCATGTTCTCCTATGGTGTAAGGAACAAAGAAACTACCAGGATCTTTCAACTTTAGGGGGAAGTTTTCTTTGAATGATGGCGCTGCATTCTTCTGATAATGGTACTGTCTCATAATCTTCTAATCTCTGCTTTCGTGAAAGAATGTCTTTCATAAATTTGGCATAGCTGGACATTTGTTCCAACTCTTCTACAAATGGAATGTTGATATGTAGCTTTTTGAAGATATCCAGGAACAAAGAAAACTGCTTGTCCAATTTATTCTTCTAGAGGCGCTGTGGAAAATGTGGAGGTAGAATTATTCTTTCTTGCTCTTTTTCTTTTGCTTCTTTTTCTTACATCTGTTGCTCTGTTTCTTTTGGAACTTCTTCAATGGATGTCTTGATTCCAACATCTTTGTTGATTTCAGTACCGCTTTTTAATATGTGAACAGTGCATTCACACGCGTATAACGCAAGCGCATGTATCGTTCAAGTAGTATAAAAATATCGATCCCACGAGGACTTAATTCCTACTAATGTTATTAATTATTGATACTATTTATTTATAGGTATCTAATTAAGGGAGAAGAGGATGATTGGTTTTGGTTGGTTGAATGTGGATTTGATAAAATACTTAAAGACACCAAAGAAAATAGTAAGGAAAATAAACAAAAGACTCAAGGATCTAGGGTTGTGACTTCACACAATATTATTATAAAGATGAATTGATTCTCTTATATTTGTGTAATAAATCAATTTGCTAACCTGGAACACGGAGATATGCAAAAGTCTTTGTCGATTGTCAGACGCAAATACCTAGTATAACCCAATTGAACCATATGTCTATGTCAACCAAGTTACATGGATTCATTAAGATCAAGTTCCAAATATAGCTACCCCTGCCTGACTGGTATATGTCTATCCTGTAAGGAAATCTGTTAAAAGGGTTATCTATCCTCAAGGAAGATCATGGGCTATTGAATCTTAGGCTGAAACCTAAAATCCCTATGTCTAGTTCATTCTAAGTTTACCACATCAATCTTATTGGTGATCAGACAACAAGAAGCATTAAGCTTACGACTCAATAAACAAACTAAAGAATTACCCATAAAAAGAAAATCAATTATTAAGTGTGGATATTGTGTTTCATCACTTCCCTAGAATAGAAATAAAATATTGGGCGTTGGGGATCCACTTTTACTATTCCTAATTTAGAAATCTCCCTTATTATAATACAGAATTTATCTGTGATATTACTAACCTACAATATAGGTGGTATCCTCATTAAGTCAGATTTTAATTAAGTCTAACCAGCCATGAAGGCGGTATTATTATTTATCCATAAACCAGCCATATAGGCGGTAATTATCTGTCACCTAAAGACCGGCCATATAGGCGGTGTTACTTTATGTCAAATAAATAAAACAAGTCATTAAGGCGGTAATCCTTTTAATTTAAATTATAATTTCTATATTATAATTAATGGATATTAATCTAATTGAAATAATACAAGCTTCACCCTTCCCCAGCGGAAAATCTAACTAATAAACATAAAAGTAAATAAATAAAATGTTGTAGTAAAAACTACAAATAAAAATACATAATTTAAATATTATTTATATTTACAAAAATAGATGCAATCCTATGAAAACAGGGAAAAACACCCAAGGAAAGCACACCAAATGAGGTGCAGAGAGCCTCAATTTATAGGTAAAATTTGGGGTCGACGTCGCGACGCCAACTTCTTTCTTGCGTCGCGACGCTGGCTCTGTTGACTTGGTCAAATGTGGTTTGACTTTGACTATTGACGCAGATTTCATCGACCCAATAAGAATTTGACACGTGGCACGCGGTAAGATCGGTCCAATGATAGCTTGACACGTGGCAGAAGGTGATTCACGAATAATTCGATCCAATCACAAGATGACACATGTCACGCGGAGTGTCAGCACCATAGGATTGTGACACGTGTCCAGGCGCATATTAGCAGATCCTCTGTGATGATGACACGTGGCACATCGCACGTTAGCAAGTCAATTTTCCCAGATTTTGACACGTGGACCTGGCGCACGTTAGCATGGCGCGGTGCATGTTAGCGTCGCGACGCTGCCAAATTACAAAAATACTTTTTTTCGTCCTTTTCACTGTTTTGGCCCCAAATTACTTTCAATGCTTCCCAAACTTTATTTATCTACAAAATAATAATAAAACACATCGAAACGTTCATAAAATGCGAGAAGCTATACAAAATATTAAGTCAAATGAGTGGGAATTAGTGATATAAATACCACTCATCACACCCATTTTGCTAGTCCTCGAGCAAAACACAAAATAAAATAACATAAAAATAAAATTAACTAAGCCACTTTCGTAGGGATAATGGTTGCATTTAGCGTATACAACAAGCCTTTAAACCCCTAGGTGTCCCTCGTGGGCGAGTTGTAGTCTCGTGAGGGTTTACAACAATGATACCCATAAACATTTTACAAAAGTGAAAATGTAGTGAAACTAATGCACACAAAAGCAAAAAGACAAGAGTAAAGAGAATAAAGAAGTTAGTGACTAATCAATTGAAACTTCTACTCCAAGTTACCAGTTGTTTTGTTTCTTTCTAAATTACCGAATAAGTAAATTCTCCGATTATAATTACCATTCTCCATATACACAGCCAACCCAATTTTAATCAATTCATTTTTGCCCACAACAGTCACAAGTGTAGTTGATAAGAGAGTAATATTTTTGTCCTAAAGTTTTATCAGAATTCACACCTTTTTGTAGCAATGGAATAATTCTTTCGGATTTTTCTAATTTTTTTCTTTCTTTTTCTGATTTTATTTTTTATTTATATACAATATCTTCCGTCTATGTAGCGAGCTTTGGGTCGGTGGCTCCCAAACCAGTTGGCTTTAGGGCACCAGGTGTTAAGACACCCCTACGGACTTAATTACTCAGACTTCAGATATATATATTTATTTGGCAACATCTTTGATCCATGTAGCGAGCTTTGGGCCAGTGACTCCCAAACCAGTTGGTTTTAGGGCACTAGGTTTTAAGATACCCTTACAGACTTAATAACTCGGATCTCAGACGTTTTTTTTTTGTTTTTTTACTCAATGCCATTTATAGATGCTTCCTCCAATTAAACTAGAGCACTGAATATTATAAACTTTTCAAATACAGCTCATGTCCGTATGTTACTATGCATATTGATAATACCTGCCAACTGAGCATATGAAAATCCATTTTAGTCAGTTTTATGGAGAATTCACAAATTAAATAATTCAAAAGGAAATAAATAAAAATTAACTTGTTTCGAAAATGAGTTTGAGATATGTATCAAGAATGGAAACTCCTTATACAGCTATCTCTCACCAATTTCACCTAATTATCAAGTTAAAAACAAAAACACAAAATATATATTTTTTGATTTTTGTAAAAATTTTTCAATTTGTTTTGGCTTTTTCAAAAAATTTAAGACTAAGAAAAAAAGATACTAATCAACTAATCCCTCCCCCAAACCTAAATGAGATATTGTCCCCATTGTCTTAAATATTAGAAAAAGTGTTTAGAAGATCATACTTGTTTAGCTGAAATTCACCGAAAAAATTACCGATTAAGATCTATGTCCAATTTACGCTTCTTACCACGATCTCTATCTGATCAGTTCAACTTGGGAAGAATGGGGTCGATTTTTGGTTCAAAGGCTAGGATTTGGTCAATTAATTCTTCGGCCTTTGTTGCAGTCAGGAAAACATCATGTACTGATTTTGTGATGAACTCATATCTTTTGGCTTCCGCAAGAAATACAAACAGAAAATTGAAAAAATGTTCAATGTTCAGTAATCCAATGGGCTTCTGATGAATGTTCAAGTGTGCCCATGATGCCACTGTGAATATTTCTTCAAATGTTCCAAGCCCACCTGGTAAAGCAATAAATGCATCAGCAGTATTGATAATTTCAAGGAGTTGTTCAGACATCCTCGAGACAATGCGTTCATCTCCATTTGTTTTTCTGATTATGTGTTCGTCCGCCAAAGTTTTTGGAATGATTCCCAAAATATGACTACCACCCTCGTGAACGACTTTTGAAATGCTTCCCATCAATCTAAGATTGCCACCGCCATATACTAGGTGCATATTTCGTTTTGCTATGAATCTCCCCAATTCCTTTGCAGCCTCAATGAACTCTGGTTTATTACCAGAATTAGATCCACAAAAAACACAAATTTGCTTGACTCGCAGCTGTGAAGTTGCTTCAATTTTCTCTTTCTTATTTGGATGATTATCTGAATGTGTAGAACAGAAGAATGACAAGCTGAATCTATAGATCCTGAAAAGTGTGAGTAAAAATAACACTAGTACCTGTCAATGAAAATTATTAGATGAATGTTAAAATAAATCGTGAAGAGTAAAAAAGTTTAGATCTTATCGGCGAAAATAAAGGAAATAAAAAAATGAATCAAAGTATTTATTAAGGCAACGGAATTGTGTACACAATACGCCACTCGTTTGGTATATAAATCCGTTAGGATGCGTCTCAAGAATCCATTCCTTACTCAGCCACCACTAATGAATTAGCTCCCATCTTTGTGATTGCCAAACACCATTCCTCCTTAAATTCTCTGTTTGTACATTTCCCTACAAAAATAACATTCAAAATTAAAAACTCTACAACATGTATACACAAAATATGAAAATAGAAATTACAACAAATTGCATGGGTTGCCTCTTTGCTAGCGCTAAATTTTTCATCTTCAGCCAGACGTGACTGAAACCTATCTGTCAAAGAGGTTTCAGCGTCGTTTTGGATGTCCGATTAAAGACAATCCCATGAGCGTTGCTTTTGAAGCTTCTCTTCCAACGGTAAGGTGGCAAAAAGAGTTTTGTCTCATTCAGTGCTTGTGCAACCTTTTTATTCTTTGTCTCTCCAGTGGTTCCTGAAAAGAAAGAAAGAGAATCATGAGGTCTCATATGGTGCTTGACTTGGAATGGAAGTTCCATTCTGTCAAGCTTCTGAAGAAGGAATATGATTTGGGAGATATTCTTTTAATTAAAATGTGATAGGGAAAATCTTTAATTAATGGAATTGATTTGATTTTTTCTTTTTAGTTAAGGATATGATTTATTTTAATTAGGCAAGGAATCCATGAGATTTATTTAAATTGGTAGGTGATTTAATTTAAATTAGGAATGTGTTTTATTTAAATTAGGAATTTAATTTAATTAGTTTTAATTTAATTTGTGACATGTATTTTAAATATTTTAATTATTTAATTTGTGAGATGTGTTTTAAATGTTTTAATTATTTAATTTGTGAGATGTGTTTTAATGGGTTTGGGTTAGGTGTGTGCTTTGAAACGGAGATCCAACAAGTGAACTCGAAGCTACTGCAACAAGTTAAATCCAACAATGTGTCGATTCTTGACCTTTCCTTCCAACGTCCGATTCCCACGACTTTCACAACTAAAGAGGTAGTGTCTCCATACGAGACTTATCATCGGGACTTATATGCAAAAATACAGTGCCTACAGAAATGCTTGGTACTCGAAGGCTTAATCAGTGTCATCTGAGAATGGTTCTTGAGGTATGTAGCTCTAGTTTTCTGTTAATTGTCTCGTTTGATCTGTCATTCTCTGAATGGATATTGATTGTCTCTGAATACTTTCGAGGTTATTATTATTTGTCCATAAACCAGCCATATAGGCGGTAATTATCTGTCACCTAAAGACAGGCCATATAGGCGGTGTTACTTTATGTCAAATAAATAAAACCAGCCATTAAGGCGGTAATCCTTTTAATTTAAATTGTAATTTCTATATTATAATTAAGAGAGATTAATCTAAATTGAAATAATACAAGCTTCACCCTTCCCCAGCAGAAAATCTAACTACTAAACATAAAAGTAAATAAATAAAATGCTGTAATAAAAACTAAAAATAAAAATACATAATTTAAATATTATTTATATTTACAAAAATAGATGCAATCCTATGAAAACAGGGAAAAACTCCCAAGGAAAGCATACCAAATGAGGTGCAGAAAGCCTCAATTTATAGGCAAAATTTGGGGTCGGCGTCGCGACGCCAACTTCCTTATAGCGTCGCGATGTTGGCTCTGTTGACTTGGTCAACCGCGGTTTGACTTTGACTGTTGACGCAGATTTCGTCGGCCCAATAAGAATTTTACACATGGCACGCGGTAAGATCGGTCCAATGATAGCTTGACACGTGGCAGAAGGTGATTCGCGGATGATTCGGTCCAATCAGAAGATGACACGTGTCACGCGGAATGTCGGCACCATAGGATTGTGACACGTGTCCCGACGCACGTTAGCTAGTCAATTTTCTCAGATTTTAACACGTGCACCCGGTGCACATTAGCATGGCGCGGCGCACGTTAGGCGTCGCGAAAAGGGCAGCTTGCGCGTCGCGACGCGGTCAAATTACAAATATACCTTTTTTCATCCTTTTTTACTATTTTGGCCCCAAATTGCTTTCAATGCTTCCCAAACTTTATTTATCTACAAAATAATAATAAAACAAATCAAAACTTTCATAAATTCGAGAAACTATACAAAATATTAAATCAAATGAGTGGGAATTAGTGATATAAATACCACTCATCAACATGATGGCATGACATTGCTCTTTCCCCATGTTCCTTGGATTTGGTTCTGTGTTACTATGAAGGTTCCCTAGCGGTCTGTAACTCTAAGCATTGGCTAATTGTCCAATTTGATTCTCCAATGCTTTGATAGAAGCTGAATGACTTTGATTCAATGCCACTTGATTTTGAACCATAGCTGCTAAAGCATCGTATTTTGCTTCTTGCTTTTTTAACTGTGCCGACACTTCTGTTATTCCTGGTTCTTTGTCATACTTCCGGCCTTTGTTTTGCTGCTAGAATTCGGGTGGTGGGTTGTTCATTTGCCATGAATTGTTACTCCATGAAAAGTTGGGATGATTCCTCCACCCTGGGTTGTAGGTGTTGGAATATGGATTATTCCACTGGCTGTTGAATTGTTGACGTAGTTCATCGTCTCTTTATGTTGAATTGGTTCCGGTGCTCTTCCATATGGTGAACTAGTGGCTCTGATGTTACTTTGCGTGCTGAGAGTCTCCATGAATTTGAATATCTGATCCAGTTTGGCACTGACTGTTGTGTTTGCTCCAACTTCATAAATTCCTGCAATTCTTTGAATCATGCTCCTGTCTGTTGGCCACAACGAATTGTTGTTAGCCATTTCTTCGATTAAATCCCAGGCTTGATCTTCTACTTTTGCCATTAAAGCTCCTTCAGCAGCAGCATCAATTATGGTTCTCATTATTCCAGAAAGTCCATTGTAGAAGGTTTGGACTTGTAGCCACTTTGCAATCTCATAGTGAGGACATTTCAGGAGCAAATCCTTGAATCTTTCCCAAGCTTCGTAGAGAGATTCTGAGTCATGTTGCACAAAGGATGTGATGACATTCCTCAACTTTGTTGTTATGGCTGGTGGAAAATATTTTTCAAGAAATTTGGTGGCTAGAATGTTCCAAGTTGTGATGGAACCAGCTGGTAATGAGTGTAGCCAAGCTTTAGCTCTGTCCTTCAAGGAATATGGGAAAACTCACAGTCTCATTGCTTTTTCAGCTCCTCGATTGTAATTGAAAGTGCCGCAAACTTCCAGGAAGTTGCTGATGTGGGCATTAGGATCTTCAGTTGCATTCCCCCCAAACTGAACTGACTGCCGAATCATCTAAATGCATATTTTGATGTCACACGCATTTGCTAGTAAGGGAGGAAGTACAATACAGGAAATGAAGCCGTCAACCACCAGAATGGTTCTGTCTTGAATGGGAATTGGTGGTGCAACTTCCAAAGGTTCAGGTTCCATGTTGATGATTACTTCTTGGCCTTCTCGCATTTCCCTTCTTAATTGTCTTATGGTTCTTTCAATCTCTGGGTCAAGAATGCTTCTGGTTCGTCTCATGTAGTGTCTGAGAACCTGAAAAACAATAAAATAAAAACAATAAGTAAAAAGAAAAATTAGATACAAGTAACGTATCTAACCCATAAATTAATAGTAAAAGATAAATAAGTCCCGACAACAGCGCCAAAAACTTGACCGGTGCTTTCACACGCGTATAACGCAAGCGCACATATCGTTCAAGTAGTATAAAAAATATCGATCCCACGAGGACTTAATACCTAATCTATTAATTTTATGAGGCCAAATGATTGCAGGTATCTAACAGATTGATTGATTGATTTGAAATGGTGATGATTTTAAACTTAAAAACAAATAAATAAAATTGCACGAAAGTGGGTTTAAGAAAATTCAATATTAATAAACTATCCAGGGTTGTGATTTCTTCCAATATCTAATTAAAGATGAAGTGGTTATCTAACAGTTGGGTGATATATTGGTTTATTAACCTGGAACATGAAATTATGTAAAAGTCTATTCCGATGATCGATTACAAATACCCATTGTAACCCAATTAATCATATTCCTATGTTAATTAAGTTATCTGAATTCATTAAGAATAAGTTCCAATTATGGCTACCCCCGCCCGACAGGTATATTCCTATCATGTAAGAAAATCTATTAAAGGGTTATCTATCCTCAAGGAAGATCGTGGGCTATTGAGTCTAAGGTCTTTAACCTAAAATCTCTTTTCAAAGTTCATTTTAAGTTTACCAATTCAATTTTATTAATGGCTAGTTAATAAAAAGCATTAAGATTAAGGCTCAATAAATAAACTTTTATATTACCCAAACTGTAATTTAACCCCTTATAAACCAGTGATATTGGATTTCATTTCAAATCCAGATAACTGGCTTAGTTACGACACATATTTACGGGTAGTAGAATTTAAATAAAATAAAAGACATAAAATAAATTACTAAAAATTAAATACTGAAAAATAAATTGCTGAAAAGTAAATAAAGTAAAAGTAAAAAGTAAAAAAAAAAAGTACAAGTAAAAAGTAAATAAAGTAAAAGTAAATTACTGAAAGTAAATTGCTGAAAAGTAAATTGCTAAAAAGTAAATTGCTGAAAAGTAAATAAAGTAAAAGTACAATAAAACAAAATGATGGGGTTAGATGATCAATTTTTATTACTACTATTTTAGATATCTCCCTTAATATAATATATTAACTTTGCGTGATAATTACCAACCAGTCATATAGGCGGTATCCTGATTAAGTCAAATTAATAATTAATTACCAACCGACTAACCAGTCAGTATCCATACTTAGTCAGGTTAAAACCAATTTATAATTAATTACCAACCGACCAATATAGCAGTATCCTCATTAAGTCAGGTTTAATAGTTTATATATTATAATTAAGGGAGATTAATCTAAATAGCAATAATAAAAGCTTTACATTTTACCCCAGTAAGGGGGAGTTACCTCCTCATTGCTTGAAAATTAAAAACTGAAAAAGTAAAGAAATGAAAATATTGTGCGTAAAGTAAATTGCGGAAAGTAAAAACTGAAAAAGTAAAGCAAAAAAATGATAAAGTAAAAATTAATTACTGAAAACTGTAAATAAACAAACAAGATACAATCTTCTTAGTTATTCTTAAGGAATTTCAAAGAAGAAAGTATGAATTTACAAATGAAATGGCTTAGTATTTATAGGCAAAACTTTGCCTCCATCAAATCATCCATCATATTCTCCACCAAATCCATTATTAATTGCTCAATTAATTACTCTACCAAATCCATTATTAATTGCTCCACTAATTGCTTATCATGTTTGGTGGTGATTTGATAATTTTTATTATTTATTTATTAATTTATTTTTTGCTTTGAAAATGACTTTAATAATTACATATAACACACATACGGATGTTTCATCAATTTTAGTCATAAAATATTTAGAATTCGAAATTATTTTGTCTTTCAAAGTTGTAGATCTCTGTGTCTTCTTTAATCTGGAACTTGAATCAGCTCAATCCAATATCGGAGTAAAACGTTATGCCAATAATATGACAAATGTGCAAAACTAGAATTTCCAAAACTGCACTTTGTCGAAACGCCCTTTCAAGTTTCCAATCTCCAAAATTAATATGTCAAGTCCAATATTTGTCCTTATTTGACCCACATTTCATCCTAAATGATTTCATTGAGTCCCAATATTATTTTATCTGCAAATTAAACTAAAACATATCAAAACGTTCATCAAACATGAGAAACTAAACAAAATATTAAGTAAAAGAGGCGGTAAATATTGATATATTTTCCGCTCATCAGTTATCCAGCCCAACATTTATCACTGGATGCTAGAACCATTCAATACTACATTTGCTCAACATAACTCAATGTGGAGATGTATGATATGTGATGGTAACCACCCGAGTTATCAATGCATATACATTTTGGAGTGGAAGAATTATATGAATCAATCAAGGTACGAAGAGCCAGTATATCTCACAGAACCATATTTTTCATCTTACCCACCATCCACCTACAATCTTCATCAAGAACCAGAACCATCAGAGGAAAATCATATGATTGACATGCTCAAAGATTTGTTCAAGAAACAAGACGAAAAGTTAGATACAATACTTGAAACATTCTAGAATCAACTCGAAAGTATATAGAGACAATCAACATCCATTCAGAGACTGACAGATCAAACGATACAATTAACAGAAAAACAGAACTACATATCTCAAGAAATATTTTCAGACGAAACTGACAAAGCCTTCGAGTACCCAGAGTTTCACAATGACACCTTAACAGAGGAAGAGGCTGAGCAGTATCAACAACTAGAGGTATCAGTTCAGGAGCCCAAACCAGCAAAGTCATTGTATGATTTTTACTATTCGGACTCTGACGAGGATGAAGAATCCGAGCTGTTTGTATCAACTGCACCAAAAGTGAGGATGACACTTTTTATCCTTAAAATGAAGATATTGGAGCATGTTTTGCATTGATGTTTGAAGACGATCTATCTGAGTGTGGGACATAAAAACTGGGCGACACATGTTGTTCCGGGCTCGCGGCCCGGTTGGGAGTACGGAGTAGCCCGCGGGGGACTAAATCGGAGAATAAAGAAGTCGCCACACGGTGTCAACCGGAAAATTTTTAAAGCCGCACTCACCCCCCTCGCAAAGGAAGACCTCAAACCGTTGGGTTCGGAATGGTCCCTTACTTATGCTACTTGTAATAAAATGATTTGTGCAATAGTTTAATTGAATCTAGTAATATATGTTCCTAAGGGTATTTTATTTCTAAGTTCACATGCATAAGTACAAGATTCATATCTAAGTCCGTATATAACTCTTATCTACGTTTGCATGCTTAAAATGATAAGTCATCATCACGACAAACATACAATATCACACAACAATCTCATGATTAACAAACAGATGAAAGCGGGGACATACATAATCAATATTGATGCAATGTAAATGATGACATGATATGGTTTACTGCATGATGGAAAAGAAACGACTAAGGAAACTAACATGCATGAGATGTAATGAAAGAGGGTTTGTTCACCGTGTGCATTCATAGAGTGTTCGTAAACGAGTTTGAATGGTAAAAAAAAGGTTCACGTTCGAGTAGCATTCGTAAACGCATTCGGACGGAATTGAGGCAGAATGTTCGCGTTCCAACGGGAGGGAACGTGATACACAACAAAACAAGAATGCATGTGCGTTCATGGAGCGTTCGTAAACGCGTTCAAACGGTAAACAGAAGGTTCGCATTTGTGTAGCTTTCAGAAATGCGTTTGAACAGAATTGAGGCATAAGGCATGGCAAAGCAAGAATGCATGCGCGTTCGAGTAGCATTCGTAAAGCGTTCGAATGAAACTATGGTATTGGCTTCCAAAACGCAGTAAACGACATGACACATGCATGAACGGATGAATAGATGACATACAATAAGCAATAAAAGACTAAAAGGCGCGGTGAAGCATTGTGGTAAAGGTTCTTTAACCTCTCGAAACGGAGGACCTTTAATTCGACTTACTAAGCCCGTGCGCATCACGTCATAATACATAAAAATAAAGACAACAATATCGGACTTCGTATATCCGATTGAACACATTTTACATTCAACCGAACATACATCATCCGGCGCGACAAAACATCATGGTAAAGGTTCTTTAACCTCTCGAAACAGAGGACCTTTAATCCGACTTACTAAGCCCATGCGCATCACATCATAATACATATAAAAATAAAGATGACAATATCGGACTTCGTATATCCGATTGAACACATTTTACATTCAACCGAATATACATTATCCGGTGTGGCAAAGCATCGTGGTAAAGGTTCTTTAACCTCTCGAAATGGAGGACCTTTAATCCGACTTACTAAGCCCATGTGCATCACATCATAATGCATATAAAAAGAAAGACGACAATATCGGACTTCGTATATCCGATTGAACACATTTTACATTCAACCGAATATACATTATCCGGTGTAGTAAAGCATCGTTTTAAAGGTTCTTTAACCTCTCGAAATGGAGGACCTTTAATCCAACTTACTAAGCCTATGGGCATCACATTATAATGCATATAAAAATAAAGACAACAATATCGGACTTCGTATATCTGATTGAACACATTTTACATTCAACCAAATATATCATCCGGCGTGGCAAAGCATCATGGTAAAGGTTTTTTAACCTCTCGAAATGGAGGACCTTTAATCCGACTTACTAAGCCCATGTGTTTTGTCTCATCATTACATAAACAAATAACATGCAGAAATTAAATAACGATAATAAACAAATCAAGATAACATGAAATAGAATATGTGTCGTATACCCAAATGGTACGTGGAATTATTTCCCAGTACAGACCGCACTACCGTCCATTCGGATTCGGCTACGAAATTTACGTCTGGGTTTCCCCATCCTATATACCTCAAGAGGCGACACATTTTTCATTCATTCAAGGGCCACAACACACATCATACAACGACTCTAATGCGAATAAAATTCAATAAATAATTAAAATACGAATCAAAATAGATGTGAAAAGTGCCCTCAGGTCTAACCCTTTTACGTCGACTCTCGGACTCGCGTTATACGGTGATCAGAAGGGCTAAAGCTCCGTAACTTTTCTGGTTCACTGGATTGCATCTCTCCTCGTTGTTTTCACTGCTTGGGCTGCTGTTTTCCAATATTTCACTGCTATTTTTGCTACTATTTTTTAGTCGCTATTTTTGTTGTATCAGGCCACTATTTTTGCATTTTTTAGAGGTTTAAGGGCTGCTATTTTATGCAGTTATTTAGGGGGTTTTAAAGTGCAGTTTTTGTTCACTGTTTTAGGTGTTTTGGGTTGCTATTTTGGGTGTGTTTTTTGGTAGTTTCAGGGGTGCATGGCTGCTATTTTTTCGGTGGTTGTAAGGCTGTTTTGGAGACAGTTTTCGATGATGTTTGTGATATGATTTGGGGGTGTTTCAGTGGTGTTTGTGATGTGATTTTGAGACTGTTTTGGTGGTGTTTGTGATGTGATTTAGGGGCTGTTTTTGGTTGATGATTCTCGGCTATGGGGGGTTTAGGGGCTTGCTGGTTTCGGCAATTGAGAGTGAGGGAGAAGAGGAGAATTCTTTTTTTTAGGGTTAGGCCTCAATCAGAGAGAGGGGGAGTGTTGGAAAGGTGTTTCTTTTATAGACAAATGCTAGGGTTTCCATGTGCTTGAATAGGAAGGAGACCAATTAGTGTTACACAAGGAAAATCAATTATTTGGTTGGAGATATGATTTGGTTTAATTAGGAAGATCATATATTTAATTTGTTTTGTTTAGGCATGAGATTTGTTTAGTTAGGAATATAATATACTTGATTGATTTTAATTAGGCATGATTTTATTTGATATTTATTTTAATTTGGTATATGATTTTTAGATTTTATTTAATTTTGACATGTGTTAAATATGCATTTTATTAATTTGGATATGTTTTAAGTGGGCTTTGGCGTGTGGGCCATGTTTGGGCGTGGGCTTGGCTTTGGTTGGTGGGTTTGGTGTTAAGCTTAGTGGTGTGTGGGCTTGGGGGTTTTAGGTCAAGGCAAATGGGTTTGTTGGGATTTTAAGCCGAGGTTAATTGGTTTGCGAATTTTTTAGGTTAGGTGAATTTTAAAATGAAGGCGCACCGGTGAGCCCGAAGCTAAACAAGCGAGTCAAATTCGACAAAGTACCAATTTCCATCTTTTCCCTTCTGACGTCCGTTTCCTGCGGCTTCCGCGACTTAAAAGGTAGTGTCTCTGTGTGAGACTCCTCATCGGGACTTATATGCAAAAATACAGCGCCCACAGTCGCCCCCACTTTGATGGGACTTATGTAATGTGTAACAGGGACAATCCTATCAAAGTATGCAATGCATTCTCACTTACTTGGCTCGCAACTGCCACCTGACTTGCATGCTGTCTCGAACTAAGTTGATGGTGCAGTGGACCTCGATCCTGGGACGCATCCCAATTACTGCAACCGACGACGGGGGCCTCGACCCTGGGACGTATCCCAATACCGCTGACAAAAGGTGGACCTCGACCCTGGGACGCATCCCAAACTGATGATACAGTAGACCTCGATCCTGGGATGCATCCCAATAGCTACAACCGAAAACGGGGGCCTCGACCCTGGGATGCATCCCAATACCGCTGACAAAAGGTGGGCCTCGACCCTGGGACGCATCCCGAATTGATGATGCAGTGGACCTCGATCCTGAGACGCATCCCAATAGCTGCAACCGACAACGGGGGCCTCGACCCTGGGATGCATCCCAAACTGATGATGCAGTGGACCTCGATTCTGTGACGCATCCCAATAACTGCAACTAGTATGTGTGTTGATGTAGGCCTCAACCCTGGGACGCATCCCCAAAACGGCTGCTGGTATTGATGTGGGCCTCGCCCCCGGGATGTATCCCCCAAAACTACTGCTGGTATATTGATGCTTCTGATCGGCTTGCCTTTGACGCCTTCTCTTTTCTTCTTCAAAACCTGTTAATACAAAACAAACACAAAACGAATGCCAAAATGTGTTACGTGTATGCATGCATGCATGAGTTTCCTTATCCCGTCGGGTTAGGTCTTCTGTCAATCCTTCTGGTGACTGCTCAGTCTTCTCTCCCTTAGGCAAAGTACAGTTTCAATCTTTCTACGTTGATTGGCTCTGTGAACTCATTACCTTCCAAGTCTGACAACTTCACTGCCCCATTTCCCATTACTTTCTGTACTATGTAAGGTCTTTCCCAGTTAGGTCTGAACTTTCCTCTCGGATCTGTTGTCGACAGCCTTGACTGCTTAAGTACCAAATCACCCTTTCTGATCTTGGTGGGACGTACCTTCTTGTTGAATGCTCGGGCTAGTCTCTTCTGATACAATTGCATGTGATGTAAAGATTTCATTCTCTTCTTATCTAACAGTGCTAACTGGTCAAACCTCTGTGCGGCCCATTCTGGTTCCAGTAACTCTGTTTCTGCTAATATCCACATTGACTGTATCTCAACTTCTACTGGCAGTACTGCTTTCATTTCATAGACCAAAGAGTAAGGTGTGGCCCATGTTGATGTTCTCACTGATGTTTTGTACCCCTATAAGGCGTACGGTAATTTATCGGCCCAGTCTTTGTAGTTATTTGTCATCTTGGCTAACATTTTCTTTATGGTCTTGTTGGCTGCCTCAACTGCCCCATTTCCTTGTGGTCTGTAAGGTGATGACTTATGATGGCCTATCACGTACTTCTGCAGCATTGCCTTTATTTCCCCTTGGAACTGAACTCCATTATCCGTGACCACATGGTGCGGCATACCATACCGACAAATGAAATTCCGAGCTATAAACTTTGCCATCTTCTTTTGCTGTAACATTTCGGAATGACTCGGCCTCTACCCATTTTGAGAAGTAGTCAACTGCCACTACTATAAAGCGATGCCCATTTGACACATTTGGTCGAATCTCTCCAATCATATCAATTCCCCATGCTGAAAAAGGCCACGGCTCTAACAACCCGTGCAACTCTGTGTGTGGCAAATGATTCAAATTACCATGTGCTTGACAATCATGACAGTGTTTTACCATTTTCGTGCAATCAGCTTCCATGGTCGACCAGTAGAAACCTTGTCTTGCAATCTTGTGTGACAAATTCAACTCATTCATGTGTGGTCCACATACCCCGGCATGTATTTCTTCCATTATCTTCTGAGCCTCTTCTTTTCTCAAACACTTTAGCTGAATGTCATTTGCTTGCCTCTTGTACAGTTCTCCTTTCAGAATCACACACTAAGAAGCCAAATTCTGAATAGCTATTCTGTCTGTTCTGCTTGCTTCCTCTGGGAGTTCTCTGTATTCCAGATACCTCTGAATGTCATGATACCAAGGTTTACCATCGTCGATCTCCACTTCCGGAACTATTCCTGTCTCATAGATCGGTTTACTTGCTGTTGTTAGTATCAATGGTCTCATCACTAACCTCTTTGGATTTTCCCAAGTCGTTGCAAGTGTAGCCAATGCATCTGCCATCTGATTCTCTTCTCGCGGCAAGTGCTGAAACTTACAATCAGGAATAGCTTGTGCCAACTTTCTGAGGTGAAAAAAGTAAGGTTTCAACCGTTCTTCCTTCAGTTCCCATTCTCCATGAATCTGTCGAATTACCAACATTGAATCCCCGTAGACCTCTACGCTCTCAGCTTTCAAGGCTATCAGTGCGGTCAACCCAAAAGCACATGCTTCATACTCGGCCATGTTGTTGGTTACTCCGAATGTTAACCTCTTGGCCATAGGCAAGGTTTCTCCTTCCGGGTCACTATCACAATCCCAATTCCGGCCCCCTTGTAATTCACTACTCCGTCAAAATACATTTTCCATCCCTGAATTGTTATTGCATGGATCTCTTCATCTGGAAACTCAAACTTATACTGATCCCCCTCAATAGGTTGCAAAGCCAGAAACTCTGCTCCGGCTCGCCCCTTGATCACTTTGGAAGTGAGGTACTCAATGTCAAACTCTGTCAGCAACACTAACCATCTGCCCAATTTCCCCACTAAGGAAGGCACTGAATGTAGATACTTCAAAGGATTCTCATTTGCCATTACCTGGATCTTGTAAGACTGGAAGTAATGCCGCAATTTTCTGGATGCCCATACCATTGCGAGACAGATCTTCTCTACTTCTTGATAGCGGGCCTCATACGGAAGCATTTTCTTACTAAGATAGTAGACTGTATACTCTACCCCGGTCTCATCTTCATGTACCATCATTGCACCCAATGCTTCTAATTCTATAGCAAAATACAGTACCAAAGGTTTTCCCTGTCTTAGAGGTTTCAATACATGAGGTTTTACCAAGTATTCTCTGATCTTGTCGAAGGCTGACTGACACTGATCATTCCATTTCACTGGCTGGTCTTTTCTCAACAGTTTGAAAATAGGCTCACACACTAATGTCAACTTAGCGATGAACCGACTGTTGTACTGAATTTTTCCTAGGAATGCTCTAACCTCTTTCTCTGTCTTTGGTGCTGGCATCTTAGTAATTGCCTTGATTTTCTCAGAATCTACTTCTATTCCTCCCATTCCCACTGTATGTCCCAGCAATTTTCCTGATGTCACCCCAAACACATATTTCTTGGGATTCAGCCGCAAGTTGTACTTGTCAACTCTGTGAATGAACCTTTCCAATGCTTATATATGCCCGATTATGGTTTTCTTATTTCACCATCAAGTCATCCACATATACTTCAATCTCTTTGTGCATCAAGTCATGAAATAATGTGGTGGCCATCCGTTGATAAGTAGCTCCGGCATTTTTGAGCCCAAACGGCATTACCTTGTAACAATAAGTACCTCATTCTGAGAAAAATATAGTTTTGTGCTTGTCTTCTTCAGCCATAAGAACCTGATTGTACCCTGAAAACCCATCTGCAAATGAATACATGGCAGATAAAGCTGCACTATCAACTAGTACATCCATGTGAGGTAGAGGAAAATCATCTTTCGGACAGGCCTTGTTGAGATCTCTGTAATCCACAAATATTCTGACTTTCCCGTCTTTCTTTGGCACTGGCACAATATTTGCTAACCATTCAGGATACTTTACCACTTCCAGGAACCCCACATCTATTTGTTTTCTGACTTCTTCTCTAACTTTCTCAGCCCATTCTGGTCTCATCCGTCGGAGTTTCTGTTTCACTAGCCTCATATTCGGATAAGTCGGTATGGTATGTTGGGAAATACTTCTTTCTACCCCAGGCATGTCCTCATAGGACCAAGCAAATACTTTGGCATACTTGACCAATACTTCTTCTAATTTCTCCCTCTCTTCGGAGGTAACTTCACTTGCAATCAGAATTTCCTTGGGGTTCTCAAGTGTACCCAAGTTAAACACAGTAGTTATGGCTGAACTGATATCAAATATGCTTGATTCGTGCAGAGCAAATGGAAATGACTCAGGTAAGTAAACAAAAGAAATTTCTTTATTATTGGATAATACGGAAGTACATTCAAACAAATCAGGAAGGTAAATGTCTTCATCATCTATAGACACTTCCTCCTTTACAAACGGGTTCTTCTCAACCTCAATATTCTCCTCAAGAGTCAGGCTTTCTAACTTCATCAGCTCTTCTTCCCACTTATCCTCTTCCTCCACAACTTCTTCGGTCAGTGGCTTCTCTCCCAACAACTCTTGGAAGATCTCAAAACCAGGTACCACAATCCCGTTAACTTCTATCAGCTCAGACTCCCCTTGATATCCTGTTGCTTTCACAAAACAATCTGCCAGTTTCAACCCTTTCTTTTTAACCTTCGGCTTTTCCTCATCAGACTTGTATCCCAGACCCCTCCGAGTAGTTTGTCCTCTGAAGTTTGGCAGTTTTGAGCCTTCACCCGGCTGGAACTTAATTTTTTCATGATCCTAGCGACCCTAGGATCCACCCACTCCTCAAAAGTCGCTGACACTTGGAACCTCGTGAAAGGTTGTATCTCTAAAGCAGCTACAACATTGTCCACCTCAGCTCGAATAGTGACAATGTCTCCCTCATACGGGAACTTAATCATCTGGTGCAAGCTTATGAAACCAAGGCCTTCCTAATAATAAGGCAAAAGTGGTTGGGATATCCAGCACGGTGAACTCAACTTCATCCTCAACAGGGCCAACCTTGACTACTGCCAAAAATGTACCCTCAACTCCTCGCTTATTGTCATCATAAGCCTTGATAGTCATACTAGAGGGATCCAGATCTGTTGCCTTTATACCCAGCTTAGCCAAAATCTTCAACGGGCACACGTTAATGGATGAGCCGTCATCCACCATCACACAAGAGGTCCTTTTACCCCTCACTTCAGCTCTGATAAACAAGGGTCTATTATGATTTCTCCCCTCAGCTGGGAGTTCTTCCTTAGAAAAGGATATTGGCAGAGTTTCCTTTTGGACTGACCCAATAAACATTGCGGGGTTGCGTCTTCTGGCACTACTAACTTGCTTAAGGCCTCAATCATGGCCCGTCTGTGTTCATGTGATGAACACACAACAATTCCCAGATGCTAACTTGTGCCCGAGTCTTTTTCAACTGCCTCAGCATTGTATCTCCCTCAGTAATCTATGCATTCTCAACCACTTCTCTACCATCTGTCAATACTTCTCTACATTTTTCAAAAGTATCACTGTAGAAACGCCCACTGCATGTCATTCCCCTCACTTCTTCTGCATCACTACTGGAGAAGTCTTCCCAGAAATTCTGCCCACATTCTATCTCATCCTCACTGTTATTATCCCAAATTCCAAGGCAATAGGCTTGGTGGTCAAAGGATTTGAGAACAAGGCTTTCGGGTAGGGTAGAGTTTATCATGTAGGTATGTGGGGGACATAGTGGTAATTTGGTAGGGGATTTTGGTGTGTGTTGGGGCGTTCTGTTTCAGGGTCGGGTATCTTTTTGGAGTCTATAAGGTCTTAGATTTCATGGCGGAGGCGAGCATAATTATCAGTGTCATGGACTTTCTGTTGGTGGAAGTGACAGTATTGGCTCAGGTTGAGATGTGGTGGTGGAGGGTTGGGAAGTGGTTTGGTCTCCAAGGTTTCAGAAATCCTTGTTTTTTCAATTTCTCCAACACCTTAGACAAGGGTCTCCCTAAGTTGGAGAACCTCCGATTCCGGATGGCTGCAATCTCCGTAGAAACAGGTTTGGTACCTGATGTTCCCCCAATAGGCCTCCTACTTAGGCCATAAAACTTTCTATTCTCTGCCTCTTCTTCTTCAATATCCATGACAGTTTCTCTTAACTGTCGGAAGTCATTGATCATGGAGGTCATCCTCATCAGCTTGCCATAGATGGAGGGCTTGGTGCCCTTGATGATCATTTTAATATGGTCCTTCTCAGAGGGCCGAGTCTGCATTTTCAAAAGCTGGCTTCTCCAGCGGTCTACATACTCCTTGAAGCTTTCTTCTGACTTCTGCTTAGTGTTCTCCAAATCACGGAGTGACAAATTAATTTCCAAATCCGTAACATATTACTTTAGAAAAGAATCAGCCAATTCCCTCCAATCTTCCCTAATATTCTTCTCAAGGCTGTGATACTAAACTATCGGCGCCCCCTCAAGTGACATCCCAAACATTTTCTGCACTTGACACTTGGATAAACCACTGAACTCATAACTGAAACATACTGACGGAGATGGACCCTCGGATCCCCATTCTCGTTGAACTTAGCCATATCCAACATCTTGAACTGAGCTGGCAACTGTTCTTCGAAGGTCATTGCCTCATAATCTAACAACTCTTCATGTTTACCCCTCATTTTGCGGGTAACAGTTTCAACCTGATCCTGAAGCTTCTGAAATTCTGCCGGAGACCCAATCATTCTGCATGTTGCATACTCAGCCATGTCGTCATCAAAAGCGGGAATATCATCCCCCAACCCACTCGGAGGCTCCTCACGCCTCATATTCTCAGAATTTCCTCCAGCATGGGGCACAGCCATACCAGCCACATCAGTAGTCAAGGCTTGCAACTGTTTAGTAATTTTGGCGAGACTATTTTCCAACTGATCTATCCGGGATACCTCATTATTGGATGTACTCATATCTGTTACCGATCTTTTAGTGAGTCTTCCCTCTTTCCTAACCCAACGGGAATCTATGATGTCTTTTATAGACATAGAGGGTGTTAACAGGATATATGTACATGAGATGAATGAGATGCATGTGATACAAGGAATATATCAACTCATTAAAATTTTCACATAAATCGGCCCATCATCATTTTAGAAGCTTTTGGGCTAACTGTCATAGGAGTGAACTCGTCCCAGTTTAAATGGCCCAATAAGTTCACATCTCATGGCAAGAAGTCCAACCGTATCCCAATGACAATGTTCCTAAACATAAACATATAATGGCCCATTGGCGTTTTAGAAGCTTTTGGCCCAATCATCATAAGATACGTTGTTATCCCAGTTTAAATGGCCCAACGAGCCCATACCTCATGATAAAAGGTCCGGATAGATCCAAACGACAATGTTCCCAAACACAAACATAACGGGATAATTACTATGGTCACATAACTATGGTTCATGTGTGGATTTACGGGAGTATAGACAAAGACTCTCGCCGACGAAGGATTGCCCACAACTAGGACTCCCCACTCAAGGGTTCCAGCGACCAAGTGAGCGCACCTTTTTTATACTTTACGGTACGTGCCAACGAGTTATGGTGTGTGACTAACTGTCGAATGGATTTCCCATTGTAGATTCCCCAGAGGGAGGGTGGAGCGAGGCTCTCTTAAGTACCCAAGCCTCCTAGGCTCTTATCGCTTGGTGTCAGGAATAAACAACGAGTCCTCCAAACTAGTCCGTCATAATGAGCTACAAGTAATGATTACCTCGGTGCCTTCACAGCTTTTCCTTATGAAAAGGTAGTGAGTGAAGGAAGACATTGAACCATCACTTAGCCTTAACAATGCCTTTGATTATACCCCTTTCAACCCACTACAGGAACGGTTAACTTAAAGCACAAATCATAATATTATAAGACATAATTTCGGGGCCGATTCTCTATCCCCAGTGGAGTCGCCAGACTGTGGGACACAGAAACTAGGCGACGCATGCTGTTCTGGGCTCGCAGCCCGGTTGGGAGTAAGGAGTAGCCCGCGGGGGACTAAACCGGAGAATAAAGGAGTCGCCACCCGGTGTGAATCGGGAAAATGATTTAAGGCCGCACTCACCCCTCACAAGGGAAGATCTCAAACCGTTGGGTTCGAAATGGTCCCTTACTTATGCTACTTGTAATAAAATGATTTGTGCAATAGTTTAATCGAATCTAGTAATATATGTTCCTTAGGGTATTTTATTTCTAAGTTCACATGCATAAGTACAAGATTCATATCTAAGTCCGCATATAACTCTTATCTATGTTTGCATGCTTAAAATGATAAGTCATCATCACGACAAACATACAATATCACACAACAATCTCATGATTAACAAACAGATGAAAGCGGGGATATACATAATCAATATTGATGCAATGTAAATGATGACATGATATGGTTTACTGCATGATGGAAAAGAAAGGACCAAGGAAACTAACATGTATGAGATGTAATGAAAGAGGGTTTGCTCACCGTGTGCATTCATGGAGCGTTCGTAAACGCGTTCGAACGGTAAGCAGAAGGTTCGCATTCGAGTAGCGTTCGTAAACACGTTCAGACGGAAGTGGGGCAGAATGTCCACGTTCGTGTGGCGTTCGAAAACATGTTCGAATGGGAGGGGACGTGATACACGGAAAAACAAGAATACATGGGCATTCATGGAGCATTCGTAAACACGTTCGAACGGTAAACAGAAGGTTCACGTTCGTGTAGCGTTCAGAAACGCATTCGAACTAAAGTGAGGCAGAATGCATGGAAAAACAAGAATACATGCGCGTTCGAGTAGCGTTCGTAAATGAGTTCGAATGAAACTACGGCAGTGGCTTCCAAAACGCAGTAAATGACATGACACATGCATGAACAGATGAATAGATGACACACAATAAGCAATAACAGACTAAAAAGTGCGACGAAGCATCATGCTAAAGGTTCTTTAACCTCTCAAAACGGAGGACCTTTAATTCAAATTACTAAGCCCGTGCGCATCACGTCATAATATATAAAATAAAGACAACAATATCGGACTTCGTATATCCGATTGAACACATTTTCCATTCAACCGAACATACATCATCCGGCGCGATAAAGCATCGTGGTAAAGGTTCTTTAACCTCTCGAAACGGAGGACCTTTAATCCGACTTACTAAGCCCATTCGCATCACATCATAATACATATAAAAATAAAGCGACAATATCGGACTTCGTAAATCCGATTGAACATATTTTACATTCAACCGCTTATACATCATCCGGCTCGGCAAAGCATCATGGTAAAGGTTCTTTAACCTCTCTAAATAGAGGACCTTTAATCCGACTTACTAAGCCCATGTGCATCACATCATAATGCATATAAAAATAAATACGATAATATCGGACTTCGTATATCTGATTGAACACATTTTACATTCAACCGAATATACATCTTCCAGCGCGGCAAAGCATCATGGTAAAGGTTCTTTAACCTCTCGAAATAGAGGACCTTTAATCCGACTTACTAAGCCCATGTGCATCACATCATAATGCATATAAAAATAAAGACAATAATAATCGGACTTCGTATATCTGATTGAACACATTTTACATTCAACCGAATATACATCATCCAGCGCGGCAAAACATCGTGGTAAAGGTTCTTTAACCTCTCAAAATAGAGGACCTTTAATCTGACTTACTAAGCCCATGCGCTTTATCTCATCATTACATAAACAAATAACATGCAGAAATTAAATAACGATAATAAACAAATCAAGATAACATGAAACATAATATGTGCCGTATACTCAAATGGTACGTGGAAATGTTTCCCAAGTACAGACCGCACTACGTCCATTCGGATTCGGCTACGGAATTTACATCTGGGTTTCCATCCTATATACCACAAGAGGCGACACATTTTTCATTCATTCAAGGGCCACAACACACATCATACAACGACTCTAATGCGAATAAAATTCAATAAACAATTAAAATACGAATCAAAATAGATGTGAAAAGTGCCCTCAGGTCTAACCTTTTACGTCCAATCTCGGACTCGCGTTACACGGTGATCGGAAGGGCTAAAGCTCCACAAATTTTCTGGTTCACTGGTTTGCGTCTCTCCTCGCTGTTTTCACTATCTGGGATGCTGTTTTCCAAAATTTTGCTGCTATTTTTGCTACTATTTTTTAGTCGCTGTTTTTGCTGTGCCAGGTCATTGTTTTTGCATTTTTAAGAGGTTTAAGGGCTACTGTTTTATGTGGTTATTTGGGGGGTTTTAAAGTGCAGTTTTTGTTAATTGTTTTAGGTGTTTTGGGTTGCTATTTTGGGTGTGTTTTTCAATAGTTTCATGGGTGCAGGGCAGCTATTTTTTTTTTTTGGTGGTTGTAAGGATGTTTTGGAGACAGTTTTTGGTGATTTTTTTATATGATTTGGGGGGTGTTTCAGTGGTGTTTGTGATGTGATTTTGTGGCTGTTTCGGTGGTGTTTGTGATGTGATTTAGGGGCTATTTTTGGTTGATGATTCTCGGTTATGGGGGGTTTAGGGGCTTGATGTTTTCGGCAATTGAGAGTGAGGGAGAAGAAGAGAATTCTTTTTTTTAGGGTTAGGCCTCAATCAGAGAGAGGGGGAGTGTTGGAAAGGTGTTTCTTTTATAGACAAAGGCTAGGGTTTCCATGTGCTTGAATATGAAGGAGACCAATTAGTGTTACACAAGGAAAATCAATATTTGGTTGGAGACATGATTTGGTTTGATTAGGAAGATCATATATTTAATTTGTTTTGTTTAGGCATGAGATTTGTTTATTTAGGAATATAATATACTTGATTGATTTTAATTAGGCATGATTTTAATTGATATTTATTTTAATTTTGTATATGATTTTTAGATTTTATTTAATTTTGCCATGTGTTAAATATGCATTTTATTAATTTGGATATGTTTTAAGTGGGCTTAGGCGTGTGGGCCATGTTTGGGCGTGGGCTTGGCTTTGGTTGGTGGGTTTGGTGCTAAGCTTAGTGGTGTGTGGGCTTGCAGGGGTTTTAGGTCAAGGCAAATGGGTTTGCTGGGATTTTAAGGCCGAGGTTAATTGGTTTACGAATGTTTTAGGTTAGGTGAAATTTAAATGAAGGCGCACATGGAATCGAGCCTGAAGCTAAACAAGCGAGTCAAATTCGACAAAGTACCAATTTCCATCTTTTCCCTTCCGACGTCCGTTTCCTGCGGCTTCCGCGACTTAAAAGGTAGTGTCTCTATGTGAGACTCCTCATCGGGACTTATATGCAAAAATGCAGTGCCACACTGAGCAATAATTTCAGTCATATCAGAGGATGAAGACCTAAAAACAGACAACCCTTTACATCCTTAGGTTGGCACTTATGAAGCATGCATTTCACACAGATGACAGATGAAGAGCTGAACGAGGAAATTTTAAAATACATCTGTGAAGTAAAAGTAGCGCAAGAAGCAGAGCAAATGGAGGAAGAAATTAAAGAACTTGAGCTTTCAAGAGAAACATCACTGTTTTGGGGAGTACAAATCAAATACACCTCCCAAAAGCTTGACAGAATGGAACTTCCATTCCAAGTCAAGCACCATACGAGACCTCCTGATTTTTTTCTTTCTTTTCAGGAACTATTGGAGCAACAAAGATAAAAAAGATGGCATAAGCACTGAATGAGATAAAATCATTTTTGTTAACTTACCATTGGAAGAAACCCTTCAAAAGAAACGCTCACAAGATTATCTTTAATCGGACATCCAAAACCACGCTGAAACCTCATTGATAGATAGATTTTAGTCACGTCTGGCTGAAGACGAAAAATTCAGCGCTAGAAGGGAGGCAACCAACGCAATTTTATTGTAATTTCTATTTTCATATTTTGTGTATACATGTTGTAGAGTTTTTAATTTTTGTTTGTTATTTTTTTAGGGAAAAGCACAAACGGAGCATTTTAAGACAGAAGGAATGGTGTTTAGCAATCACAAGAGGAAAACTAATTCATTAGAAATGGCTGAGTAAAGAATGAATTCTTGAGACGCATCCTAATAAATTTATAACAAATGAGAGGCGTATTGCGTACACAATTCTGTTGCCTTGATAATTGCTTTGATTTGCTTTTCTTTTGTTGTTTTCTTTTATTTTCTCCAACAAGATCTAGACTTTTTAACTTTTCATGATTTATTTTATTGGTTAGCTAAGAATCGTCATTGGGAAGATACCGGTGCTATTATAACTCACCATTTTTCAGGTAATATAAATTCATCCCGTCATTGCACTTTTGAAGGCATCCAGATTTGAGAGAGAAATACATAAAAAAATGGAAGCCACTTCATGAAAACGAGTTGAAAAAATCTGTGTGTTGTGGTACTAGTGTTGGTACTAAGCCATAATACATAGAGGCAGCAAAGGAACTGGGTCGAGTCATAACCGCAAGGTATATGCACTTAGTATATGGCGGTGGAAATCTTGGACTAATAGGGATCGTTTCAAAGGCCATATAGGAATGAGGCAGTCAAGTTTTGGGAATCATCCCAAAACCCTTGGCGGAAGCGAATCTGATAGGACCATCAAACGGAGAAGAACTTATTGTGCCAGGTATGTCTGAACAACTTGTAGAAATGATTAACCGTGCTGATGCTTTTATTATTTTGCCAGGTGGCTTGGGCACATTGGAGGAAATGTTTACAGTATTATCTTGGGTGAACCTGAACATACACCAGAAATCACTTGGATTGTTTAACATTGAAGTATTTTATAATTTTCTTTATGTATTTCTTGATGATGCCTGAAGAAATGGGTTCGTGTCTGTAGGACACAGACGTGGACCGATTGGGAGTACGGAATAGCCCGCGGGGGAACTAAACCAGAGAAATAACATGGAGTGGCTACCTGGTGTGAATCGGGAAAAAGATTTAAGGCCGCACTCACCCCTCGCAAGGGAAGACCTCAAACCGTTGGGTTCAGAATGGTCCCTTACTTATGTCACTTGTAATGATATGATTTGTGCAATAAATTAACCGAATGTATGCAACAACATGCTCAAAAGTATTCTATTAAATTCACATGCATGAAAATAAAGCTCATATCTAAGTTTGCGTATATCCTATATCTAAGTTTGCATGCATAAAAGTAAATTGAAATACGACAAGCATACAATTTCATAAACATATTACATTTATGGATACTGCAATGCAAGCAAATGATAATTGTACAAGCAAGCTTAAAATTGAATCAGAATAATGGCAAGCGCATAATTTCACAAACACATTGCATTGATAATCATGGAAGCGCAAACAAGCAATAATTAAACAAGCATGCATATTAAAGAGAGGCAATTTAGTGCATAATGTAAAAGGATAATTAAAGAGGCACTTAAATGCATAATGTAAAAAGATAATTAAATAGGCAATTAAGTGCATAATATAAAAAAAAATAATTAAAGAGACAATTGTACGTTAAAATAAACATGCCATGATGCGATGTAAAAGAAGATAGACAATAAAGGTGATGCAATATATGCCCACATCTATATAGGACTTCAAATGTCCGATTAAACGTATCTCACTTCAATCAAGCATACTTTGTCCTGCGCGGCAAAATGTCGTGGCAAAGGTAGCCCGTAGGCTTTTTATCCCTCAATATGGAGGACCTTTAGTCCAACTTGATTTTCCCATCCGCAATGCAATATGATGCATGATTATGCAAGGAGATGTCATACATAAAGCAAATAACGGAATAATAAAAGGCGCGGTAAAGTATTATCGTAAAGGTAGCCTTTTAGACTTTTATTTTCTCAAATGGAGAACCTTTACACTAGCATATTAAGCCCATGTGCATCACATTACAATGCATATAAAATAAAGACAACAATATAGGACCAATTAAACACATCTCGTATTCAACCAAACACACTTCGTTCGGCGTGGCAAAACTTCATGGCAAAGGTAGCCTGTAGGCTTTTTATCCCTCAAAATGGAGGACCTTTAATCCAACTTGATTTGCCCATGCGCACTACCTCATCAATACATAAGCAAATAACTACGGAAAATAAATGGCGGAATAATAAAAGAGCGCGGTGAAGTATCGTGGTAAAGGTAGCCTTTTAGGCTATTCTTCCCACAAATGGAGAACCTTTAGACCAACATAACAAGCCCATGCGCTTTACAATACAATGCATATAAATAAATAAAGACAACAATATGGGACTTCGTATGTCTGATTGAACATATCTCACATTCAATCAAACACACTTCGTCCGGCGTGGCAAAACGTCATGGCAAAGGTAGCCCGTAGGCTTTTTATCCCTCAAAATGGAGGACCTTAATCCACTTGATTTGCCCATGCGCACTATCTCATCAATACATAAACAAATAACTACGGAAAATAAATGGTGGAATATAAAATACGAATAACAAACGAACAAGATAAAAGAAAGCAAAATATGTGATGTTTACTCAAGTGGTACGTGGAATTGTTTCCCAAGTACAGACCGCACTACCGTCCATTCGGATTCGGCTACGGAATTTACGTCTGGGTTTCCATCCGATATACCACAAGAGGCGACACATTTTTCATTCATCCAATAACCATAGCATTCATTAATCCACAATACTCATGCCAATAAATATTAACGAAATAAAAGAAGTAAGCGAAAATAGATAAAAAATAGTACCCTCAGGTCTAACCTCTTTAGTCGTCACTCGGAAGTACGATATATGGTTGTCGGAAGGGTTGATGCTCCGCAATTCCTCTGGTTCATTGGTTCACAGTTTTGCTCACTGCTTCGCTGTTTCGTCCGCTGTTTTGGACTGGTTTCAAGGGCTGTTTATGCATTATTTTCAGTCACGGTTTCACTGATTTTAGGGACTATTTTGGGGCAGTTTTCTAGACAGTTTAGGTGCGATTTTCTGGGCAGTTTGGGGCAGTTTTTTGGATAGTTTAGGTGCAGTTTTCTAGGCAGTTTGGGGCAGTGCAGGCTGTAGGGTTGCTATTTTCACTCGGTGAATTTTATCTGGTTGAGGGGCTGTTGTGCGTTAATAAGAGGGGTCATTTAGTCTTGTGTTGTGGCTGTGTTCGTGGATTGTAGGGGCTGTTGGCTGTGTGTTCGTGGATTGTAGGGACGTGAAGGGTGATGAATGGATTCTGAGTTGAAGGGTGCGTGAACAGAGGCAAAGGGCGTGATTAATGTGGGCAGTAATATGAAGAAGGCAGGCTGGTTGAGTGGGCAGTAACGTGAAGAAGGCAGGCTGGTTGAGTGGATGTTAAGGAGCTGGATTCAGGCGTTAAGGTTGGCTGAGGTTGTGGTCTATGCGTGAAGGTTCTTGTCTTAGGCGTTGAAGGTTGTTTGTGAGGGCAGGACGTGAGTCGGTTGGTGAGGTTAGGGGCGTGAGGGGTTTGTTGATCTGCTGCGTGGAGTTCACCTTGAGTTTAGTAGAAGGGCTGCTGGTTTCATAGGTTTTTAGTGCTGTCGCTTGTGGGGTCTGTGTGTGTCAAATGAATCTTTGTGTGCGTGCTTAGTGAATTTTCGTGTGTGCATTTGTGAGGGGTTTCTCGGTGAAGGTTGCTAAGTGAGTGGAGTTGCTGCTGTGTGTATCATTTGTGAAGGGGCTGACTTGGGGCTAAGAGAGAGAGGAAGGTATAGGCAAGAATATGTTTAGGGTTTATTCCATGTGTTTTCGTGAGTTGTTCCCTTTGTTTTTATGTGTGTGTCAGTTCAGTGGAGGTGTCGAGTGCTTTAGGGTTTATTTTTTGGTTGAGAGAGAGGGATGTGGTCCCGTGAATAGTCTTCCTAGTGTTTCATTTTGTGTTATTTTTATAGTTACAAGCTAGGGTTAGGGTTTGCATGGCTTTTCAATAAGGAAATAAATCAATTAAATATGGATGCATCAATTTATTAAGGGAATAAAATCATGTAATTTGGGTGGGATATATTTAATTAAATTATTTAGGAAGGAAATTGTGTATTTTGGTGGAGAATATATTAAATTGGTGAGTGGATTATTTAAATTTGGAAATGATTTAGTTTAATTAGGAATTTAATTTAATTCGATTTTAATTTGGTTTAATTTTAGTTTGATTAGATTTAATTTAGTTTAATTGGATTTAATTTAATTTAATTTAATTTCAATTTCAATTTAATTGGTTTTAATTCAATTTAATTTGTGTTTTAAATATGTTTTAATTATTTTTGGATTTGGCTTGGGTGAGATGAGCTTGGTGTGTGTCTTGGTGATGTGTGGGCTTGGTGTGTGGTTTGTGGGGGTTGGGCTAAGGGTGTGTTTTTAAAACGGAAGTCCAACAAGCAATCCTGAAGCATAAACAAACGAATTAATTCTAACAATGTGTCAATTCTTCACTCTTTCCTTCCGACGTCCGCTTCCCGCGACTTCCACAATTAAAGAGGTAGTGTCTCCATTTGAGACTCATCATCGGGACTTACATGCAAAAATGCAGTGCCTACAGTCGCCCCCACTTTGATGGGACTTGTGCAATGTGTGACAATGACAATCCTATCAAAGTTTATACAATGCATTTTTACTTACCTGGCTCGCCAGCTGCCGCTTGACTTTCCTGCTGCTTCGAGCTGAGTTGATGATGCAGTGGACCTAGATCATGGGACACATCCCAATAACTGCAACCGACAATGGGGGCCTCGACCCTGGGACACATCCCAATACTGCTGACAATGTGGGTCATGACCCTGGGATGCATCCCAAAACTGATGATGCAGGGGGCCAACGGCCCTGGGACGCATCCTGATAACTGTAACCGACAACGGGGGCCTCGACTCTTGGACGTATCCCAATACCATTGACAATGTGGGTCACGACCCTGGGACGCATCCCTAAGACTGATGATGCAGGGGGCCAACGACTCTGGGATGCATCCCGATAACTGCAACCGAGAACGGAGGCCTCGACCCTGGGACGCATCCCAATACCAATGATAATGTGGGTCACGACCTTGGGACGCATCCCAAAAACTGATGATGCAGGGGGTCAACGACCCTGGGACGCATCCCGATAACTGCAACCGACAACGGGGGCCTCGACCCTGGGACGCATCCCGATAACATTGACATTGTGGGTCACGACCATGGGACGCATACCCAAAACTGATACTGATGTAGGCCTCAACCCTGGGACTCATCCCTCAAACTGATGTTGATGTGGGCCTCGACCCTGGGACTCATCCCCAAAATTGATATTGATCCTGGTGTGGGCCTCGCCCCCGGGACTCATCCCCGAAAACTGATACTTATGTAGGCCTCAACTCTGGGACTCATCTCTGAAACTGATGCTAATGTGGTCCTTGACCCTGTGACTCATCCCAAAAACTGATACTGATGCTGGTGTGGGCCTCGACCCTGGGACTCATCCTCGAAAACTTATAGTGATGTTGGCCTCAACCCTGGGACTCATCCCCGAAATCAATACTAATGCTGATGTGGGCCTCGACCATGGGACTCATCCCCGAAAACTGATACTAATGTAGGCCTCAACCCTGAGACTCATCCCCGAAAACTGATACCGATGTTGATGTGGGCCTCGACCTTGTGACTCATCCCCGAAACCGATACTGACGTGGGCCCCGACCCTGGGACTCATCCCCAAAAACTGATACTGATGTAGGCCTCAACCTTGGGACTCGTACTAATGTGGGCCTCACCCCCAGAATGATACTGATGTGGGCCTCGCCCCCAGACTGATACTGATGTGGGCCTTGCCCCCAGACTGATAATGATGTAGGCCTCGCCCCCAAACTGATACTGATGTGGGCCTAGCCCCCAGAGTGCCATGCCCGGCAAGACTGATACTGATAAAGATGTGGGCCTCGCCCCCAGAGTGCCATACCCGGCAAGACTGATACTGATAATGTTGTGGGCTTCGCCCACGGGACTCATCCCCAAAAACTGATACTGATGATGTGATGGTTTATTTCAACATACCATACTGCCTCTCCTGAGATAATCTTGATAGCTAGACATATTTTTGTCCTCAACGAATGTTTCACGCCGAAACCTGAGAATCTTCAAAGTACTTAATACACTCGACTCCGATCGTCTGAATGAGTGATCTGAACTAGACTCCTAGTGTGTGTGTGCCAAGTCTCTTTCACAGCTTAATCCTTAAGTATGCCAACTTGATGATTTCATCTTCGGAGAATCGGATCAGTGTGTCTAACCAATCTAGATGTCTTGATCACATCTGTGATTACTTCGTCATACTCAACATGATATGGTATTCTTCTTTTTTTCCTCTTGTCTCTTTCTTTTCAATCTTTTCATTCTTTTTTCTTTCTCTTTTTTTTTCTTTTTTCTTTCTCTTTCTTTTCTTTCTTTGACACACCTACCCTTTAAGGTAGCATTTCTCCTCATGGTGGTCCTAATACTCGCCCATGGGTAGCTTCACGCTTATCGGTTATAGGCGGTCTATTTTTTCTTTTCTTTTCATTGCATAGACTTTTTCGTTGTTTCCATCATATATCGTAGCACAAGTAACCCAGGGTAGACATCCAGTCAAACGGTCATTCACCGATCCATCATCTCTCCGACTAGTCATCTCGCTAACTACTCAGGCTCCTACTGTTGAGGTCTCGTAATCAATTGCTCGTGAGTCTAACCGAGATCAATCCATTCAGAATACCAGATGAGAGCACTTCTTGCACTTATCGTTTCTAAGGTTTCTCCCTACAACAAACAATGTCATCACCGGACATATGCTTAACTATCAAAGACTTCTCTCTCTCTCTCTTTATTTTCTCTCTTACTTTTCTTTTCTCTCTCTCTCTTTCTTTTCTCTCTTTCTTTCTTTTCTCTCTCTCTCTTTCTTTTCTCTCTTTCTTTCTTTTCTCTCTCTCTTTTTTTTTTTCACTCACTCACTCCACGGAAATCCTCTTTTCCACCACTGATAATGTGGGCTTCACCCCCTGAGATTCCTTCCTGAAACTGATACTGGCGTGGGCCTCAACCCTGGGACTCATCCCCGAAACTATACTGATACGGGACTCAACCTTGGGACTCATCCCCAAAAATAATACCGATTAATTTCTGAAACTGATTATATTGTTGCTGCTTCTGATTGGCTTTTCTTTGCCGCTTTCTTTTTTCTTCTTTGAAACCTGTGAATACAAAAAAAAAAACACACAACACAAAAAGGAATGCAAGATACGTTACGTGTATACATGCATGCATGAATGAATTTCCTATTCCATTGGGTTAGGTCTTCCGCCAATTCACTTGGTGACTGCTCGGTCTTCTGTTCCTCAAGAAAAGTATTGTTTCACTCTGTCTACATTGATCAGCTCGGTGAACTCATTCCCTTCTAAATCTGACAGTCTCACTGCCCCGTTTTCTAATTTTTGAATGGCTATCCTGTCTTTTCTGTTTGATTCTTCCAAGGATTCCCCGTGTTCTAAACATCGCTGAGTATCATAGTACCAGGGTTGAATGCTTTTGTCAAATGTACTCATGTTGCAGGTTGAAAAGAAGAGACTCAGGCAAGTAAGCGAAATGAACGTCTTTATTTTTATTAAGAAAAAGGTTCGAACAAGTAGAAAAAATCAATGTCTTTATTATAAATGCTGGATCATAATTGAATAAGATCAGGGAAACAAGCATCCCATAATTTGCAACTTCGTCTCCCCTTATTTTCTTGCTTCCTTCGACCATCAGCTTCTCAGGTACAGTAGTTCCTCTTCCCATTCACTTCCTCTTTTTGCAACCACTGTCTCGTCACTGTCTGAGAAGTTCTTCTGAAACCCCTCCTCTACTTTGTTTCACCTTCACCACTGTTGTCCCATATCCCCATGCAAGAAGTTTGGTGGTTGTGGGTTTGGAAGACAAGGCTATCGGGTAGGCCAGAGTTGATCATGTTGGTGGGTGGAGGTTTTCTGTTTGTACTGGGTTGTTCTTTTTCCGGGTCGGGTATTTTGTGGGCATCAATGAGGTTTTGGATCTCGTGCCTAAGGCGGGTTCAGTTGTTGGTTTCATGGCCTCTTTGCTGGTGGAAGTAACAGTAAAGGTTAAGGTTAAGGTAGCGTGGCACAGGGTTTGGAAGTGGTCTAGGCTCTAAGGGATTTAGGAGTCCTCGTCTCCTCAGCTCTTTAAATACCTCTGACAAAGGTCTACCAAGATTGGAGAATCGTCTGTTTCTGATAGAGGCGATCTCAGAAGGAGTGGGCTTGGTCCTTGAAGGTTCCCCGATGGTCTTTCCATTCTGGTTGTAAAACTTTATGTTATTGGTTTACGGGGTAAGGTCAAACTGGCCACAGCATTAGTCAGAACTTGCAACAACTCAATAATTTCGATTACTTTGGTCTCCAATTGATCTAGGCGGGTTCGCTCGTTGACTGACTCACTCATATTGGCTGATGGTCTTCTGACGAGTCTCCCTTCTCCCCCAACCCAATGGGTATGTATGATGGCTTTCAGACACAAGGGTTAACATGATGCGTGTATGCATTAAGTGCATAAGATGTGTCTGATGCATGGAATATATAAGCCCATAAAAATTTTATACTAGTTGGCCACTTTCATTTTAAAGTGTTCAATCACTCTATTGCGCGGTGCAAACTTGTCCCAGTTGAAAAGGCCCAACAGGTTTACACTTTGCGATAACATGGCTAAACAACTTCAAATGATAAGAGGCCCAAACATAAAATGGCTCATCGATATTTTAGAAGCTTTTGGCCCAACTGTCAAAGAACACGAACTCGTCCCAGTTTAAATGGCCCAACGAGTCCACATCTCTTGACAAAAAGTCCAACTGGATCCAAATGACGATGGTCCAAAACATAAGCACAAAGAAATAATTTCTACAGAATGGCCCATCGACATTTCAGAAGCTTTTGGCCCAACTGTCAAAGGACACGAACTGTCAAAGAACACGAACTCGTCCCAGTTTAAATGGCCCAACGAGTTCATATCTCTTGACAAAAAAGTCCAACTGGATCCAAATGACGATGGCCCCAAACATTAGCGTAGAACAAATAACTTATACTAGTTTTACGACTAAGGTTCTCATGTGGGTTTACGGGATTGCGGACAAAAGGCTCTCACTGACGAAGGATTGCCCACAACAAGGACTCCCCACTCAAGGGTTCAAGCGACCAAGTGAGCGCACCTTTTTATACCTTGAGGTACGTGCCAACGAGCTATGGCGTGTGACTAACTGTCAAATGGACTTCCCGTTGTAGATTCCCCAGAGAGAGAGTGGAGCGAACTCTCTTAAATACCTAAGTCTCTTAGGCTCTTATCGCCTTGGTGACAGGAATAAACAACGAGTCCTCCAAATTAGTCTGTCACAACGAGCTACGGGTAATGATTAACTATGTGCCTTCACAGCTTTCCTTATAGAAAGGTAGTGAATGAAGGAAGACACCAAACCATTACCTAGCCTTAACAATGCCTCTGAATTAACCCCCTTAACCCATTACAGATACGATTAAATAAAACACAAATCATAAACATCATAAGACATTATTTTGGGGCCAATTCTTTATCCCAGTGGAGTCGCCAGACTATAGGACACAGACATGGACGACGCTGTTCCGGGCTCGCGGCCTGGTTGGGAGTACTCCACCCGGTGTGAACCGAGAAAAAGATTTAAGGCCGCACTCACCCCTCGCAAGGGAAGACCTTAAACCGTTGGGTTCGGAATGGTCCCTCACTTATGTCACTTGTAATGATATGATTTGTGCAATAAATTAACCGAATCTACGCAACAACATGCTCAAAAGTATTCTATTAAATTCACATGCATGAAAATAAAGCTCATATCTAAGTTTGCGTATAACCTATATCTAAGTTTGCATACATAAAAGTAAATCGGAATACGGCAAGCATATAATTTCATAAGCACATTACATTCATGGATACGGCAATACAAGCAAATGATAATTGTACAAGCAAGCTTAAAATTGAATCAGAATAACGGCAAGCACATAACTTCACAAACACATTGCATTGATAATCATGGAAGCACAAACAAGCAATAATTATACAAGCATGCATATTAAAGAGAGGCAATTTAGTGCATAATGTAAAAGGATAATTAAAGAGGCAATTAAATGCATAATGTAAAAAGATAATTAAAGAGGCAATTAAGTGCATAATATAAAAAGATAATTAAAGAGACAATTGTACGTTAAAATAAACATGCCATGATGCGATGTAAAATAAGATAGACAATAAAGGTGAAAGAAACCAGATGCAATATATGCCCACATCTATTTAGGACTTCAAGTGTCCGATTAAACGTATCTCACGTTCAATCAAGCGCACTTTATCCAGCGCGGCAAAACATCGTGGCAAAGGTAGCCCGTAGGCTTTTTATCCCTCAACATTGAGGACCTTTAGTCCAACTTGATTTGCCCATGTGCAATGCAATATGATGCATGATTATGCAAGGAGATGTCATACATAAAGCAAATAACGGAATAATAAAAGGCGCGGTAAAGTATTATCGTAAAGGTAGTCTTTTAGACTTTTCTTTTCTCAAATGGAGAACCTTTAGAGTAGCATACTAAGCACATGCGCATCACATTACAATGCATATAAAATAAAGACAACAATATAGGACTTCGTATGATCAATTAAACACAGCTCGCATTCAACCAAACACACTTCGTCCGGCGCGGCAAAAATTCGTGGCAAGGTAGCCCGTAGGCTTTTTATCCCTCAAAATTGAGGACCTTTAATCCAACTTGATTTTCCCATGTGCACTACCTCATCAATACATAAGCAAATAACTACGGAAAATAAATGGCGGAATAATAAAATAGCGCGGCGAAGTATCGTGGTAAATGTAGCCTTTTAAGCTTTTCTTCCCCCAAATGGAGAACCTTTAGACCAACATAACAAGCCCATGAGCTTTACGTTACAATGTATATAAATAAATAAAGACAACAATGTGGGACTTCGTATGTCCGATTGAACATATCTCACATTCAATCAAACACACTTCGTCCGGCGCGGCAAAACGTCATGGCAAAGGTTGCCCGTAGCTTTTTATCCCTCAAAATGGAGGACCTTTAATCCAACTTGATTTGCCCATGCGCACTATCTCATCAATACATAACAAATAACTATGGAAAATAAATGGCGGAATATAAAATGCGAATAACAAACGAACAAGATAAAATAAACCAAAATATGTGCCGTTTACTCAAGTGGTACGTGGAATGTTTCCCAAGTACAGACCGCACTACCGTCCATTCGGATTCGGCTACGGAATTTACGTCTGGGTTTCCATCCGATATACCACAAGAGGCGACATATTTTCCATTCATACAATAACCATAGCATTCATTAATCCACATACTCATGCCAATAAATATTAACGAAATAAAAGAAGTAAGCGGAAATAGATAAAAAAAATGGTGCCCTCAGGTCTAACCTCTTTAGTCGTGACTCGGAAGTACGATATGCGGTTGTTGGAAGGGTTGATGCTCCGCAATTCCTTCGGTTCACTGGTTCACAATTTCGCTCACTGCTTCGCTGTTTCGTCTGCTGTTTTGGACTGGTTTCAAGGGCTGTTTGTGCATTATTTTTTGTCATGGTTTCACTGATTTTAGGGACTATTTTTGTCTCAGTTTTGGGGCAGTTTTCTAGACAGTTTAGGTGCGGTTTTCTGGGCAGTTTGGGGCAGTTTTCTGGACAGTTTAGGTGCAGTGTTCTGGGCAGTTTGGGGCAGTGCAGGCTGTAGGGTTGATATTTTCACTCGGTGAATTTTATCTGGTTGAGGGGCTGTTGTGCGTTAATAAGATGGGTCTTTTAGTCTTGTGTTGTGGCTGTGTTTGTGAATTGTAGGGGCTGTTGGTTGTGTGTTCGTGGATTGTAGGGGCGTGAAGGGTGATGAATGGATTCTGAGTTGAAGGGTGCGTGAACAGAGGCAAGGGGCGTGATTAATGTGGGCAGTAACGTGAAGAAGGAAGGCTGGTTGAGTGTGCAGTAACGTGAAGAGGGCAGGCTGGTTGAATGGGTGTTAAGGAGCTTTATTCAGGCGTTAAGGTTGGCTGAGGTTGTGGTCTATGCGTGAAGGTTCTTGTCTTAGGCGTTGAAGGTTGTTTGTGAGGGCAGGACGTGAGTCGGTTGGTGAAGTTAGGGACGTGAGGGGTTTGTTGATCTGCTGCGTTGAGTTCACCTTGAGTTTAGTAGAAGGACTGTTGGTTTCATAGGTTTTTAGTGCTGTCGCTTGTGGGGTCTGTGTGTGTCAAAAGAATCTCTGTGTGCGTGCTTAGTGAATCTGCGTGTGTGCGTTTGTGAGGGGTTTCTCGGTGAAGGTTGCTAAGTGAGTGGGGTGGCTGCTGTGTGTATCATTTGTGAAGGGGCTGACTTGGGGCTAAGAGGAGAGGAAGTAATATAGGCAAGAATATGTTTAGGGTTTATTCCATGTGTTTTCGTGAGTTGTTCCCTTTGTTTTTATGTGTGTGTCAGTTCAGTGGAGGTGTCGAGTGCTTTAGGTTTATTTTTTGGTTGAGAGAGAGGGATGCGGTGCCGTGAATAGTCTTCCTAGGGTTTCATTTTGTGTTATTTTATAGTTACAAGCTAGGTTATGGTTTGCATGGCTTTTCAATAAGGAATAATCAATTAAATATGGATGCATCAATTTATTAAGGGAAAAAAATCATGTAATTTGGGTGGGATATATTTAATTAAATTATTTAGGAAGGAAACTATGTATTTTGGTGGAGAATATATTAAATTGGTGAGTGAATTATTTAAATTTGGAAATGATTTATTTTAATTAGGAATTAATTTAATTCGATTTTATTTGGTTTAATTTTAATTTGATTGGGATTAATTTAGTTTAATTGGATTTAATTTAATTTAATTTCAATTTCAATTTAATTGGTTTTAATTCAATTTAATTTGTGTTTTAAATATGTTTTAATTATTTTTGGATTGGGCTTGGGTGAGCTGGGCTTGGTGTGTGTCTTGATGATGTGTGGGCTTGGTGTGTGGTTTGTGGGATTTTTAAAACGAAAGTCCAACAAGCAATCCCGAAGTATAAACAAACGAATAATTCTGACAATGTGTTAATTCTTGACTCTTTTCTTCCGACGTCCGCTTCCCGCGACTTCCACAATTAAAGAGGTAGTGTCTCCATATGAGACTCATCATCGGGACTTACATGCAAAAATGCAGTGCCTACAGTGTCCAAACCTTTAAAAGATCTCATATTTACTGCCAGAACTGCTCCAGATTTAATTGACCAAATCTTAGCTTTTGGACCACAAATCGACCCTATCCTTTCCAAGATTAAATGGTCTGATGATGATCGTGGTAAGAAGCGTCGGATAAATCTGGATCTTAATCTTTAATTTTCTTTGTAGATGTAGAATTTCAGCTAACCAGGTACTATCTTCTAAACTCTTCTTCTACTTTTTAAGATATTGGGCACAATGTCTCATTTAGGTTTGGGGGCGGGGAATAGGTGATTATACCTTATTTTTATTGTTTTTTTTTTGTCAAAAGTTTTCGAAAAATACAAAAACAAATTGAAATTTTTTCAAAAATTACAAAAATATTTTATGTTTTTGCTATTTTTAATTTGATTACTCAGGTGAAATTGGTGTAAGAGATAGCCGAGTAAGGAAATTCCACTCCTGAGACGTATCTCAAACCTATTTTGAAACAAGTTAATATTTTTTTTATTTCCTTTTGAATTATTTAATTTGTAAATTCTCCATAAAACTGACTAAAATGGATCTTCATATGCTCAGTTGGTAGATATTATTAACATACATGAGCTGTAATTGAAAAGTTTGTAATATTCAGTGCTCTAGTTTAATTAGAGAAAGCATCTATAAAAAACGGTGGAGTAAAAAAAACGTCTAAGATCCGAGTTATTAAGTCTGTAAGGGTGTTTTAACACTTAGTTCCCTAAAGCCAATTGGTTTGGGAGTCACTGGCCCAAAGCTCGCTACATGGATCGAAGATGTTGAAAAAATATATATATCTGAAGTCTGAGTAATTAAGTCCGTAGGGGTGTCTTAATACCTAGTGCCATAAAGCCAACTGGTTTGGGAGCCACCGACCCAACGCTCGCTACATAGATGGATGATATTGTATATAAATAAAAAAGAAAATTCAAAAAATCCAAAAAAATCCGAAAAATCAGAAAAATTATTCCATTGCTACAAAAATGTGTGAATTTTGATAAAACTTTAGGACAAAATTATTACTCTCTTATCAACTATACTTGTGACTATTATGGGCAAAATAAGTTGATTAATATTTTGTTAACTGTGTATATGGAGAATGGTAAATATAATCGAAGAATTTATTTATTCAGTAATTTAGAAAGAAACAAAACAACTACTAACTTGGAGTAGAAGTTTCACCTGTTTTGTCACTAACTTCTTTACTCTCTTTTCTCTTGTCTTTTTACTTTTGTGTGCATTAGTTTTACTATCTTTTTACTTTTATCAAATGTTTGTGGGTATCGTTGATGTAAGCCCTCACAAGACTATAACTCGTCTACTAGGGCCACCTAGTGGTTTAAAGGTTTGTTGCATACGCTAAATGCAATCGTGATCCCTTTGAAAGTGGATTAGTTAAATCTTATTTTAAAAATGTTTATGTTATTTTATTTTGTTGTTTTGCTCGAGGACTAGCAAAATGTTACGTTTGGGGGTGTGATGAGTGGTAAATGTATAACTATTTCTCACTCATTTGACCTAATATTTTGTATAGATTCTTGAGTTTTGTGAACGTTTTGATGTGTTTTATGTTATTTTGTAGATAAATAAAGTTTCAGGACACTCTGGAGGTGATTTACGGCCAAAATAGTGAAAAATGGATAAAAATGGCAAAATCGTAATTTGAGCGCGTCATACGATCACTAACGTGTGCCTGTCACGTGTCATCATCATAAAAGATCTGCTAACGTGTGACGTGCCATGTGTCACCATCACATGCTACCGACACTCATCATTGAAGAATACGTCATTGTTGACGTCAGTATGATGTCATTTTACACCCGCGTCGCGACTCAAGAAGAAATATGGGTGTCACGACGTGCTTCGAATAATGCATCACCTGCCACGTGTCGTCGCCTCTGCTCTCCATGCCGAAAAGGGAGCGCGTCGCGACGCGCTAAGGCAGAATTTGCATATAAATTAGCTGCAATTTCCTTTGAGTCTTAATAGGATTTTAAAGGATTGCATCTAGTTTTGTAAATTTTTTACTATTTAATTAAGTATTTTTTTTACTTTTACTTTTCATCACTTTTACTTTCAGTAATTTACTTTCAGTACTTTTACTTTATGCATTTTTGTTGGGTTTCTACTATAGTCCCAAGATCATTAAAGCAATGAAAATAATGTGTGAATACTCATAAGAAGTATGGCGGAATCATACTAACATAGATCGGCTTTTACGATGCTAGGAACAACAAAAATATTCAAGCTTTTCTTCCATGAAGCTCACGGTTTTTGGCCTCCATTTTGTGCTTCATTTGCTCGACCAAGCTTCAAGCTTGGGTGTGCATTCCATGCCCACGAGTGGGTTTCCCTATCACCTTCGTAAGACTCCTAATATGTGCTAGCACTCTTGAAATTTTTCCACAAAATCCTTCCCTTTTCTTCATCTTGTTCTCGGTATTTGAGAAGAAGAAAGAAGAAATTTGGCCCAAGGCCGAGAGAGTAAAGAGAGAAGAAGAGAGAATGAGTTGTGTGTTGGATCTTTGATTTCTAAAATCAAATAAATGATATACCAAATTCAACTTTCAAAATTGGTACAAGCATTAAAGCCATCCAACCACCACCATCAATCATGAATAGTGACTAGTTGTCAATCACTCAAAGTGACAAGACATCCATCACTTGATTGACTAGTGATGTGACGCATGATGTGACTTGTGGGCCCCACTTGATTCGAAATGCGAGTGGGCCCGCTCTCCCGGGCTCGGGTTCGCTAATTTCGAATTAACGAATTTTCTGTTGCGATGTAATTAAATCAAATTTAATTAAATAATTATGCCTAGCAAAATTATTATTCACGTCGCTAACGAATTAATTCTAAATTAACTCGTTCGCCCGAATTAAAATCTAATTTTAATTCCGAGTCGAAATCTAATTTCGCTTAATATATCGAATATATTAATTTATCGATTAATTCCAAATTAATCGTTCTCTCTCTTTTATATGAATTTTATCCCAGATAAAATTTTCTGTAATAATCCTAGATTAATTTTCTCTCTCTTATTAATTAATCCCAGATTAATAAAGTTTGAGTCATACGTCATCGGTGAATCTTCGGGAAGTGACCCATGAGATCCCCGGATATGTTGGCAGTAAATCCGGTCTTCGGACTATCCGAACACGTACGTACCTAGTACTACGTTTTTTACCGATTTACGAGACATGGTTGGCTTCTAGCAAAGCACCGTGCCTACCCAATTCTCCAGAAATATTCTTAAAGGAATATATGATCTTTTTCAGGCGTAATATACGTATTATTGCGTATATCGATCCAGTATCGGATGTCACATGCTTGGTCTGGGGCTGGAATTGTGTCTACCCCGTGCGAAGCACATATCGGATGTCTGGTAACTAGTCTCTATAATCGGATAACTATGACCTTGTCATATTATCCCGATAGTTGCAGAATATAAGAGAACCAGTTATGTATCCTACGTGATCATCATCTAAACTATGACTGGAGTGATACTTCCATCTTGAAATCACACCCAATACACTACGATTCTCAATATACCCAGAAGAGGCGTACACAGAACCGGTTAAAGCCCTGGACGACCAAAACCAAAGTATATTGATTGTAGCAAGTATTAGCGGTACAAGTCTCAGGTTAAGACCAAATACACCTACCCTGAGTCGGACTCCCATAGACACACAATCATACTACCAATGGGATTCCGACGGGTTTATCCAGAGCGAAGCTGTTTCCGTATCATCGGTAAACACAACCTCCTATCACACTTGCATAAGTATCCAATACTTAAATATATGAGAACTATGTCGTTATGCTCCCACAACGCGCACAAGTGCGATACTAGTCTGTTCCGCATTATCGATGTCCAATCTCGATAATACTCCGACTAGGGATTATTTAATGATTAACCTTCGTGGATTGATACTGTCTCATATCATCTCAATCTGGAACTAATCATAAGGACCTTTTATCATTTATATATCCCGGTAATCCAATTACAAATGATAAAAGAGCAATTTCATTTGTCACATAGTTAATTTGTACAACAACACCATGTTATGTGCAAATAGTGATGCTATGGGTCATAATTGTCCAACAATTTTTACTTTCAGTAATTTATTTTTATTTACTTTATGTTCAGTAGTTAATTTATTGTTGGGGTAAAAGGTGAAGCTTTTTACTTTTATAATTTAGATTAATCTCCCTCAATTATGATATATAAATTAAGTTAAAACCTAAATTAACGAGGATACCATCATATTGGTCGGTTGGTAATTATTGAAATTGGTTTTAACCTGACTTAATGAGTATATAATTAGTGTAGTATGTGGTTAGTTGTAATTAATTAATTTGACTTAATCAGGTTACCTCTTATATGGCTGGTTGGTAATTATCACATAAATGTATATATTATAATAAGGGAGATTTCTAAATTAGAAATAGTAAAGGTATATTAATCTCACTTTAATTATAATATGGAAATTGTAATTTAATATGGATTTAAAAGTTGATACCAGCCTTAACGGCTAGTTTTAGTTATGTAACAAATGTGACACCGCTTATAGGTCAGTCTTTAGCTGATAGATGATTACCGCCTATATGACTGGTTTATGGATAAATAATAACACTGCCTTTATACTAGTTCAACTTAACTGGGTAATATTGGCAATTTCCATATTAAAATGAATTGAGATTTCTAAAAGCGGATCCCATAACCCCAGCAATTTATTTTTATTCTAGAGATGTGATGAAACACAATATTAATAGGTTTAATAATTGATTTAATTTGCCGATCACCAATAAGATTGATGTGGTAAACTTAAAATGAACTTGACAATGGGATTTTAAGTCAGCCTTAGATTCAATAGCTCACGATCTTCATTGAGGATAGATAACCTTTAATAGATTTCTTTACAGGAAGACATATACCTGTCGGACAGGGGTAGCCATAATTGGAACTTGAAATTAATGAATTCAGATAATTCGGTTAACATAGACATATGACTAATTGGGTTATTTGGGTATTTGCATCTGACCATCGACGGAGGCTTTTGCATATCTTCGTGTTCCGGGTTAGCAAACTGATTTATTTCACATGTATAAGAAAATCAATTCATCATTAGAATAATATTGTGTGGAATCACAATCTTAGATAGTTGATTCTTTTGTATATTTTCCTTAGTATTTTCTTTTGTGTCTTTATTTATTTTATTTATTTTGCAAATCCACATTCAACCAACCAAAAGTAATCATTCTCTTCTCTCTTTAATTAGATACCTGTAGGCACTGTATTTTTGCATATAAGTCCCGATGATGAGTCTCGTATGGAGACACTACCTCTTTAGTTGTGAAAGTCGCGAGAATCGAACGTTGGAAGGAAAGGGTCAAGAATTGACACATTGTTGGATTTAACTCGCTGGAGTAGCTTCGGGTTCGCTTGTTGGACATCCGTTTTAAAACACATCCCTAGCCCAAGCCCATTAAATCACATCCAAAATAATTAAAATATTTAAATTAAACTGAAATTAAAATTAAATTAAAATACATGTCACAAATTAAATTAAAACTAATTGAAATTAAATCAAAACCAATTAAATTGAATCAAATTAATTAAATCGAAATCTAATTTAATTAAATCACCTACCAATTAAAATAAAAAACATTCCTAATTTAATTAAATCACCTACCAATTTAAATAAATCTCATAGATTCCTTGCCTAATTAAACTAAGTCATATCATTAACTAAAAAGAAAAAATCAAATCAATTCCCCTAAATAAAGATTTTCCCTATCACATTTTAATTAAAAGAATATCTCACAAATCCTATTCCTTCTCCAACAAGGTAAACCCCCCCCTTGGCCTATAAAAATAACCCTTCTCCACACATTCAACCCTAACTGGCTAATCCTCACGAAAATACAAAGAAAATAAACCTTGCTTCACGCCCCAAGCATTAAAAACTGCACAAAACCCCCTAAAAATCACCAAAAATAGCCCTTCATTACCACACACAGTCCTCTCCACCGCACAGCCCTATAATCATCGAAAACAGTTCTGTTATCACCACCTAAACTGCTCACTGCACAGCCCCTCATACCACCGCATATTACCCTAAAAATACCCTTAAAATCACCTCTCATTCACCGTAAAAAAACCCATGCAAATAGCCCTTCATTGTGTGCCAAAACAGCCCCCGAAATCACCTCACTGCAGTCCAAAAAACTGAACTTTCAATCCACCACCGAAACTGCACCCCTTACCACCGTAAAACAGCATCTTATTTTACTCCCTTAAAGCCGCATAAACCAGTAACAAATTAGTGAAGAAACAGCAGCGAAACAGAGTGAAAACAGCAGCCCGAATAGCGAAACAGCGAAGAAAGACGTGGAGTTAGCAAACCGGAAGAGTTGCGGATCATCAACCCTTTCAACGGCCGTTGTAACGCGCTTTCGTGAGACGACAAAAGAGGTTAGACTTGAGGGCACCTTTTTATTTATTATCTTTCGTTTATTTTGTGTTATTCTAAAATATTATCTCATGAGAGTCGTTTGTTGAGGCATGATGTGAATGTTGGATGAGCGGAATATGTGTTCCCTTTTGTGGTATATCGGATGGAAACTCGGACGTAAATTCTGTAGCCAATTTCGAATGGACAGTATTGTAGTTTACACTCGGAATACAATGTCACGTACCGCTTGAGCGACACATATTTCGTTTCATCCAAAATTATATTTGATCATGATATAGTTCGTAGGATATTTATTGTTTAAATCATGAATTAGCCTAGTTATTATTTTTTTCAAAGCATGGTTACGTTATTTTTATGCATGATATTTTGTTTAGTTTATGTTATGTTATATGTTTAAATAAGTTATTTTTTTCTTTTGGTTTAGTGGTTCAATGTGCTCATTGTGTGATATTGTGTGTTTTCCGTTTAAAGACTTACTTTCAAGCATGCAAACTTAGATTAAGAGTTATTTTGATGAATGCGTATTAGATCTAGGATATCTTTGAGCATGTATATTGCGTAGATTCGGTTAATTCATTGCACAAATCATATCATTACAAGTGGCATAAGTAAGAGACCATTCCAAACCCAACGGTTTGAGATCTTCCCTTGCGTGGGGTGAGTGCTGCCTCAAATCTCATTTTCCCGGTTCACACCGGGTGGCGACTCCATGTTATTTCTCTGGTTTAGTTCCCCCCAGGCTACACCGTACTCCCAACTAGGCTGCGAGCCTAGAATGGCGTCTTCAAGTTCTGTGTCCTACAGTCTGGCGACTGCACTGGGGATAGAGAATTGGCCCCGAAATCATGTCTTGTGATGTTTATGATTTGCGCTTTAGTTAATCGTTTCTATAGTGGGTGAAAAGGGGTTTAATCAAGGGAACTTTTAAGGCTAGGTAATGGTTTGGCGTCTTCCTTCACTCACTACCTTTCTATAAGGAAAAGATGTGGAGACACCTAGATAATCATTCACTTATAGCTTACGGTGATGGACCAATTTGGAGGACTCGTTGTTTATTCCTGACACCAAGCGATAAGAGCCTAAGGGGCTTGGGTACTTAAGAGAGCCTCGCTCCACCCTCCCTCTGGGGAATCTACAATGGGAAATCCATTTGACAGTTTGTTACACACCATAACTCGTTGGCACATACCGTAAGGTATAAAAAAGGTGCACTCACTTGGTCGCTTGAACCCTTGAGTGGGGAGTCCTAGTTGTGGGTAATCCTTCGTCAAACGAGACCCTTTGTTCGCACTCCTGTAAGCCCACATGAGAACCTTAGTCGTAAAGAACTAGTAGAAATTACTTATTCCATGTTTAATGTGTGGGCCTCTTATCATTTGGAGTTGTTTAGTCATGTTATCGCAAAGTGTAAGCCTGTTGGGCCTTTTCAACTGGGACAAGTTTGCACCGCGCGGTGGTGTGATTGAATACTTTAAAATGATAATGGGCCAATTAGTATAATGTTTACGAGTTTATTTGTTACATGCATTGCACGCATATGCACTGACATACGGCCTTAAAAAGACACCATAGATTCCCGTTGGGTTAGGGAAGAAGGGAGACTAATTAAAATACCATCAGTGAACATGAGTGAATCTGTCAACGAGGGGTCCCGCATGGACCAGATGGAAGCTAATCTCGCCAAAATGACTGAACAACTGCAAGCTCTGACTGCAGCCATGTCTAATGTGGTTGTACCCCGCGCTGCGGGAGGATCTGAAAATGAGAGGCGCGAGGGCCCTCTGAGTGGTTTAAATGATGATGCTCCGATGTTCGATGATGATATGGCCGAATACGCAACTGGCAGAATAGCCGGGTCTCAAGTTGAGATACAGAAGCTCCATGATCAAATGGAGTCAGTTACTCACAAACTGAAGGGGAAACATGAGGATCTATTGGATTGTGATGCGATGACTTTCGAGGAACAGTTGCCAGCTCACTTTAAAATGCCTGATATTGCCAAGTTTAATGGAAATAGGGACCCGAGGGTCCATTTGAGGCAATACGTCTCGGTGATGAGTTCAGTTGGCCTATCTCAGCGCCAAGTCCAGAAGATGTTCGGAATGTCACTCGAGGGGCACATGTGGTTTGGTATCATAGCCTTGAGAAGAAGGTCAAAGAAGATTGGAGGGAGTTGGCTGATGCCTTCTTGAAGCAATATGTTACCGACCTGGAGATCGATCTGTCACTTCGCGATTTGGAGAACACTAAGCAAAAGCCTAATGAGAGCTTTAAGGAGTACGTGGATCGCTGGAGAAACTAGCTTTTAAAGATGCAGACTCGGCCTTCAGAGAAAGACCAAATTAAGATGATTATCAAGGGTACTAAGCCCTCCATTTATGGCAAGTTGAGGAGAATGACTTCGATGATTGCAGATTTTCGACAGTTGATGGAGACTGTTTAGATATCGATGAGGAAAAGGCTGAGAATAGAAAGTTTTACAGTCTGAACAGGAGAACTATTGGAGGACCTTCGGGTGCCAAGCCTGTTACTGTGGAGATTGATGCTATTAAGAATAGGTGTTTCTCTAACCTGGGCAGGCCCTTGTCCAAGGTGCTGGAGAAGTTAACAATGCAAGGGCTGCTGAAACCCTTGGAACCTAAACCACTCCCGCATCCTCCCCCACTAAACCTAAACATGAACCGTTATTGTCACTTCCACCAAAATCCTGGCCATGACACCGATGACTGTGCCCGTCTTCGCCATGAAATCCAAGACCTGATAGACTCCCGAAAAATTCCTGACCTAGAAAAAATACAACCAAACACTCATCGCAACCCCTTGCCCAATTATCACTCTGTTCCCCCACCTACTTATATGATCAACTCTGGCCTACCAGAAGACCTTGTCCTCCGAACCTTCGACCACCAAGCCTTTTGCCTGGGTATTTGGACAGTAATAGCGAGGATGAGGCAGATCAGAAGAAGAATTTCTGGGAAGAATTCTCCAGTAGTGACGAAGAATAAGTAAGGGGAATGACCCAAAGTGGGCGCTTTTATAATGATACTGCCAAAAAGGGAAAGAAGTGCTGAAGAAGGCCGAGAATACTGAGAAATCTGAGGGAGATGTAGTGCTGTGGCAGCTGAAGAAAACCCGAGCCCATTTGAGTATCTGTGAATTGTTATGTGCGTCCGGAGAGCACATGCGGGCCATGGTGGAGGCCTTGAGCAAAATAGTGGTGCCAGAAGATGGTAATCCGGCGTTGTTTGTTGGGTCAGTGCAGAAAGAGGCTCTACAAATAACCTTTTCTGATAAAGAACTCCCGGCTGAGGGGAGAAACCAAAATAAGCCTTTGTTCATCCGAGCTGAAGTGAGAGGCAAAAGGACATCCTGTGTAATGGTGGACAATGGCTCATCCATCAATGTGTGCCCGTTGAAGATTTCGGCAAGGCTGGGTATTAAGCCGATAAAGCTGAGTCCTTCTAATATGACTATTAAGGCCTATGATGATAGCAAGCGAGGAGGTGAGGGTACTTTTGTCGCAGTAGTCAAGGTTGGATCGATTGAAGACGAGGTCGAGTTCACAGTGCTGGATATCCCGGCCACTTTTGCCTTGTTGTTGGGAAGGCCATGGTTTCATAAGCTTGGGGGAGTGCCCTCCACTCTGCATCAGATGATTAAATTTCCATATGGATGAGGGGTTGTCACCATCCGAGCTGAGGTAGACAATGTTGTAGCGGCTTTGGAAATACAACCTTTCACGAGGTTCCAAGTGTCGGCAACTTTCAAGGAATGGGTGGATCCCAAGGTAGCGAAGATCATGGAGAAAATGAAGTTTGAGCCCAGTCAAGGTTCAACCTTGCCAGATTTCAAGGGACAAAATACCTGAAGGGGTTTGGGATACCGATCGGATGAAGATAAGCCAAAGGCCAAGAAGAAGGGGCTGAAGTTGATGGAATGCTTTGTAAAGGCTTCGGGGTATCAAGGAGAGCCTGAACCAGTGGAAATCAATGGGATTATGGTGCCCGGATTTGAAATCTTCCAAGATGTGTTGGGCAAGAATCCACTGATGGAAGAAGTTGTCAAGTAGGAAGACGAGAAATGGGAGGAATAACTGATGAAGTTAGAGGGCCTAACTCTCGAGGAGGAAAAGGCGCCTGAGAAAGACCCGGTTACGGAAGATAAAGTGTCTGTAGATGATGAGGATATTTATCTTCCTGATTTATTTGAGTGTACTCCCGCATTTGCTAGCAATAAAGACAATCATTTTGCTTACTTGCATGAGTCTCTTCCCTTTAACTTGCATGAATTGACCATATTTGATATCAACTCGACTAAAACGAATGCATTTAACCTTGGTACACCTGAGAGCCCCAAGGAAATTCTGATTGCAAGTGAAGTTACGGCCGAAGAGCGGAAGAATTTAGAAGAAGTGTTGGTAAAATATGCCAAAGTGTTTGCTTGGTCTTACGAGGATATGCCTAGGGTAGACAGAAGTATTGCCCAGCATGCGATACCGACTTATCCAAATATGAAACCGGTGAAACAAAAACTCTGAAGAATGAGACCCGAGTGGGCTGAGAAGGTCAGAGAAGAGGTTAAGAAGCAAATAGATGTGGGATTCCATGAAGTGGTAAAGTACCCCGAGTGGTTGGCTAATATTTTACCCGTGCCGAAGAAGGATGGCAAGGTCAGAATGTGTATGGATTACAGAGACCTCAACAAGGCGTGCCCAAAAGATGATTTTCCTTTGCCGCATATAGACGTGCTTGTGGATAGTGCGGCTTTATCAGCCATGTACTCATTTGCGGTTGGGTTTTCAGGATACAACCAAGTTCTTATGGCTGAAGAGGACAAGCATAAGACTGCCTTTGTCACAAACCTATTGCTACAAAGTGATGTCGTTTGGGCTTAAGAATGCAAAAGCCACTTACCAGCGGATGGCCACCACCTTGTTTCACGACCTAATGCATAAAGAGATTGAAGTATATGTTGGTTTCTATTAAGGTCCCAGATCGATTATAAGCATGAAAAACATTGCGAATACATATCGACGAAGTTGCGGAATACTCACATCGATCGGTTGAGACGATTTGAAGACGATTGAAGGCTAAAAACGCACTGCCATTCATGCCCAAACTGCAGCAGTCCACTGCCTTCAAAACAGAAACTTTGAGATGCAAAACGGAGCTCCAAGCTTCGTTGGACGGATCCCGGCTCATGGGTGAACCTCCCTACCACCTTCGCATGTTCCGTAAGTGTGCTAGCACTTGAGTTTTTGCCACAAAAACTCACTCTTGCTTCCCTCAAAGTCACGCACAAATGATTCAAAACCAGTGAGCTTTTCAAGCTTTGGGCGTGAGAGAGTGAGAGAAAAGGAGAGAGATGAATTGTGTATTAAGTTGGCAAAACCTTTTCCAAAAAGGTTTATATATTTTCCAACCAAATTTAAAAGATTTACCAATAATATATTAAAAAATCAAATGGTAAATGCTTCCACAACTAACACTATTTCACCAAAACACATCAACTATTCATTTCACTTTATCAAAGTGACATGTTGTGTGTCCATCACTCAATCAATCACATCCATCAATCAATCAATCAATCAATCACTCAAAGTGACTTTTGATTTGACGCTTGATGTGACGAGTGATTTGACGCTTGATGTGACTTGCGTCGCCGCACTCGAATTCGAAATACGAATGCGCTCGCAATCACACTCGGGCTCGGTTTCGCTAATTCCAAAATTTGTGAGTTTTCCGTCGCGTCGTAATTAAATGATTACGCCTAGCGAATTCACTATTCACGTCGCTAACGAATTAATTCTAAATTAATTCGTTTGCCCGAATTAAAATCCAATTTCAATTCCGCGTCGAAATCCAATTTCGTTTAATATATCGAATATATTAATTTATCGATTAATTCCAAATTAATCGTTATCTCTCTCTAGACGATATTTTATCCTAGATAAAATATCTCCGTAATTAATCCTAGATTAATTTTTCTCTCTCTTCTATATAATCCCAGATTATATAAGAGTGCGAGTCATACGTCATCGGTGGATTATTGGGAAGCGACCATGAGATCCCCGGATAATTCGGCAGTAAATACGGTCATCGGAAGTATCCGAATCACGTACGTACCAAGTACTACGTTCTACCGATTTACGAGACAAGATCGGCTTCTAGCAAAGCACAAAGTCTATCCAATTCTCCGGTAATATTCTCTAAGAATATTTAAGATCTATATCAAGCGTAGTAGTACAAGTATCGTGTATATCGGCCCAGTATCGGATAGTCACGTGCTAGGGCTGGGGCTGGATAAGTGTCTGCCCCGTCCGAAGCACATATCGGATGTCTGGTAACTAGTCTCTATAATCGGATATACATGACCTTGTCATAATATCCCGATGGCTGGCCAGCACTTAAGGGCACTAATACCGTATCCTGTGTGACATCATCTCCACTATGACTGGAGTGATACTTCCGTCTTGACATCACACCCAACACTCTACTACGATTCTCAATATACCCAGCATCGGCGTACACAGAACCGGTTAGAGTCCTAGACGACCTCAACAAAAGCATACTGATTGTCGTAAGCATTAGCGGTGCAAGTCTCAGGTTAAGACCATACACACCTACCCTGATGTCGGACTCCCATAGACAAATAGTCATAATACCAATGGGATTCCGAGGGGTCTATCCAGAGCGAAGCTGTTTCCCCGTACCATCGGTGAAACACAACCTCCTATCACACTTGCATGAGTATCCAATACCCAATATATGAGAACTATGCCGTTGTGCCCTCACAACGCGCACAAGCGCAAGTGCAATACTAGCCTATTCCGCATTATCGATGTCCAGTCTCGATAATACTCCGGCTATGGATATTTAATGATTAATCCTTCGTGAACTGATACTGTCTCATATCATCTCAATCCAGGAACTAATCATAGGGACCTCTCTTCATTTATATATCTAAGGTGATCTAATCACAAATGATGAGAGTGCAATTTCCTTGTCACATAGTTAATTTGTACAACAACACTATGATCTGTACAAATAGTGACGCTATGGGTCATGTTATCCAACAATCTCCCACTTGGCACATAGCCAGTCACTCAAGTGTCGAACACCCGAACTATGTACGGTTCGCTCAAATTGCTGAGAAAAGGTTTTCGTCAGCGGATTTGCATGATTATCGTCTGACGCGATTTATACGATCATCACATCGCCACGATGTATGATCCGAACGAATCAGATGATATAGAAGTATATATCTGGATCATCGATGAGACCTTTAATTCTTTAGCCTTGTGCTGACGCCTAGCCCAGCTGCTAACAGAACTATATCTAATCTAATTAGATTTATTATATCGACCCAAATGGCTTCTATTGCTGCCTCAGCTGCAGCAATAATCCGCATTTGTTGTTTATTCGGCAACAGTATCTTGCTCGGAAGATTTCCAGCTCACTGTCCCATTATTCAAACTTTATAGTACCACGCAGTATTTAACTGTTTGGAAACTTGCGGTAGTGATCCCAGTCACTTCAAGTTCTCCTTCTCCATAGTTTAAGACAGCATCTTTAGTTCTCTAGATACTAACAGATGTCCTTAACTTCAATCCAATGACTATCACTTGGATTGTCCTGATTGTGACTCCATATGCTCAAAGCGTATGAGACACCATATCAAGTACATTTTAAATGTACAATTTCCCAGAGAGTGTTAACAACTCCAAATCTATCCCAGTAGATCTTTATTCCTTGAATAAAGGTTGTTACTCTCCAGAATTCTACGGAGAATTTCTATGAAAGCCAAGCTTTTCACCAATTAATTGCTTTATGGGAATTTCATTATCAGTGCTCTCCCACTAACCTACTTATATACACAAGATCATAGCACTTTGCCATAATAGGGAGTCGATACCTCGTATCACTTCCTCAAATCGTAGTCAGATGGTATACCCTAATATATAAGATTTATATCTTTAAGGGGTTCATCATCAGAAACCCATACCCCATGTTGTTTCCTGATTCTCTCCGATCTACGCGGTTCTTGTGTATTCGAAGATTAATGGTACAGATTCATCATTTGATGAACGTTTTTATGTTCCATTACGGACTTCGTGCCTTGAATAGTATTACTCTGATTTCATCGAGTATCACTATCCTCCCACTGACCACTGCATATCGGTGTTCCTCTTAGGAAAACCGCATGGTGAGCAACAATTATATTGTTCTCATGTGAGATTTATAAGTACTATACTTATGGTTTCCCTTAGGATAACCTATATTGGCACTTATCCAATTTGGGTTCTTAGTTTGGTATCATCCAAACGTTATGCCCGGCATACCCAAATTATTAGGAATGAGAAACCCTGTTTTCTTCCTGTTCATATCCTATATGATATCTGTCAAACAGATTTATATGGAACCTTATTCTAAATAAGTTTGCACTGTTAATACATATCCTATTGAAGGAAACAGTAGCTCAGAGCAACTCGTGATAAACCTTATCACGTCCAACAAAATTCGGTTTTTGTTTCGGACACACCGTCTAACTAACTGACGTGTCTCGGGAGGAGTACTCATCTGAAAGAATACTATACTCTTTCATGTATGTTTGAAACTTACTGCTTAAGTATTTTCCATTACGGTCTTACCGTGACGGTATAATACTATAGCCGATCTGTTTATCTACTTCGTGTCGAAACTCTAAAAGTTTCCAATCTGTGTTCTTCAAAAGAAGCACATAACCATAACGTGATGTTACATCCATTAAGGTCACGAAATATTCATGTTCACATCTAGCCTAGATAGATATGGGCCCTCTAACTTCACCATGAATAGGGCTAACAGATCGATGGCATTTTCACTATTACCAAGTAAATAGTGTTTTAGGTACTTTACCTAACAACTAGATTCGTAGACTTTATTTGAATAGTCAAATCAGTCCTAGTACCCACTCTTCAAAGTACGGATATACGAATCTTGTTTAATTGTGTCCCAGACAACAATGCCACAAATAAGTCTCTATTGATCAAATCAATTTGAGCTATTATTTGTCATTTTATATGTTTTGAGATTTTAATTATATTCAAAATATAAATTCTGTTATTCACATCTAATGTGTTTATCTCAGTATCATCTTTATATAATGAAACACTTAGTGTTCTAGTATATAAAGGTTTATCCACAATGGATTAAACACTGATATAGAGATAATGTATCTAGTCAAACTAGTTACATTATAACAGTTCCTAATTTAAGTACACACCCGAAGGTAGTTCCTAAACTTAGGTATCTACGGTCGAAACAGCGACTTTCGTCCCGTTTCCGATTCGCAGAGCAATATCAGCTTGAAGTCAGTATCCTGCTCAAAGCAGATTCTGAACATCAATACATATATTTTATGTACCACACTAAGTATTTAAAATCTAATTTCAATACTAGTAGTGAACATAATTTTGACAAACATTTTTAAAGTAAGAGCCTTGCCCTTTCTTTAATTCCTTCGTGTCTGCCATATCCAAATGGTAGTCACTTTGGGATATGTCAATTATCCTTTTCAATATTTCAGGAACCTTAGGCCAAGCCTTGGGTTTTTAGAATATCGAAACGATGTGCACCTTGTGCACACGCCCAATTGCAAACTTTGACTTTTCACCTCTAGAATAGTCAATTAATTCTCCAAGAATTATTTATTGCCATTTTAATACTTCTTAAATCTAAAATTAGATTTATGACAAGTATATTAAATTAAGCATTAAAGTCATCATCACATAAATCTTCCAAAGATTTTATGCGCTCTACTTATTTTGCTTAATTTTGGGCTTAAGGTATAATAAGTTATTTTATCAAATAAAGTAACCTATTATTTATTCCCAATTTGAAAATTAAATCATTTAAAATATTTTAATCCCAGATTATATTTTAAATATCCAACTTTTCAATTTATATCTTGATTACAATAGTCTAACTATTTAATCAACGATTAGTGGTACTATATATATTATAATGATTATAATAGTCGAACTATATAATCAAATATAATCCAAATTAATTAACCTCAATTAATTAATTCAAATATATTGATTAATATAATCCAATTATATATAATCACTATAATACAGTCCAAGTGTATATTAAAACAAACATTAAATACTAGTCCAAATAATACTTTTAATATATTTGACGAGTGATATTTGTTTGAGCGCGTATGGCGAGTAATTGAACGAATATTGCAAATTCAATTCTTGCCTCCACTATTTTTCGGCGAGCCTCTAACCCTCTGTCGAGTACTCGGGAAACCGTGTTTCCTAGTGGGCTAGGATCCCGTTAAATATCACACAATCTTGACTTTGGCCAACAAATTGTATGATAATCAACTAGGTAGATCTCTAAGATCAATTGGATCTCATCCAACTCCTAGATCCGGTAGGTGGACATCCAAGTCCGAAACATATATCTTATATATGCATATATATCCAATATATAGCCTAACCTTTTTCCTCCTCTGAATCAACTAGGCCTTGGCTTTGGCACAACAAACCTGATGATCCCAGTCAAGCGCGGACCCATTGACCATGGAAGCTTCGTAATCAATGTCGATGGACAAGAAGTGGTCTTGACTTTGGCCAACAAACCACAACTTGGACAAGACACCAATATGGAACAAAGCTTCGTGATTCAAGCACATATCTTCGACGGACAAAGGCTTGACTTTGGCCAACAACCCATGCCAATCTAGGATCTTGAGCAAGAATCACTCAATGGAAGGAAAAGACGCATGATATTTTAATGAGGGATTTTCGCGTGCAAATTGGCTACCAATTTCATTATCTTTGTTAAGGTCTCATCATCATACACCCTTAAACAGGCATTCTAACTAAATACATAATAAAGCGAGTATGAAAATAAATAATAATGATATGCGGATGGATACTTAACACATTGATCCTAGATCAAATCTCTCCCTTTCTCACTCAAGCTAGCACTTGTATTACTTCTACTCCTGTTACACTACACTTCTAAGAAACCTCATTTACATTGAGGGGAATAGGTGAGAAGAGAATACAAAGAGAATAAAGGTGATAAGGCTGGACACGCAGGTCCAATTTAATAAATCGAATTATTACAATAATTTCCAAAATTGCCCCACCCAACTAATATCCATCCGATATACATTATTCATTCATCACAACCACGTATTCACACATAAGCATGCTATCAATCAATCTAATCAATTAAATAATCTGATATTATGTGATCATCCAATGTTCAAACAACGATTTGATTTTGCTCGAGTCAAACTCGTTTTTGCGAATAAGTACTCAAAGTACGAATTCATGAATTAAATTAAACTACATCATTAAATCCAATTTAACATGTATTTAATACTAATTCACTATTCAATTCCAAATTAATATTACACTTTATTTAATAAACCTTTAACGACTTAAATTCCAATTTTAATCGCTTCGGGTCTCAAAGCCCGATTAACGTCCAACGTCAATTCAATTCAAGTCTAATGGGCTTTAATTAATTTCTTTAAGGCGTGGGCTTCGGCAACCAAAGCCCAATCAAGGAGTAACCCCATAAGCCTAGAAATCAATTTAGGCCCATTAGGCCCATTAAATTTTAAAGGTTTATAAGTTGCATTTGGGCTTTATGGTAGTGGTTTTGGGCCCAATTGGATCCAATCCTTTTGGCCTAAACCCAACTTTGTACAACAAAGCCCATAAGCCCATTTACAACATAATAAGCCCAAATCCAATTTAAGGCCTAAATAATTAATTACATAATCCAATTTAGCAATTTAATTACCTAAAGTGTATAATATGATTAATCAACTAAATCAACATTTCCAAAACAATCATATTAGTCCAATTAATCATACTCAACTCATATTATATGTCCAACACACAAATGAAAAAAAAATCAAACCCATTTTCATGCTTCATGCTCTCGGCCAAGAAGGACTTTGTGTCCGATTCGGTTTTCAATCCAATCGAACCCCAATCGACATTAAATCACCATCCAATTTGATTTCATACACATCCAATGTCACAAAATCAAAATCACCAAGACATTCAAGGGCATATTGAATTCGGCCAAGGGGAAAAATTAGGGATTTATTTCAATTCAAAATCCAATCCAATTGACCTTAAATTAACATCATCCAAATGATTCTAATTCATCTAATGAATCAAAATCAAAAAAATTCAAGAATAAAAAATTCCCTTTAAATTCGGCCAACATCAATATTTTGGGGAAAAAAAATTCTAAATTAATTTTCAACAAATTGGTCCAACCAAAATGCAATTAGACATGTATAAGCATACTTAACCACTCAATTCATTCAAATCATGCTCAAAACAAGTTTACCCAAATTTTAAGCCCTAAAATTTTCATGCTCAAACCTAGGCTCTTGATGCCATTGTTGGTTTCTATTAAGGTCCCGGATCGATTATAAGCATGAAAAACATTGCGAATACATATCGACGAAGTTGCAGAATACTCACATCGATCGGTTGAGACGATTTGAAGACGATTGAAGGCTAAAAACGCACTGCCATTCATGCCCAAACTGCAGCAGTCCACTGCCTTCAAAACAGAAACTTTGAGATGCAAAACGGAGCTCCAAGCTTCGTTGGACGGATCCCGGTCATGGGTGAACCTCCCTACCACCTTCGCATGTTCCGTAAGTGTGCTAGCACTTGAGTTTTTGCCACAAAAACTCACTCTTGCTTCCCTCAAAGTCACGCACAAATTGATTCAAAACCAGTGAGCTTTTCAAGCTTTGGGCGTGAGAGAGTGGAGAAAAAGGAGAGAGATGAATTGTGTATTAGGTTGGCAAAACCTTTTCCAAAAAGGTTTATATATTTTCCAACCAAAATTTAAAAGATTTACCAAATAATATATTAAAAAATCAAATGGTAAATGCTTCCACCAACTAACACTATTTCACCAAAACACATCAACTATTCATTTCACTTTATCAAAGTGACATGTTGTGTGTCATCACTCAATCATCAATCACATCCATCAATCAATCAATCAATCAATCACTCAAAGTGACTTTTGATTTGACGCTTGATGTGACGAGTGATTTGACGCTTGATGTGACTTGCGTCGCCGCACTCGAATTCGAAATACGAATGCGCTCGCAATCACACTCGGGCTCGGTTTCGCTAATTCCTAATTAGTGAGTTTTCCGTTCGCGTCGTAATTAAATGATTACGCCTAGCGAATTCACTATTCACGTCGCTAACGAATTAATTCTAAATTAATTCGTTTGCCCGAATTAAAATCCAATTTCAATTCCGCGTCGAAATCCAATTTCGTTTAATATATCGAATATATTAATTTATCGATTAATTCCAAATTAATCGTTATCTCTCTCTAGACGATATTTTATCCTAGATAAAATATCTCCGTAATTAATCCTAGATTAATTTTCTCTCTCTTCTATATAATCCCAGATTATATAAGAGTGCGAGTCATACGTCATCGGTGGATTATTGGGAAGCGACACATGAGATCCCCGGATAATTCGGCAGTAAATACGGTCGTCGGAGTATCCGAATCACGTACGTACCAAATACTATGTTCTACCGATTTACGAGACAAGATCGGCTTCTAGCAAAGCACGAAGTCTATCCAATTCTCTGGTAATATTCTCTAAGAATATTTAAGATCTATATCAAGCGTAGTATACCAAGTATCGTGTATATCGGCCCAGTATCGGATAGTCACGTGCTAGGGCTGGGGCTGGATAAGTGTCTGCCCCGTCCGAAGCACATATCGGATGTCTGGTAACTAGTCTCTATAATCGGATATACATGACCTTGTCATAATATCCCGATGGCTGGCCAGCACTTAAGAGCACTAATACCGTATCCTGCGTGACATCATCTCCACTATGACTGGAGTGATACTTCCGTCTTGACATCACACCCAACACTCTACGATTCTCAATATACCCAGCATCGGCGTACACAGAACCGGTTAGAGTCCTAGACGACCTCAACAAAAGCATACTGATTGTCGTAAGCATTAGCGGTGCAAGTCTCAGGTTAAGACCATACACACCTACCCTGATGTCGGACTCCCATAGACAAATAGTCATAATACCAATGGGATTCCGAGGGGTCTATCCAGAGCGAAGCTGTTTCCCGTACCATCGGTGAAACACAACCTCCTATCGCACTTGCATGAGTATCCAATACCCAAATATATGAGAACTATGCCGTTGTGCCCTCACAACGCGCACAAGTGCAATACTAGCCTATTCCGCATTATCGATGTCCAGTCTCGATAATACTCCGGCTATGGATATTTAATGATTAATCCTTCGTGGACTGATACTGTCTCATATCATCTCAATCCAGGAACTAATCATAGGGACCTCTCTTCATTTATATATCTAAGGTGATCTAATCACAAATGATGAGAGTGCAATTTCCTTGTCACATAGTTAATTTGTACAACAACACTATGATCTGTACAAATAGTGACGCTATAGGTCATGTTATCCAACAATCTCCCACTTGGCACATAGCCAGTCACTCAAGTGTCGAACACCCGAACTATGTACGGTTCGCTCAAATTGCTGAGAAAAGGTTTTCGTCAGCGGATTTGCATGATTATCGTCTGACGCGATTTATACGATCATCACATCGCCATGATGTATGATCCGAACGAATCAGATGATATAGAAGTATATATCTGGATCGTCGATGAGACCTTTAATTCTTTAGCCTTGTGCTGACGCCTAGCCCAGCTGCTAACAGAACTATATCTAATCTAATTAGATTTATTATCGACCCAAATGGCTTCTATTGCTGCCTCAGCTGCAGCAATAATCCGCATTTGTTGTTTATTCGGCAACAGTATCTTGCTCGGAAGATTTCCAGCTCACTGTCCCGTTATTCAAACTTTATAGTACCGCAGTATTTAACTGTTTGGAAACTTGCGGTAGTGATCCCAGTCACTTCAAGTTCTCATTCTCCATAGTTTAAGACAGCATCTTTAGTTCTCTAAGATACTAACAGATGTCCTTAACTTCAATCCAGTGACTATCACTTGGATTGTCCTGATTGTGACTCCATATGCTCAAAGCGTATGAGACACCATATCAAGTACATTTTAAATGTACAATTTCCCAGAGAGTGTTAACAACTCCAAATCTATCCCAGTAGATCTTTATTCCTTGAATAAAGGTTGTTACTCTCCAGAATTCTACAGAGAATTTCTATGACATGATGGTGAATTCAGAGACAAGAAGCGTACATATAGAAGAACTGGAGAAATTCCTTGAACGAGTCGACAAGTATAACCTGTGACTGAATCCCAAGAAATGTGTGTTCGTAGTAACATCAGGGAAGTTTCTTGGCCATACAGTAGGAATGGGCGGAATAGAAGTAGATCCTGAGAAAATCAAGGTAATTAGGGAGATGCCAGCACCGAAGACAGAGAAAGAAGTCAGGGCATTCCTTGGGAAAATCCAGTACATCAGTCGGTTCATTGCTAAGTTGACATCGATATGTGAACCTATCTTCAAGCTATTGAGAAAAGACCAGTCGGTGAAGTGGAATGGGCAGTGTCAGGAATCATTTGACAAGATCAGATAATATTTGGTGAAACCTCCTGTTTTGAAACCTCCAAGACAAGGTAGGCCCTTGGTACTTTATTTGGCTATTGAACCCGAAGCGCTGGGGGCGATGATGGTACAAGCTGATGAGACAGGGTAGAGCATGCAATCTACTACCTCAGTAAGAAGCTGCTTCCGTATGAAGCCCGCTATCAAGAAGTGGAGAAGATCTGTTTGGCAGTAGTGTGGGCGTCCAGAAAATTACGCCATTATTTCCAATCCTACAAGATCCAAGTGGTAGCGAAGGAGAATCCTTTAAAGTACTTGCATTCGGTGCCCTCGCTAGTTGGGAAGTTGGGCAGATGGTTAGTGTTACTGACAGAATTTGATATCGAGTATCACACTTCTAAGGTGATAAAAGGGCGAGCCGTAGCGGAGTTTCTGGCATTGCAACCCATTGAAGGGGATCAGTACAAATTTGAGTTCTCTGATGATGAAATCCAAGCTATAGCAGTCCAAGGATGGAAAATGTATTTTGACGGAACAGTGAACTGCAAAGGATCCGGAATTGGAATTGTGATAGTAACTCCTGAAGGAGAAACTCTACCTATGGCCAAGAGGTTGACATTCGGAGTGACTAACAACATGGCTGAGTATGAAGCATGTGCATTCAGGTTGACCGTATTGATAGCCTTGAGAGCTGAAAATGTTGAAGTTTACGGAGACTCAATGTTGGTAATCCGACAGATGCAGGGAGAATGAGAGATAAAGGAAGAACGGTTGAAACCATACCTGTTCCACCTCAGAAATCTAGCACAGGTCATCCTTGACTGCAAATTCTAGCACTTGCCGCGAGAAGAGAATCAGATGGCAGACGCATTAGCAACATTAGCCGCCACTTGGGAAAATTCGGAGAAATTGGTAATGAGACCACTGGTGTTGACCACAACGAGTAGGCCAGTCTATGATATAGAGAGAATATTGGAAGTAGAGGTCGATGACGGGAAACCTTGGTATCATGATACTCAGAGGTATCTGGAGCGCGGGGAACTCCCAGATGAAGCAAGCAGAAAGGACCGAATAGCCATTCAGAAGTTAGCTTCTCAGTATGTGAGTCTGAAGGGAGAACTCTACAAGAGGTAGGCAAATGGTATTCAGATGAAGTGTTTGAAGAGAGAAGAAGCACAGAAGGTAATAGAAGAAGTGCATGCTGGTGTATGTGGACCGCACATGAACGGGTTGAATTTGTCTCGTAAGATTGTGAGGCAAGGTTTCTACTGGTCGACCATGGAAACTGATTGCGCGAAGCTGGTAAAGCACTGCCACGATTGTCAAGCGCACGGAAATTTCTTTTGCCACACACAGAGTTACATGGGTTATCAGAGCCGTGGCCCTTCTCAGCATAGGGAATTGATATGATTGGAGAGATTCGACCAAATGCATCGAATGGACATCGATTTATAGTAGTGGCAGTAGATTACTTCTCGAAATGGGTAGAAGCCGAATCATTTCACAATGTTACAGCAAAGCAGATGGCGAAGTTCATAGCTCGGAATCTCATTTGTTGGTACGGTATGCCGCACCATGTGGTCACGGACAACGGAGTCCAATTTCAAGGAGAGACAAAGGCGATGCTACAGAAGTACGGAATAGGCCATCATAAATCCTCACCTTACAGGCCACAGGCTAATGGAGCAGTCGAGGCAGCCAACAAGATGATTTAGGCGAAGATGACAGAGAATTACAAAGACTGGGCTGATAAGCTATCGTATTCCCTGTGGGGTACAAAATATCTGTGAGAATGGCAACAGGAGCCACGCCTTACTCTTTAGTCTATGAAATGGAAGAGGTACTGTCGGTGGAAGTTGAGATACAGTCCATGCGAGTATTAGCAGAAGTAGAGTTGCCTGAACAGGAATGGACCTCGCAGCGGTTTGAGCAGTTAGCATTGATGGATGAGAAGAGGATGAAGTCCTTGCATCACATGTGGATATATCAGAAGAGGTTGGCTTGAGCATTCAATAAGAATGTACGTCCTACCAAGATCATGAAAGGTGATTTGGTGCTTAAGCAGTCAAAGCCATCGATAATAGACCCGAGAGGAAAGTTCAGACCAAATTGGGAAGGACCTTATATTATCCAGAAAGTAATTGGAAATGGGGCAGTGAGACTGTCCGACTTGGAAGGGAATGAGTTCACAGAGCCCATTAATGTTGACAGATTGAAACTGTACTTTTCCTGAGAAGACTGGATAGTCACCAGCAGAAGACCTAACCTGACGGGATAAGAAAACTCATGCATGCATACACGTAACATATTTTGCATCTTTTTTTGTGTTTGTTTTGTTTTGTGTTCACAGGTGTCGAAGACATAAAAGAGAAAGTGGCAAAGACAAGCCAATCAGAAATAGAAAAAGCACAGTATCGGATTCGGGTAGTAATCATAGGGCTGCGGCCCACATCAGTGTCAAGATTCAGGTAGTAATCTGAGGGTTGAGGCCCATGTGAGTTTGAGTTTCGGGTATGAATCCCAGGGGGCGAAGCCCACATTGTCAGCAGTAGAAAGGAAGAATTCCTTGGAGCGAGTGAGTGAGTGAAAAAAAAAATTAAATAAGAAGACTTTGATAGTTAAACATATGTCCGGTGATGACATTGTGTGCTGCAGGGAGAAGCCATAGAAACGAGAAGTACGAGACGCGCTCTAATCCGATATTCTGAATGGATTGATCTCGATTGGACTAATAAAGCACTTGATAAAGGTATCTCAACAGTAGAAGCCTGAGCGGTTGATGAGATGACTAGTTGAAGAGATGGTGGATCGGTGAATGACTGTTTGCCTGGATGTCCACCCTGATTTGCTTACGCTACGATACATGATATGGTTGGAAATAAAGAAAGAAAAGTCTCTACAATGAAAAGAAAAGAAATAGACCGCCTATAACTGATCAGCGTGAAGCTACCTGTAGACAACAGAACCTGGGCGACGCTTTTCTAGGCTCGCGGCCTAGTTGGGAAGTACGAAATAACATGGAGTCGCCACCCGGTGTGAACCGGGACAAAGATTTAAGGCCGCACTCACCCCTCGCAAGGGAAGACCTCAAACCGTTGGGTTCGGAATGGTCCCTTACTTATGTAACTTGTGATGGTATGATTTGTGTATAATAAACTAACCGAATCTATTCATCATCATGCTCAATGGTACTTAGATCTAACATGCTTTCATCCAAATAATTTCACGCAATGTAACACAACAAGCCTATTGAAACATTAAACCAACATGTATAAATCATTACCCAAACGCATTATAAACTAAGAATATGCAGAATGAACAACCTAAACATGCTTAAAATAAATAACAAACAAAATTAAACCATGCTTTAAATAATAAACATATAACCTAAAGACTATAACATGCTCAAATACAAATTAGGATGAGACAAGATACGTGTATCTTAAGTGGTACGTGGCATTGTATCCCGAGTGCAGACCATACTACCGTCCATTAGGAGTCGGCTATGGAATTTACGTCCGGGTTTCCATCCGATATACCACAAAAGAGAACACATATCCCGCTCATCCAACAATCACATCATGCTTCAAACGACTCTCATGCAATTATATATCAAAATAAATAAGACAACAATAAAGAAGATAAGTAGAAAGGTGCCCTCAGGTCTAACCTCTTTTGTCGTCTAAGAAAGGGCGTTACACGTCCGTTGGAAGGGTGAATGATCCGCTACTCTTTTATTTCACCAACTCAACGTCCTTCCTCGCTGTTTTGCTATTCGGGCTGCTGTTCCAAGTCTGTTTCTGCTGCTGTTCGCTGCTACGTTTCAGGTCACTGTCTTGGTGGTTTAGCGGACTGTTTTGGGTGATTTTGAAGGCTTAGGGAGGTGCGGTTTGTGAGGGTTTTTTAGGGAAACTTTATGGAGATTTTTGGGATGGTGTTTAGGTGATTTTAGGACTGTTTTATGGGTTAAAGACGCAACAAAAACTGACCAGAACAGGGGACGAAACTGTGCAGTTTAAGGTGCAGTGAGGGGTGTTTCGGACTGTTTTGGACGCTGAATTGGAGCTGTGAATGGGGGTCTTTTGAGCGACTTTGGGGCTGTATTTGAGGCTTATTTTAAGGTGTTCTAGGGCTGTGAATGGTGGCTGGAACTCGGAAATGGAGGGCTTAAGTTTGGGTGTTGGGCGTGAGTGGTGTTGGTGAAGGGGATGAATATGCGGCAAAGCTAGGTATCCTGGCTTGGTGGTGCAGCAATGGTGGCTTTAGGGCGGTGCTTGGGCGTGTGATGAAGACTTAAGAGAGTGCTTTAGGTGTGTGAGAGAGGTATGTGAGCCAGGGTTGTGAATAGGAGTGAAGGCATCTTTTTATAGGCAAAGAGAGAAGACTTTCCTAATTTGAGTAGGAGAGAATCTCCTAATTGGTTTCTAATAAGGAATAGATCTCCTAATTTGGATTTGTGATTGGATTTGATTTGGTAGGGATTTGATTTGATTTATTTTATTTAGGTAAGGATTTTATTTGATTTAAACATGTGATAAATGTGTATACCTAAATAAAGGCACTATAGGCGTGAATCCCCCTCCTTGGGCATGGGCTTGGTTTGACTTGGTTTGACTTGGGTATTTTGGGTTTGGTTTGGGTTTGGGCTTTAGGTAAGCTTTGAAACGGAAGTCCAACAAGCAGCCGAAGCTAAACAACTCAGATAAAATCCAACAAAATCTATTTCCAACTTTACCCTTCCAACGTTCGTTTCCCGCGGCTTTCATGACTAAAGAAGTAGTTGTCTCCATACGAGACTCATCATCGGGCTGATATGTAAAAATGCAATGCCTACACTACCCATGGGCGAGTATTAGGACCACCATGAGGAGAAATACTACCTTAAGGGCGGTGTGTCAGAAAAAAAGAAAGAAAAGAAAAAAAGAGAGAGAAAAAGAAAAGTGAAAAGAAAAGAAAAAAGTTCTGAATGAAAAGAAAGAGACAGAAGAAAAAAAGACCATATCATGTTGAGTATGCCGAAGTAATCACAGAATATGATCAAGACATCCAGGTTGGTTAGACCCACTGGTCCGATTCTCCGAAGCGAAATCATCGAGTTGGCTGACTTAAGGAATAAGCTGCGAAAGAGCCTTAGCGTAAACACACTATGAGTCTAGTTCAGATCACCCATTCAAAGGATTGGATTTGAGTATGTCGAGTACTTTGAAGGTTCTTTGGTTTTGATGCGAAGCATCCATTGAGGATGAAAATATGTTTAGCTATCACGATTATCTCAAAGAGAGGCACTACAATGTGTTGCAAGAGAGTATCAGCATCAGTAGTAGACTTGCCGGGTATGGCATTCTTGGGGCGAGGCCCACATCAGATCAGCATCTGTAATAAACTTGCCGGGTATGGCATTATGGGGGCGAGGCCCACAATGATTTAGCATTAGTTCTGCCGTGTATGGCATTCTGGGGGCGAGGCCCACATTAGGTTCAGCATCAGTTCTACCGAGTATGGCATTCTGGGGGCGAGGCCCACATTGGTTCAGATCAGTTTCTGCCAGGTATGGCATTCTGGGGGCGAGGCACGTATCATCATCTGATCGGTTCAGCCAGGTACGGCACTCCAGGTATAGAGATATCAGATGAGCCAGGTACGGCACTCCGAGTATGGAGATTTTAGATCAGCCAGGTACGGCACTCCGGGTATGGAGATATTAGATCAGCCAGGTACGACATTCCGGGTATGGAGATATCAGATTAGCCAGGTACGACACTCTGGGTATGGAGATATCAGATCAGCCAGGTACGGCACTCCGGGTATGGAGATATCACTCTGCGACACCCTAGGTACGGGGTTAGCATGCCAGGTACGACATTCAGACCACAGTGACGCCCTAGGCATGGGGTTAGCACGCCAGGTACGGCATTCAGACCACAGCGACGCCCTAGGTACGGGGTTAGCATGCCAGGTACGGCATGTGGACTATTCAGATAACTGCGACACCCTAAGTACGGGGTTAGCATTCAGATAATTGCGGCACTCTAGGTACGAAGACATAACTGCGACACCCTAGGTACAGGGTTAGCATTCAGACTATTGCGACACCCTAGGTACGGGGTTAGCACGCCAGGTACGGCATTCAGACCACAGCGACGCCCTAGGTTCGGGGTTAGCACGTCAGGTACGGCATGTGGACTATTCAGACAATTGTGACACCCTAGGTACGGGGTTAGCATTTAGATAATTACGGCACTCTAGGTACGGAGACGCAACTGCAACACCCTAGGTACGGGGTTAGCATTCAGACCACAGCGACACCCTATGTACGGGGTTAACACGCCAGTTACGGCATGTGGACTATTGTGGACTACTGCGACACCATATGTACGGGGTTAGAATTTAGACAATAAAACATCACTGCGGCACTCTAGGTATGGAGACGCAATCGCGACGCCCTAGGTACGGGGTTTAGCACAATCAAATCAACTCACATCAACACGGTGAGCCAAGTGCCAGCTGGCGAGCCAGGTAAGTGAAAATGCATTGCACGTACTTTGATAGGATTGTCATTGTCACACACTGCACAAGTCCCATCAAAGTGGGGGCGACTGTAGGCACTGTATTTTTGCATATAAGTCCCGATGATGAGTCTCGTATGGAGACACTACCTCTTTAGTTGTGAAAGTCACAGGAATCGAACGTTGGAAGGAAAGGGTCAAGAATTGACACATTGTTGGATTTAACTCGCTGGAGTAGCTTCGGGTTCGCTTGTTGGACCTCCGTTTTAAAACACATCCCTAGCCCAAGCCCATTAAATCACATACAAAATAATTAAAACATTTAAGTTAAACTGAAATTAAAATTAAATTAAATTACATGTCACAAATTAAATTAAAACTAATTGAAATTAAATCAAAACAAATTAAATTGAATCAAATTAATTAAATCGAAATCTAATTTAATTAAATCACCTACCAATTAAAAAAAAACACATTCCTAATTTAATTAAATCACCTACCAATTTAAATAAATCTCATAGATTCCTTGCCTAATTAAACTAAATCATATCTTTACCTAAAAAGAAAAAAATCAAATCAATTCCCCTAATTAAAGATTTTCCCTATCACATTTTAATTAAAAGAATATCTCACAAATCATATTCCTTCTCCAACAAGGTAAACCCCCTCCCTTGGCCTATAAAAATAACCATTCTCCACACATTCAACCCTAACTGGCTAATCCTCACGAAAATACAAAGAAAATAAACCTTGCTTCAAGCCCCAAGCACTAAAAACTGCACAAAACCCCCCTAAAAAATACCAAAAACATCCCCATCATTACCACACAGTCCTCTCCACAGCACAGCCCTTTAATCACCGAAAATAGTTCTGTTATCACCACCTAAACTGCTCACTGCACAGCCCCTCATACCACCACATATTACCCTCAAAATACCCTTAAAATCACCTCTCATTCACCGTAAAAAAAAACCCTGCAAACAGCCCCTCATTGTGTGCCAAAACAGCCCCCGAAACACCTCACTGCAGTCCAAAAAACTACACTTTTCAACCACCGAAACTGCACCCCTTACCACCATAAAACAGCCTCTTATTTTAGTTCCTTAAAGCCGCATAAACCATCAACAAATTAGTGAAGAAGAAACAGCAGTGAAACAGAGTGAAAACAGCAGCCCGAACAGCGAAACAGTGAAGAAAGACATGGAGTTAGCGAATCGGAAGAGTTACGGATCATCAACCCTTTCAACGGTCGTGTAACGCGCTTTCGTGAGACGATAAAAGAGGTTAGACCTGAGGGAACCTTTTTATTTATTATCTTTCGTTTATTTTATTTATTCTAAAATATTATCGCATGAGAGTCGTTTGTTGAGGCATGATGTGAATGTTGGATGAGCGGAATATGTGTTCCCTTTTGTGGCATATCGGATGGAAACTCGGACGTAAATTCCATAGCCAATTTCGAATGGACGGTATTACGGTTTGCACTCGCGATACAATGCCACGTACCGCTTGAGCGACACGTATTTTGTTTCATCCAAAATTGTATTTGAGCATGATATAGTTCGTAGGATATTTATTGTTTAAAGCATGAATTAGCCTAGTTTATTATTTATTTTCAAAGCATGGTTACGTTATTTTTATGCATGATATTTTGTTTAGTTTATGTTATATGTTTAAATAATTTATTTGTTTATTTTGGTTTAGTGGTTCAATGTGCTCATTGTGTGATATTGTGTGTTTTCCGTTTAAAGACTTAATTTCAAGCATGCAAACTTAGATTAGGAGTTATTTTGATGAATGCGTATTAGATCTAGGATATCTTTGAGCATGTATATTGTGTAGATTCGGTTAATTCATTGCACAAATCATATCATTACAAGTGGCATAAGTAAGGGACCATTCCGAACCCAACTGTTTGAGGTATTCCCTTGCGAGGAGTGAGTGCGGCCTCAAATCTCATTTTCCCGATTCACAGCGGGTGGCGACTCCATGTTATTTCTCCGATTTAGTTCCCCCGTGGGTTAGTTCCCCCGTGGACTACTCCGTACTCCCAACTAGGCCGCGAGCCTATAATAGCGTCTTCAAGTTCTGTGTCCTACAATACCTATAAATAAATAGTATCAATAATTAATAACAACAGTAGGAATTAAGTCCTCGTGGGATCGATATTTTTATACTACTTGAATGATACGTGCGTTTGCGTTATACGCGTGTGATTACGCCGGTCAGTGACGTTCTTGAATGGTTTCTTCAAATGAGAGATCCGTCGTGATTTCTTTGTTTGAAGATTTCATTCTGGAATATCCTTGGAGTTTGTATTCTGCTAAGATCACTCTTTGATATTCTAGCTTATAGAGCCTATTGTAGACTCAGATGAGCTTCCCGGAAATCTGTGTTATCTGATTTTGATATCAGTCAGATTGTCTGGTTTTATCAAAGCATAGAGAATACATATTTGTCCATACGGTCAGTGGGAGCATACAAATTTCTTTCTAGTACTATATATATTCTTAAGTCTTCTTTTCTCCGTGTATGCACTGGGAGTTATCTCTGTTATATTTGATATAAAATTTTATATATAATATAAAACTGAGAGGCTTGTGAGATACCCCACTAGTCATGCATTAGATACGATCTAATAAATTACACAGTAAGACTATATGTATGACAGTTAGTATAACTGTTTGACAGTTAACATGTCTTTTATATATATAGTATTTATCTTTCATCAAGGATGATACCTTCGTCGAAAGAGAGATTGATTAGAATGTCTAGTCAATCTTATGCATCCTCGGATGATGGCATAATGAATACTATATTGTGTGCGATTAAAGATATCAATTTAATCGTAATTATTACGAGTTATTTTGATATGCGGTAGATCATATGATGGATTTTAGAACAAGTTCTTTGTTATCTATAAGATACTAAGAATGGGTTTCTTATTCATGGAGAAATTATTCTACAACCATAAGGTCATATTAGTTTTGATCCTAAATATGACATTAGATGGTTTATGTCATATAAAGTCAGAAAAGATATAGTGGGTGTGTCACCGATGATTCTACTAAATTAGTGGAATCAGTTGTAACTTTCGAAGTATTGACTTATGAAGTTGCATGGTGACCTCAAAGATTGGAAGTTTTGATATTAGTTTTGTGATTGCGGTTGCCTTAAAAGTATTTGGATTTGATTTCTAAATACGTAGAAAACATAGCAGCTATAGCATTATACTGATATGGCATCTGATCCATACTGATGTGGAATTTGATTCTACAAAATATGAATGATGATGGTTAAGAAAAACACTTGGGGTTGTTGGACAGACTCGATTTGTAAAGCGGGCTTACTTGTTTGTAATGACCGATAGTTTTTACTACTATCTATGGCGACATTATTACGTACGGGACAAAGGAACGTAAAATAAATTATATTGGGATTCGAATATATTCATGAGATGACCTTGAGAATGATCGGTAAATTTCTCAAAGTCCCGGGACGGGACTGTACCGCGTTCCTATTGGACCGCCCATAGTATTTTGGGCAAAACTTTTTCGTGCAATCTCCGATTTTTATGAATTTTATATCGTTGAAAAGCTGAGACTGAGATAACTTCCACGTTAAACATTTTCCCAAATTCGGACTAGAACCGAGTCAAAAACGCAAGTCAAAATCTAGGTGAATAGTAAATTCGGACCCAAATGATAAAAGCTCCAAATTTCTTCATTTCTCTAGATACTTCTACATTTTTATTTGTATCAATTAAGTCCTACTATATAAATGGACTACTATTCATTAATACAAAAGAAATGAGAAGAAAAACAGGAAAGAAAAAAAAACGTGAGATGAAGGAGAGAAGAGAGAAGAAGAAGAGAAAGAAGAAGAAGAAGAAAGAAGAGGAGAGAGAGAAAAACAAAGGAGCCTTGGCATCCATTGGAGGCTTAGGAAATGAAGAAAAACAAAGAGAAGAAAGGTAAGAAAACTTGACCCAAATTTTCAGATTTTGATTTTGATGATTCTAGTGATGTAGTAATGATAATATCATGTTTTGGGTTCCAATTGATGAGATTATGAGCTTAGGGGTTGATGATTGGGTGATTAGATATTTGGATTAAAGGTTGTTGAGTTTTGGGTTTAAATATATTATGAATTATATATATAGATTGAAATTGATTCTTGATTAATGGAAGGTTAAAGCATGTTTAATGAAGTGTTGAATGATGTATGAGATATTGGTTTGTAGCTTGGAATTGCTAGAATGGAGTAAAGATGGAAGATTTGAGAGTGGGATGAGATTGGAAAGGAAAAACTAGTAACCTGTTTTTCCAGGTTGTGTCGCGACGCGGCCAATGAGTCGTGACGCGCAGAAGAGAAATTTGAACGATGTTTCTGGTTCAGGTGCGTCGCGATGTGCCATGGTCGGCGTCGCGACGCGAGCATTAAAACAGGGCCCAACCAGTTTTAAACCCAACAATTTCATTCTAACACATTTGAAACCACCCTTAGGGACTCGTATCAATTTATCCTCATGTCCTATAATCAAATTATGACTATCACAAGTCTTACGTATATAATTTTTGAGTGAATCTTTAAAGTATCGAAGTTATTTGATTACGTTGATTCTATTTACATTGAGGGGAATTGGTGAGAAGAGAAATACAATGAGAAAATAGGTAATATGCTGGACACGCAGGTCCAATTTAAAAAATTCTAAATTTATTACAAGAATTTCCAAAATTGCCCTCACCCATCTAATATCCATCTGATATACATTATTCATACATACATCCAAGTATTCCACACAAAGCATGTTATCAATCAATCTAATCCAATTAATAATCTTTGATTAATGACCATCCAATGTTCATACAACGATTTGATTTGTGCGAGTCAAACTCGTTTAAGAATAATACTCAAAGTAAGTATTCTTGAATTATATCGAACTATAATTTTAAATCTAATTTAAATTGTATCCAATACTAAATCTTATTCAATTCCAAATTAAATAATTACACTTTTTATGTGCCTTAAAGACTTGGATTTCAAATCCAATCTTGATGGGTCTCAAAGGCTCAATTAGTATCCAATACTATTTAATTAAAGTCCAATAATTAATCTAGTATTTCCAAAACACTAATTAATCTAATTAATCATGCTTGATTCTCTCATTCATGTCCAACAAAAAATTGGGGCAAAATCAATTCTATAACATGCTTCACATCTCACGGCAATACATGAAATTAATATCCAATTTTGATTTTAATCTAATTAAATCAACAATTAATATTCAATTTCATGTGAATCAACATATCCAATAGTCTAATTCAAAAATTACCATGAGCAATTCCTACGGTGTATCCGGCCCGGCATGGATTTTGGGCATTTTTTATCTAATCAATTTATCACAAAATCAATGATGCACAAATCTAATTAATCATCATACAAGCTCATCCAAACCATCAATTTAGGAAAAATCAAGCTCTAAGCATAAAATCTCAAATAAAAGTTTACAAACCCTAGAAATTAAATCATGCTTAGATCTAGCTCTGATACCATTGTAAGTGTCATAGACATATCACGGGATCTACTAAGCATGATTATTTTGTGAATAAATCAAGAAGTTTGCGGAATTAACTTACATTGATCGGCTTTGACTTTCAAAACTTTCATGGATGTTGAAGCTCCCAAGCTCTTGGTGAGTATCACTATCACCATCTTTTGACTCCCTTATGTGCTAACAAGAACAAATGAGACAAATTTATCTCCCTAGGAGAAACAAATTTTCCTTATGGAGAGAAGCAAGCAATCGGCATGTCTTCAAAAGACAGAGGCCAATTGCTTTTGGCCAGAAATGAAAATGGCAGTTTGCCTTATATTCGGCCACTTTGAAAATTCAGAAGCAGCTTCTTCTTCAAAAGAAAAATAAGAATATTGCTTTGGGCCATTTTCGGCCTATAGAGAGAAAGAGCAATTAACGCAGGTCAGAGAGTAAAAATAAAGTCCATTACCATTTTGCTTTTTTTTTTCCAAAACAAAAGGCCAGTGGCCGATTCTTTTAAAGAAAAGAAGTCAAATGCTTTTCTCAATTTTCAAAAGGAATCAATGCTTCTCGGCCAATGGAAAACAGAGAGCAATTTCATTCTTTAGAAAGAAGCCAAATCGGTAAGATCAAAAAAAAAAAAAAGAATTAATTGCTTTTCTGTCAGCCTTTTTCATCAAGAGAAGTTAGTGGCCTTTTAAGCCCAATCGGGTTCGTTTAATCCGATTGAACGAATTTTCCGTCGCAATGTAATTAAATCCAATTTAATTAAATAATAATACCCAGTAAAATTATTACGAAAATCGCTCGCAAATTAATTCCAAATTAATTCGTTTGCTAAATTAAAATCCAATTTAATTTCCCGTTGAAATCCAATTTCAATTAATATATCTAATATATTATTTAGCACAATTAAATAAATTAAATAGTAAAATCTAATTTAACTATTAAATTTATTTTACCGATTAATTCCAAATTAATTGCGTTCTCTCCTTTCGACGAATTTAATCCCAGATAAATTCTCGACGTAATTAATCTCAGATTAATTATTTCTCTCATAATTAATTCCAGATTAATATTGTTCGTGTCAAATATCATCGGTGAATCTTTGGGATGTGACCCAAGAGATCACTGAATATGTTGGCAGTAAATACGGTCATCGGACTATCCGAACACGTGCGTACCTGGTACCACGTTTCTACCGATTTACAAGAAATGATTGACTTCTACCAAAGCATCGTGCCAACCCAATTCTCCAAAAATATTCTGTTACGGAATACAAGATCTTTGTCAGGCGTAGTATACGTAGTATTGCGTATTACGATCCAGTATCGGATGTCACATGCAAGGCCTGGGGCTGGAGTTGTGTATGCCCTGTACGAAGCATATATCGGATCACTAGCAACTAGTCTCTTTATGATCGGAAAGTCATGACCAAGTCATACTTCCCCGATGGCTATAGCACTTAGAGTACCAGTTCTGTATCCCTGCGAGATCATCATCTCCATATGACTGAATTGATAATTCCATCTTCACATCACATCCAATACACTACGATTCTCAATATACCCGAAGAGGCGTACACAGAACCTGCTAAATCCCTGGATGACCAAAACCAGAGTATACCGATTTTCGCAAGTATTAGCGATGCAAGTCTCAAGTTAAGACCAAATACACCAACCTGATTCGGACTCCCATAGACACATAGTCATACTACCAATGGGATTCCGAGGGGTCTATCCAGAGCGAAGCTGTTTCCGTACCATCGGTAAACAGAACCTCCTATTACACTTGCATGAGTATCCAATACCCAAATATATGAGAACTATGCCGTTACGCTTCCATAACACGCACAAGTGTAATACTAGTCTATTCCGCAATATCGATGTCCAGTCTCGATAATACTACGAATAGGGATATTTAATGATTAAACATTTGTGGATTAATACCGTCTCATATCTTATTAATCCGGAACTAATCATAATGACTTTTACCATTTATATATCCAGGTAATCCAATTACTAATGATAAAAGAGAAATTTCCTTTGTCACATAGTTAATTTGTACAACAACACCATGTTCTGTACAAATAGTGATGTTATGGGTCATATTTATCCAACAATCTCCCACTTGGCTTATACCCAATCACTCAAATGTCTAACACTTGAACTATGTACGGGTCGCTCAAACTTCTGTTGAGAAATAGCTTTCGTCAGCGGATTTGCAAGATTATCATCTGATGCGATTTATTCGATCATCACATCGCCACGATGTATAATCGAACGAATCAGATGAATTAGTTGAAGTACATACTTGGATCATTGATGAGACCACAGTTCTTTAGCCCGCGCTGTAGCCTAGCTCAACTGCTAACAGAACTATTCCTAATCCAATTAGGATTATATAGATCCAAAATGCTTCTATTGCTGCCTCAGCTGCAGCAATTGTAGCACACTGCATTTTTGCATATAAGGCCCGATGATGAGTCTCGTATGAAGACACTACCTCTTTAGTTGTGGAAGCCGTGGGAAACGGACGTTGGAAGGGTAAAGTTGGAAATTAGCATTTTGTCAGATTTAACTCGCTTGTTTCGCTTGTTGGACCTCTGTTTTTAAACACACCAAATCCAATCCAAAATAATTAAAACATTTAAAACACATCTCACAAATTAAATTCAATTAAAACATTTAAAATACATGTCACAAATTAAATTCAATTAAAATAAAATTAAAATCTAATTAAACTAAATTCCAAAATTAAAATAATTTCTTGCCTTAAATAATTAAAATTAAATACACACATAAATTAATTGATTTTTGTTTCCTATTAAAGCCATGCATAACCCTAATCCCTCTACCCTCTCACTATAAAAAATAGCACCAAACCAACCTTATGGCTCTCCTCTCATTCACGGCAAAAAGCCAACAAAAACATAAAAATAAAAAACCCTAATCGCCTCCTCTCCTTTGACCCTTCTTCAACACAGTTAACAACCTTCCTCTCTCACCTTCACGCTAGACTCTCACGGTAAAAACAGAAGAAAGAAACCACCAAACGAGAGCCCCTCATTCACGAAAACATTCATCTCTCTCTCTCACCCTGAACGAAGTAACAAACCACAAAACCTAAATAACTCTCCTTTTATTCTCCCTAAACGACTTTCAACAAGATTTTTCACGCCCCTCACCATTGCCCTCACGCCCCTTGCCTCTGTTCAGCAAGTCCACGGCCAACAGATCAACGCCATGGCCCCTAACCTCATCAGCCGACTCACGAAGTAAAGCTTAATCTTCTTCTCTCATTCGCCTCTCTCATACACCCAGCAGCCCGAACCCTTCACGTTAGCCACAAGTCCCTTTGCTTTAATTCTCAACCGACTCAGCCCCTTCAGGCCAATCACCTTCACCCTGGCCCACTCTCGACAACAACACAAACCAGCCCCTCGCTCACACAACCACCCTCACCAGCCTCAACACCAATTCACGCCTGCCACAAGCGAATACCCCTATCTCTCTACATTCGGCAACCAAATCACCCACATACTAAAGCCAAATCAAAGTCGCTCAGCACACACGGCTTAAGACGAAGCACACACACCCTGACCGACAAACTAACAAAGCCAAATAAGAAACAAGCGCACCACTCACCTTTACCGAACACATGCAAGCCACCTGGCCCATTCACTCAAACAAACGCACCACATTGCCTCACGTTTAACAGCCCCATAGCCACGACTTCACTTAAACAAGCGCACACACTCACTAGCCATAAACACACGCCCAGTACGCCAATTCCCCTCCATTTCCTTCAGGCCCTAATCTACAAACAGCCCTCACGCCAATTGCCACATTGCCCTCACGTACCATAAACCAAACAACCCTCGCGCTAACCACACAGAAAACCTGCCCCTTCATCACGCAAGCCTGCTTCAACACGCAAGCCAACTTCCCTCAAACACTTCACGTAGACCAGCCCACCAATTGCCTTCAACAGCACCATACACCCTTCATGCCCATCACCAAAACACAGCCCCCTTTGCCGCAACTTGAGCCACCTTTCACAGCCCTAATTCACGCCAAAACAAACCTCAAACACAGTCGTTAATCCACGCAAAATAGCCTCAAACACAGCCCCCCACTGCACAAAACAGTCCTCAAAAACTGCCCAAAACTGTGAGGAAAACTGCCCCCAAAAAAACAGTCCCTGAAACTCACCAAATTAACCCAAAACAATGACCAAAAAATACCCCTAAAACAGCAGTGAAACGGAGTGAAAACAGCGACCCAAAAAGCGAAACAACGAGGAAAAATGTTGGATTAGTGAACCAGAAGAGTTGCGGAGTGATAGCCCTTCCGACGGCCGTGTAACGCGCTTTCGAGAGACGACAAAAGAGGTTAGAGCTGAGGGCACCTTTTTTTATATTATTACCTTTCGTTTTTTTTGTTTATTTTAAAATATTATCGCATGAGAGTCGTTTGTTGAAGCATGATGTGAATGTTGGATGAGCGGAATATGCGTTCCCTTTTGTGGTATATCGGATGGAACCCCGGACGTAAATTCCGTAGCCGAATCCGAATGGACGGTTGTGCGGTTTGTACTCGGGATACAACGCCACATACCACTTAAGAGACACGTATTTCATCTCATCCGAACTTGTGTTTGAGCATGTTGTAGTTCGTAGGTTATTTATTTGTTGTTAAAGCATGATTTAGCCTAGTTTTTTATTTATCTTCAAGCATGATTACGCTATTTGTTGCGAACTTAGACATAGGATTTATCTTTATAAACATGAACTAGATATATGTTGTTCTTGAGCATGTTGTGTATATTCGGTTAAGATATTGCATAAATCACATCATTACAAGTGGCATAAGTAAGAGACCATTCCGAACCCAACAGGTTTGAGGTCTTCCCTTGCGAGGGGTGAGTGCGGCCTTAAATCTTTGTCCCGGTTCACACCGAGTGGCGACTCCATGTTATTTCGTACTTCCCAACTAGGCCGCGAGCCTAGAACAGCGTAGCCGATTTCTGTGTCCAACAGTCTGGCGACTCCACTAGGATATAGAATTGGCCCCGAAATAATGTCTTGTAATGTTTGGATTTGTGCTTACTTAACCGTGTCTACAGTGGGTTGAAGGGGTTTAGTTCAAGGCATTGTCAGCGAGAGCCCTTGTCCGCAATCCCGTAAACCCACATGTGAACCTTAGACGTATAACTAGTAGAAATTATTTTTTTATGTTGATGTTTTGGACCGTCGTCATTTGGATCCAATTGGACCTTTTTTCAAAAGATGTGAACTTGTTGGGCCATTTAAACTGGGACGAGTTTGTGTCCTTTGACAGTTATGCCAAAAGCTTCTAAAATTTTGGTGGACCATTTTATGTTTGGGCCTCTTATCATTTGAATTTGTTTAGCCATGTTATCGCAAAGTGTAAACCTGTTGGGCCTTTACAACTGGGACACGTTTGCACCGCACAATAGTATGATTGAATACTTTAAAATGATAATGGGCCAACTAGTGCGAAAATTCTTAAATGAGCTTATATATTACATACATGCACGTATCTCATGCAATGCTCATGCATACACGCATCATGTTAACCCCGTGTCTTAAAAGCCATCATAGATATCTGTTGGGTTAGAGAAGAAAAAAAAGGGGTTTGTCAAGAGGAGTTTAGCAAACATGGATAGCGGGGAAAAGGAAATCGAGAAACAGAAAACCTTACGGCAAGGATAGAAAGACCATTGGGGGGGCTTCAAAAAAAAGAGAGAAAAAAAAAGAAAAAAAGAGAGAAAGAAAAAAAAAGGTTGTTTAGTCCTTAATAGTTAGGCATAAGTCCGATGATGAAATCGTTTGCTTTAGGATGAAATCTTAGAAACGATAAACTCTTGATGTGCTTTTATCTGATGCTTTGAATTGTTGATCTATGCTAGACTCGTAAGTACTTCACTATAGTTTCTTAGCGGTGAAAACCTAAGTAGTTGGCAAGATGACTAGTTGAAAAAAGTTGTAGGTCGGTGAATGACCGTTTGCTTAGATGTCTATCCTGACTTGCTTGTGTTATGATGTGTGGTATGGTTGAAAATAAAAGAAAAGTCTCTGAAAAAAATAAACCGCCTATAACCGATAAGCGTGAAGCTACCCATGGGCGAGTATTAGGACCACCATGAGGAGAAATGCTACCTAAAGGTAGGTGTGTTGAAAAAAATATAAAAAAAGAAGAAGTTCAAAATGAAAAAAAAATGAGACAAAGGAAAAAAAAGATAAAACCATACCACATTGAGCGCAGAAAAGAAACTGCAGGCATAATTGAGACATCTAGGTTGGTTTGACCCATCGATCCCAATTTTTGAAATGAAATCATCGAGTTGGCTTGCTTAAGGATCAAGCTGTGAAAGAACCTTTGCACACACACACTTTGAGACTGGCATAGATCATTTATTCAAAAACTCAGATTTGAGTTGCATTGAGTGTTTTAAATGTTCTCTAGTTTCATTACTGGGCATTCCTTGAAGACGATAATATGTATAACTATTGGGACTATTTCGTAGCATGTGATATAGTATGATGATATGGAAGGCCCCACCATGTGGTTCATCTCGACCAAGTGCAAACAGTGGAGAACAGAAAGCTAAATTAAGACTGAGAGCGACCAGTCTACCACCCCGTGGATAAGAAGAATAACAAGAAATTGAGCCATGAGACTAGAGAGAAGACTGAGCAATCACTTGGAGAACTGGCGGAAGACCTAACCCAACGAAATAGGAAATTCATTCATGCATGCATGCATACATGTAACATATTCTGCATTCTTTTTGTGTTTGTTTCGTTTTGTATTCACAGGTTTCAAAGAAGAAAAAGAGAAAGCGACAAAGACAAGCCAACCAAAATCAGCAACATATGAGTAGTAGTTTTGGGGATGAGTCCTAGGGTTGAGGCCCAAATCAGTATCAGTTTTGGGGCGAGGCCACATCAGTGTCTGTATGGGAGCTAGGCCCACATCAGTTTCAGTTTGGGGTCAAGGCCCATATCAGTATTCGTTTGGGGATGAGTCCCGGGGTTGAGGCCCACATCAGTGTCTGTATGGGGGCTAGGCCCACATCAGTTTCAGTTTGGGGTCGAGGCCCATATCAGTATTCGTTTGGGGATGAGTCCCGGGGTGAGGCCCACATCAGTATCAGTTTGGGGTGAGGCCCACATCAGTTTGGGGCGAGGCCCACGTCAGTATCATTTTTGGGGCAAGACCCATATCAGTGTCAGTTTTGGGGCAAGACCCACATCAGTTTCAGTCTGGGGGTGAGGCCCACATCAAAATCAGTTTGGGGCGAGGCCCACATCAGTATCAACTCAGGGTCGAGGCCCACATTATCAGCAGCATCGGGAATGAATCCCAAGGTCGGGGCCCACATCAACATCAGTCTGGGGGCGAGGCCCATATTAGCATCAATATCAATCTTGCCGGGTATGGCACTCTGGGGGTGAGTCCCACATCATTATCAGCATCAGTTTTGCCGAGTATGGCACTCTGGGTATGAGACATCAGTATCAGTTTTTCCAGGTACGGCACTCCGGGTATGGAGATATCAGATCAGTTTTGCCAGGTACGGCACTCCAGGTAGGGAGACATCAGGTCAGTTTTGCCAGGTACGACACTCCGGGTATGGAGACATCAGATCAGTTTGCCAGGTACGGTACTCCAGGTATGGAGATATCAGATCAGTCAGGTACGGAACTCCGAGTATGAAGACATCATATCAGTTCTGCCAGATATAGCATTTTGGGGGCGAGGCCCACATAGCATCAGATCAGTTTCTGCCGGGTATGGCATTCTGAGGGGAAGGCCCACATAGCATCAGATCAGTTTCTGCCGGGTATGGCATTCTGGGGGCGAGGACCACATCACATCAGATCAGTTCTGCCGGGAATGGCACTCCGAGAATGGAGATATAGTCCGGGAATGGACAGCTCAAGAATGAGCACGCCGAGAATGGCACGCCAGGAATGGCATTCCGAGAATGGAGATATAGTCTGGGAATGGACAGCTCGAGAATGAGCACGCCGAGAATGGTACTCTGAGAATGGAAGATAAGCATCATCATCAGTTTGGCCGGGTATGACACTCTGGGGGCGAGGCCCACATCATCATCAGTATCAGTTTTTCCGGGTATGTCACTCCGGGTATGGAGACATCAGTTTCAGTTTTGCCGGGTATGGAGACATCAGAGCAGTTTCGCCGGGTATGGCACTCCGGGTATGGAGACACATCATCATCAGCAGTTTTGGGGATGCGTCCAAGGGTCGAGGACCCACTACATCATCATTTTAAGGGCGAGGTCCCTATTATCAGTGGTATTGGGATGCGTCCCAAGGTCGAAGTGCCCCCGTTGTCGGTTGTAGTTCCGGGATGCGTCCCAGGGTCGAGGGCCCACTACATCATCATTTTGAGGGTGGGTCCCTATTGTCAGCGATATTGGGATGCGTCCCAGGGTCGAGGTGCCCCCGTTGTCGGTTGTAGTTCCGGGATGCGTCCCAGGATCGAGGACCCACTACATCATCAGTTTGAGGGCGAGGCCCACTTTGTCAGCAGTATTGGGTCGAGGTGCTCAGGGTCGAGGTGCCCCCGTTGTCTGTTGCAGTTCCGGGATGCGTCCCAAGGTCGAGGGCCCATTGCATCATCAGTTGTAGTTCTGGGATGCGTCCCAGGGTCGAGGACCCACTACATCATCAGTTCGAGGGTGAGGTCCCTATTGTCAGCGGTGTTAGGTCGAGGTGCCCACTACATCATCAGTTCGAGAGCGAGGTCCCTATTGTCAGCGGTGTTGGGTCGAGGTGCCCAGGGTCGAGGTGCCCCCGTTGTCGGTTGTAGTTCCGGGTCGAGGTGCCCACTACATCATCAGTTCAAGGGCGAGGTCCCTATTGTCAGCGGTGTTGGGTCGAGGTCCCCCGTTGTCGGTTGTAGTTCCGGGTCGAGGTGCCCAGGGTCGAGGACCCACTACATCATCAGTTCGAGGGCGAGGTCCATATTGTCAGCGGTGTTGGGTCGAGGTGCCCCCATTGTCAGTTGTAGTTCCGGGTCGAGGTGCCCACTACATCATCAGTTCGAGGGCGAGGTCCCCATTGTCAGCGGTGTTGGGTCGAGGTGCCCAGGGTCGAGGTGCCCCCGTTGTCGGTTGTAGTTCCGGGTCGAGGTGCCCAGGGTCGAGGTGCCCACTACATCATCAGTTCGAGGGCGAGCTCCCTATTGTCAGCGGTGTTGGGTCGAGGTGCCCACTACATCATCATTTCGAGGCGAGGTCCCTACTGACAGCGGTGTTGGGTCGAGGTGCCCAGGGTCGAGGTGCCCCCATTGTCGGTTGCAGTTCCGGGATGCGTCCCAGGGTCGAGGGCCCACTACATCATCATCACAGTTCACATTCGGTGGTTCGGGAACAATCCCAGAGGTCGAGGCACCTCACCACCATATCAACTCAGTTCGAAGCAACAGGCAAGTCAGGTGGCAGCTGGCGAGCCAGGTAAGTAAAAATGCATTGCATAACTTTGATAGGATTGTCACTGTTACATACTGCACAAGTCCCATCAAAGTGGGGGCGACTGTAGGCACTGCATTTTTTCATATAAGGCCCGATGATGAGTCTCGTATGGAGACACTACCTCTTTAGTTGTGGAAGCCATGGGAAACGGACGTTGGAAGGGTAAAGTTGGAAATTAGCATTTTTTCATATTTAACTCGCTTGTTTCGCTTCGGGTTCGCTTGTTGGACCTCTGTTTTTAAACACACCAAACCCAATCCAAAATAATTAAAACATTTAAAACACATCTCACAAATTAAATTCAATTAAAACATTTAAATACATGTCACAAATTAAATTCAATTAAAATTAAATTAAAATCTAATTAAACTAAATTCCAAAATTAAAATAAATCACTTCTTAATTTTAATTAAATCACCCACCAAAATAAATAATTCTTGCCTTAAATAATTAAAATTAATACACACATAAATTAATTGATTTTTGTTTCCTATTAAAGCCATGCATAACCCTAATCCCCCTATCCTCTCACTATAAAAAATAGCACCAAACCAACCCTATGGCTCTCCTCTCATTCACGGCAAAAAGCCAACAAAAACATAAAAATAAAAAACCCTAATCGCCTCCTCTCATTTGACCCTTCTTCAACACAGTTAACAACCTTCCTCTCTCACCTTCACGCTAGACTCTCACGGCAAAAACAGAAGAAAGAAACCACCAAACGAGAGCCCCTCATTCACGAAAACATTCATCAATCTCTCTCTCACCCTGAACGAAGTAACAAACCACAAACCCTAAATAACTCTCCTTTTATTCTCCCTAAACGACTTTCAACAAGATTTTTCACGCCCCTCACCATTGCCCTCACGCCCCTTGCCTCTGTTCAGCAAGTCCACGGCCAACAGATCAACGCCATGGCCCATAACCTCATCAGCCGACTCACGAAGTAAAGCTTAATCTTCTTCTCTCATTGGCCTCTCTCATACACCCAGCAGCCCGAGCCCTTCACGTTAGCCACACGTCCCTTTGCTTTAATTCCCAACTGACTCAGCCCCTTCACGCCAATCACCTTCACCCTGGCCCACTCTCGACAACAACGCAAACCAGCCCCTCGCTCACACAACCACCCTCACCAGCCTCAACACCAATTCACGCCTGCCACAAGCGAATACCCCTATCTCTCTACATTCGGCAACCAAATCACCCATATACTAAAGCCAAATCAACGTCCCTCAGCACACACGGATTAAGACGAAGCACACACACCCTGACCGACAAACTAACAAAGCCGAATAAGAAACAAGTGCACCACTCACCTTTACCGAACATATGCAAGCCACCTGGCCCATTCACTCAAACAAACGCACCACATTGCCTCACGTTTAAAAGCCCCACTGTCACGCCTTCACTCAAACAAGCGCACACACTCACTAGCCATAAACACACGCCCAGTACGCCAATTCCCCTCCATTGCCTTCAGGCCCTTATCTACAAATAGCCCCCACGCCATTGCCACATTGCACTCACGTACCATAAACCAAACAACCCTCGCGCTAACCACACACAAAACCTGCCCCTTCATCACGCAAGCCTGCTTCAACACGCAAGCAGCTTCCCTAAACACTTCACGTAGACCAGCCCACCAATTGCCTTCAACAGCACCATACACCATTCACGCCCATCACCAAAACACAGCCCTCTTTGCCGCAACTTGAGCCACCTTTCACAGCCCTAATTCACGCCAAAACAAACCTCAAACACAATCCTTAATCCACGCAAAACAGCCTCAAACACAGCCCCCCACTGCACAAAACAGTCCCCAAAAACTGCCCAAAGCAGTGAGGAAAACTGCCCCCAAAAAAATAGTCCCCGAAACTCCCCAAATTAACCCAAAACAGTGACCAGAAAATACCCCTAAAACAGCAGCGAAACGGAGTGAAAACAGCGACCCAAAAAGCGAAACAGTGAGGAAAAATGTTGGATTAGTGAATCAGAAGAGTTACGGAGTGATAGCCCTTCCGACGGCCGTGTAACGCGCTTTCGAGAGACGACAAAAGAGGTTAGACCTGAGGGCACCTTTTTTATTTATTACCTTTCGTTTATTTTTGTTTATTTTAAAATATTATCGCATGAGAGTCGTTTGTTGAAGCATGATGTGAATGTTGGATGAGCGGAATATGTGTTCCCTTTTGTGGTATATCGGATAGAAACCCAGACGTAAATTCCGTAGCCGAATCCGAATGGACGGTAGTGCGGTTTGTACTCGGGATACAACGCCACATACCACTTAAGAGACACGTATTTCGTCTCATCCGAACTTGTGTTTGAGCATGTTGTAGTTCGTAGGTTATTTATTTGTTTTTAAAACATGATTTAGCCTAGTTTGTTATTTATCTTCAAGCATGATTACGCTATTTGTTGCGAACTTAGACATAGGATTTATCTTTATAAACATGAACTAGATATACGTTTTTCTTGAGCATGTTGTGTAGATTCGGTTATATATTGCATAAACACATCATTACAAGTGGCATAAGTAAGGGACCATTCCGAACCCAACAGGTTTGAGGTCTTCCCTTTCGAGGGGTGAGTGCGGCCTTAAATATTTGTCCCGGTTCACACCGGGTGGCGACTTATTTTGTACTTCCCAACTAGGCCGCGAGCCTAGAACAGCGTCGCCGATTTCTGTGTCCTACAGTAATGTTCTGCTTTAGTTGTTTATTCAGCAACAGTATCTTGCATGGAAGATTTCCAGCTCATTGTTCCGTTATTCAAACTATATATGTACCCTTATTATGACTTTAAGTCATTTTTATCGGTTTGTAAACTTGCAGCGGTGAACCCAGTCACCTCAAGTTCTCCATCTCCATAACTTAAGAAAGCATCCTTAGTTCATCCAAGATACTCAAGGATGTTCTTTACTTCAATACAGTGACCATCACCTAGAGTGGCTTGATTGTGTCTACATGTGCTCAAGGCATATGAGACATCAAGTCACGTACATTCAAAACGTACGAAATTGGGAGAGGTGTCAGCAGCTTTCTAGATCTATCCCAGTAGATCTTTATTCCTAGAATAAACTGCTTCTCCAGGTATATTCTATGGAGAATATTTTCATGAAAGTCAAGCTTTCACCGATTTTAGTATGGGAATGTTATTGCTAAAAAGCAATACATCATCAACTTATAGGACATTCATTTCAGTGCGCTCCCACTAACCTTCTCATATACACAAGAATCATCTTCGTTTTGAATTAAATCATATACCATTATGATTACATCAAAACGCTGGTTCCAAGAACGCATGCTTGCTTCAATCCATAAATGGATCGATTTAACTTGCAAACCTTGTTTACATATTTTGGAATGACAAAACCGTCAGGATGTTGTAAACATCCTCCAAATGGTTTCCGTTAGGAAAGCGATTTTGGCATCCACCTGTCATATTCCATAAATGAAATATACAGTTATAACAAGCATTATCCAAATGGATTTAATCTTGGCAATAAGTGAAAAAGTTTCGTCGTAGTCGACACTATGTCTTTGACGATACCCTTTCTGTACAAGCCTAGCTTTGTACATTTGTATGTTGCCATCCATGTATGTCTTCCTTGAAGACTTATATAGTACAAATAGGCACAATGCCTTCCGATACATCAACCAGTATCCAAACTTGATTGATATACATGGAATCCACTTCGGACTTAATGGCACTTTGCCATAAAAGAGTCGATACCTTGTATCACTTCCTCATACGTAGCTAGTTTGTCTTCCTCCATAAGATTGACATCTACATGAGGTGAGATCAGCAACTCATACCTCTCAGGTTGTTTTCTGACTCTCTCCGACCTATGTGGTTCTTGTGTATTCAAAGATTGTGGTACAATTTCATCCCTGATGAAATGTTGATGTTTCGTGAGGACTCAGTGCCTAGAACAGTATTAATTCGATTTTCATCGAGTTTTAATTTCCTCATACTTACCACTGCATATAGGAATTCCTCTTAGGAAAACCGCATGGAGAGCAACAATTACATTGTTCTCTTGTGAGTTGTACAAGTACTATACTTTGGTTTCCCTAGGACAACCAATTATAAATAAGCACTTATCCGATTTGGGTTCTAGTTTGGTATCATCCAAACGTATGCCCAGCATTCCCAAATCTTCAGGAATGAGAAACCCGATTTCTTTCCTGTTCATATCTAATATGAAGTCTGTCTAACATATTTTCATGGAACCTTATTCAAAATGAGTACTGCACTGTTTAATGTGTATCCTTAGAAGGAAAATGGTAGCTCAGAGCGACTTATATGTTTAAGTATTGTCCATCATGGTCTAACCGCAATGTTCTAATACTTTTACAAGTCTGTTTTCTTACTTCGTGTCGAAACTCTTTGAATTACTCAAAAGTTTCTGACTTGTGTTTCATAAGATACACATAACCGTAACGCGATGCCACATCCGTAAAGGTTACGAAGTATTCATATCCCCTCTAGCCTAGCTAGACATGGGCCCACTTACGTCACCATGAACGAGGGCTAACAGATCGGTGGCACTTGCACTTTTACCAAGTAAAATGTGTTTTAGGCACTTTGCCTAATTAAAGTAGATTCGTAGACATCATTTGAATTAGAATCAAATTGTCCTAGTACCCACTCTTCGAAAGTGTGGATATACGAGTCTTGTTAATGTATCACAGATGATAACGCCACAAATAAATCTCTTGATTTACTCAATTGGAGCTATTTCTTTGTCATGTTATATGTTTGAGAATCATTTATATTCAAAATATAAATACTGTTATTCACATCTAATGTGTATATCTCGATATCATCTTTATAAATAAAACACCTGGTGTTTTGGAATATAAAGGTATACCCGCAACGGGTTAAACTGGATACAGAGATAATGTTCCTAGTCAAACTGGATACATTATAACAATCTCCTAATTTAAGTACATGCCTAAAAGGCAATTCCAAAACTTAGGTTCCTACGGCCAAAACAGCGACTCTCGTCCTGTTTCCAACTTGTAGGTCGATCTCATCTGAAGTCAGTTTCCTGCTTAGCAGCAGATCCCGCACATCAGTACATATATTCATGTATCACATCTAGTATCAAAATCCAATTTTAAAACCAGTAGTGAACATGTTTATAACAATCATTCTTGAAGCCGGAACCTTGTCCCGCTTTCACTTCCTTCATGTCTTTTAATAAGCTCTTGCTTAAGAGGTTCTACTCTCAATCTGAAAATTAAAGTCGTTAAAGATATTTTCCCCAGGATAATATCCTTTGACGCTAATCTTTCAGTCATCTTGATTGCTATAGTCCAACTATCCAATCAACGATTTCAGGTATAATTAATGTAATGATTACTATAGTCTAACTATATAATCATCTACAATTGATTAGTTACATTCAAATGTATTGATTACTATAATCCAATTATATAATCAACAACAAATGAAGTAGTTTGAATACAGTCCAACTGTTTAATTAAAACAACAATTAAATATTAGTCCAACTAATATATATATATAATAATGACGAAAAATGAAATGAGCGCGTATTGGCAAGTATCTAAACGAAATTGCAAATTTAATACTTTCCTCCCACTATTTTTCAGCGTGCCTCTAACCCTCTGTGGAGTACTCGGGAAACCTAGTTTCCTAGTGGGCTAGGATCCCGTTAAAAGATACACAACCTTGACTTTGGCCAACAAGTTGTATAAAATTTTACTAGGTAGATCTCTAAGATCAATTGGATCTCATCCAATTCCTAGATTCAGTAGGTGGACATCCAAGTCCGAAACATATATCCTATATATGCCAATATATCCAATATATTCCCTAATATTTTCCTCTGAATCAACTAAGCTTTGGCTTTGGCACAACAAGCTTAATGATTCCAGTTAAGCGTGACTCATTGACTTTGGAAAGCTTCGTAATCGATGTCGATGGACAAGAAATGATCTTGACTTTGGCCAACAAATCACAACTTGGACAAGACATACGATATGGAACAAAGCCTTCATGATTCAAACACATCCGCGATTGACAAAGGTCTTGACTTTGGCCAACAAACCAGTGTCAATCTTGGATCTTGAGAATGAATCACTCAATGGAAGGAAATCGCTTAATATAAAATGAGGGTTTTTGTCGCGATTTGGGAACCAATTTATCATCTTTAATTAGGTCTCATCATACACCTTTAAGCATGCATTCTAAAAGCATAATAAGGCGCGAAATAAATTAATAATGATATGCGGATGGATATATAATACAATTTGTTCCTATAACAAATCTCTCACTTTCCTCTCTCCCGTTAGCACTATTCTTAATTCTACCCAATTACATAACACTTCTAAAGAAACCTCATTTACATTGAAGGAAATAGGTTAGAAGAGAAATACAATGAGAAATGAGGTAATAGGCTGGACACGCAGGTCCAATTTAATAAATTCTAAATTTATTACAACAATTTTCAAAATTGCCCTCACCCATCTAACATCCATCTGATATACATTATTCATACATACATCCAAGTATTCACACAAAGCATGTTATCTATCAATCTAATCCAATTAATTAATCTTTGATTAATGACCATCCAATGTTCATACAACGATTTGATTTGTGCGAGTCAAACTCGTTTAAAAATAAATACTCAAAGTAAGTATTCTTGAATTATATCGAACTATAATTTTAAATCTAATTTAAATTGTATCCAATACTAATTCTTATTCAATTCCAAATTAAATAATTACATTTTTTATGTGCCTAAAGACTTGGATTCCAAATCCAATCTTGATGGGTCTCAAAGGCCCAATTAGTATCAAATACTATTTAATTAAAGTCCAATGGGCTTTTAATTAATTCTTTAGGCTAGGGATTTCGGCCAAAATGGATCTAACCCATAATGCCTAGGCCCATAAGGAATCACCATATGCCATATAATCAATTTTAGCCCATTAGGCCCAAATAAATTATTAAAGGTCCAAAAGTCATATTTTGGACTTTATGGAAATGGTTTAGGCCCAAATATAATTTAAGACTAAAATTTGACCCAACCAAGTCCATTAGCCCAAATAAAACAATTAAATTAATACAACATTCCAAATTATATATTAATTCAATTAAAGTGCAATTAACACAATTAATTAATTAATCTAGTATTTCCAAAACACTAATTAATCTAATTAATTATGCTTAATTCTCACATTCATGTCCAACACAAAATTGGGGCAAAATCAATTCTATAACATGCTTCACATCTCACGGCAATACATGAAATTAACATCCAATTTTGATTTCAATCTAATTAAATCAACAATTAATATTCAATTTCATGTGAATCAACATATCCAATAGTCTAATTCAAAAATTACCATCAGAAATTCCTAGGGTGTATTCGGTCAGGCATGGATTTTGGGCATTTTTTATCTAATCAATTTATCACAAAATCAATGATGCACAAATCTAATTAATCATCATACAAGCTCATCCAAACCATCAATTTAGGAAAAAAAAAAGAATTAATTGCTTTTCTGTCAGCCTTTTTCATCAAGAGAAGTTAGTGGCCTTTTAAGCCAAATATAGCTTTTATTTCAAAAATAAAACTTTTGAAGTCAATAGCCACACACGTCCACGGGGAGAGAAACAATTAATGTTTTTCCAAAATTCATTAATTAATAATTGTGTTATGTATTTAATAGGTGTATCAAAAATATTTATTACATTGCCAATCATTTACATCAATTGTTGACAATTGATGTAAGTCATAGGTCTCACTCATTTAATTCAAAATTTGATTGGCTTACACAACATATTTTGGGTTCGGGTTCGTTTAATCCGATTGAACTAATTTTCCGTTGCAATGTAATTAAATCCAATTTAATTAAATAATAATACCCAGTAAAATTATTACGAAAATCGCTCGCAAATAATTCCAAATTAATTTATTTGCTAAATTTAAAATCCAATTTAATTTCCCGTTGAAATCCAATTTCAATTAATATATCTAATATATTATTTAGCCCAATTAAATAAATTAAAAAGTAAAATCTAATTTAACTATTAAATTTATTTTACCGATTAATTCCAAATTAATCGCGTTCTCTCCTTTCGACGAATTTAATCCCAGATAAATTCTCGACGTAATTAATCTCAGATTAATTATTTCTCTCATAATTAATTCCAGATTAATATTGTTCGTGTCAAACATCATCGGTGAATCTTTGGGATGTGACCCAAGAGATACCTGGATATGTTGGCAGTAAATACGGTCATCGGACTATCTGAACACGTGCGTACCTGGTACCACGTTTCTACCGATTTACAAGACATGGTTGACTTCTAGCAAATCACTGTGTCTACCCAATTCTCCAGAAATATTCTGTTACGGAATACAAGATCTTTGTCAGGTGTAGTATTGCGTATTACGATCCAGTATCGGATGTCACATGCAAGGCCTGGGGCTGGAGTTGTGTCTGCCCCGTACGAAGCATATATCGGATCACTAGCAACTAGTCTCTTTATGATCGGAAAGTCATGACCAAGTCATACTTCCCCGATGGCTATAGCACTTAGAGTATCAGTTCTGTATCCCTGCGTGATCATCATCTCCATATGACTGAATTGATAATTCCATCTTGACATCACATCCAATACACTACGATTCTCAATATACCCAGAAGAGGCGTACACAGAACCTGTTAAATCCCTGGACGACCAAAACCAGAGTATACCGATTTTCGCAAGTATTAGCGATGCAAGTCTCAAGTTAAGACCAAATACACCTACCCTTATTAGGACTCCCATAGACACATAGTCATACTACCAATGGGATTCCGAGGGGTCTATCCAGAGCGAAGCTATTTCCGTACCATCGGTAAACAGAACCTCCTGTTACACTTGCATGAGTATCCAATACCCAAATATATGAGAACTATGCCGTTACGCTTCCATAACACGCACAAGTGTAATACTAGCCTATTCCGCAATATCGATGTCTAGTCTCGATAATACTACGACTAGGGATATTTAATGATTAAACATTTTGGATTAATATTGTCTCATATCTTATTAATCCGGAACTAATCATAAGGACTTTTATCATTTATATATCCAGGTAATCCAATTACTAATGATAAAAGAGAAATTTCCTTTGTCACATAGTTAATTTGTACAACAACACCATGTTCTGTACAAATAGTGATGCTATGGGTCATATTTATCCAACAATCTCCCACTTGGCTTATAGCCAATCACTCAAGTGTCTAACACTTGAACTATGTACGGGTCACTCAAACTTCTGTTGAGAAATAGCTTTCGTCAGCGGATTTGCAAGATTATCATCTGATGCGATTTATTCGATCATCACATCGCCACGATGTATGATCGAACGAATCAGATGAATTAGTTGAAGTACATACTTAGATCATTGATGAGACCGCAGTTCTTTAGCCCGCGCTGTGTAGCCTAGCTCAACTGCTAACAGAACTATTCCTAATCCAATTAGGATTATATAGATCCAAAATGCTTTTATTGCTGCATCAGCTGCAGCAATGTTCCGCTTTAGTTGTTTATTCGGCAACAGTATCTTGCATGGAAGATTTTCAGCTCATTGTTCCGTTATTCAAACTATATATGTACCCTTATTATGACTTTAAGTCATTTTTATCGGTTTGTAAACTTGCAGCGGTGAACCCAGTCACCTCAAGTTCTCCATCTCCATAACTTAAGAAAGCATCCTTAGTTCATCCAAGATTCTCAAGGATGTTCTTTACTTCAATCCAGTGACCATCACCTAGAGTGGCTTGATTGTGTCTACATGTGCTCAAGGCATATGAGACATCAAGTCACGTACATGTCAAAATGTACGAAATGTGGGAGAGGTGTCAGCAGCTTTCTAGATCTATCCCAGTAGATCTTTATTCCTAGAATAAACTGCTTCTCCCAGATATTCTATGGAGAATATTTCATGAAAGTCAAGCTTTCACCGATTTTAGTATGGGAATGTAATTGCTTAAAAGCAATACATCATCAACTTATAGGACATTCATTTTCAGTGCGCTCCCACTAACCTTCTCATATACACAAGAATCATCTTCATTTTGAATTAAATCATATACCATTATGATTACATCAAAACGCTGGTTCCAAGAACGCTATGCTTGCTTCAATCCATAAATGGATCGATTTAACTTGCAAATCTTGTTTACATGTTTTGGAATGACAAAACCGTCAGGATGTTGTAAACATCCTCCAAATGGTTTCCGTTAAGGAAAGCGATTTTGGCATCCACCTGTCATATTCCATAAATGAAATATACAGTTATAACAAGCATTATCCAAATGGATTTAATCTTGGCAATAAGTGAAAAAGTTTCGTCGTAGTCGACACTATGTCTTTGACGATACCCTTTCTGTACAAGCCTAGCTTTGTACATTTGTATGTTGCCATCCATGTATGTCTTCCTTGAAGACTTATATAGTACCAATAGGCACAATGCCTTCCGATACATCAACCAGTATCCAAACTTGATTGATATACATGGAATCCACTTCGGACTTAATGGCACTTTGCCATAAAAGGAGTCGATACCTTGTATCACTTCCTCATACGTAGCTAGTTTGTCTTCCTCAATAAGATTGACATCTACATGAGGTGAGATCAGCAACTCATACCTCTCAGGTTGTTTTCTGACTCTCTCCGACTTATGCGGTTCTTGTGTATTCGAAGATTGTGGTACAATTTCATCCCTGATGAACTGTTGATGTTCCGTGAGGACTCAGTGCCTATAACAGTATTACTTCGATTTTCATCGAGTTTTAATTTCTTCTCACTTACCACTGCATATAGGAATTCCTCTTAGGAAAACCGCATGGAGAGCAACAATTACATTATTCTCTTGTGAGTTGTACAAGTACTATACTTTGACTCCCTTATGTGCTAGCAAGAACAAATGAGACAAATTTTATCTCCCTAGGAGAAACAAATTTTCCCTATGGAGAGAAGCAAGCAATCGGCATGTCTTCAAAAGACAGAGGCCAATTGCTTTTGGCCAGAAATGAAAATGGCAGTTGCCTTATATTCGGCCACTTTGAAAAATTCAGAAGCAGCTTCTTCTTCAAAAGAAAAATAAGAATATTGCTTTGGGCCATTTTCGGCCTATAGAGAGAAAGAGCAATTAACGCAGGTCAGAGAGTAAAAATAAAGTCCATTACCATTTTCCTTTTTTTTTTTTCCAAAACAAAAGGCCAGTGGCCGATTCTTTTAAAGAAAAGAAGTCAAATGCTTTTCTCAATTTTCAAAAGGAAATCAATGCTTCTCGGCCAATGGAAAACAGAGAGCAATTTCATTCTTTAGAAAGAAGCCAAATCGGTCAGATCAAAAAAAAAAAAAAAAGAATTAATTGCTTTTCTGTCAGCCTTTTTCATCAAGAGAAGTTAGTGGCCTTTTAAGCCAAATATAGCTTTTATATCAAAAATAAAACTTTTGAAGTCAATAGCCACACACGTCCACCGAGAGAGAAACAATTAATGTTTTTCCAAAATTCATTAATTAATAATTGTGTTATGTATTTAGTAGGTGTATCAAATACATTTATTACATTGCCAATCATTTACATCAATTGTTGACAATTGATGTAAGTCATAGGTCTCACTCATTTAATTCAAAATTGATTGGCTTACACAACATATTTTGGGTTCGGGTTCGTTTAATCCGATTGAACTAATTTTTCGTCGCAATGTAATTAAATAATAATACCAAGTAAAATTATTACGAAAATCGCTCGCAAATTAATTCCAAATTAATTTATTTGCTAAAATTAAAATCCAATTAAATTTCCCGTTGAAATCCAATTTCAATTAATATATCTAATATATTATTTAGCCCAATTAAATAAATTAAATAGTAAAATCTAATTTAACTATTAAATTTATTTTACCGATTAATTTCAAAGTAATCGCGTTCTAACCTTTCGACGAATTTAATCACAGATAAATTCTCGACGAAATTAATCTCAGATAAATTCTCGACGAAATTAATCTCAGATTAATTATTTCTCTCATAATTAATTCCAGATTAATATTGTTCGTGTCAAACATCATCGGTGAATCTTTGGGATGCGACCCAAGAGATCCCTGGATATGTTAGCAGTAAATACGGTCATCGGACTATCTGAACGCGTGAGTACCCGGTACCACATTTCTACCAATTACAAGACATGGTTGGCTTCTAGCAAAGCACCGTGCCTACCCAATTCTCCAGAAATATTCTGCTACGGAATACAAGATCTTTGTCAGGCGTAGTATACGTAGTATTGCGTATTACGATACAGTATCGGATGTCACATGCAAGGCCTGGGGCTGGAGTTGTGTCTGCCCTGTACGAAACATATATCGGATCACTAGCAACTAGTCTCTTTATGATCGGAAAGTCATGACCAAGTCATACTTGCCCGATGGCTATAGCACTTAGAGTACCAGTTCTGTATCCCTGCGTGATCATCATCTCCATATGACTGAAGTGATACTTCCATATTGACATCACACTCAATACACTACGATTCTCAATATACCCAGAATAGGCGTACACATAACCTGTTAAAGCCCTGGACGACCAAAACCAAAGTATACCGATTGTCGCAAGTATTAGCGATGCAAGTCTCAGGTTAAGACCAAATACACCTACCCTGATTCGGACTCCCATAGACACATAGTCATACTACCAATGAGATTCCGAGGGGTCTATCCAGAGCGAAGCTGTGTTTCCGTACCATCGGTAAACAGAACCTCCTATTAAACTTGCATGAGTATCCAATACCCAAATATATGAGAATTATGCTGTTACGCTTCCATAACACCCACAAGTGTAATACTAGCCTATTCCGCATTATCGATGTCCAGTCTTGATAATACAACGACTAGGGATATTTAATGATTAAACATTTGTGGATAATATCGTCTCATATCTTATTAATTAGGAACTAATCATAAGGACTTTTATCATTTATATATCCAGGTAATCCAATTACTAATGATTAAAAGAGAAATTTCATTTGTCACATAGTTAATTTGTACAAACAACACCCTGTTCTGTACAAATAGTGATGCTATGGGTCATATTTATCCAACAGTCGCCACCCGATGTGAACCGGGAAAATGTGATTTAAGGCCGCACACACCCCTCGCAAGGGAATACCTCAAACCGTGGGTTCAGAATGGTCCCTTACTTATGTCACTTGTAAAGATATGATTTGTGCAATACACTAACCGAATCTACTCAACGTGTATGCTCAAAGGTAGCCTACACCTAAGTTCACATGCATAAGAATAATAATGAAACCTATATCTAAGTTCGCATGCTTCAAAGTAAGTTGTCATAACAGCAAACACGCAATAATATACAATCATCAGAGAAGCATGCTCAATTATCTAATGCGGAAAATAAATAAGAATCTAAGCACAAATATAAATTAAATCCCTAATATAATATAAAACAAACTAATCATGCATAAAGAAAGAAAAATATTATCGACTAAACATGCTTAAGATAAATAACATACTAGCAACCTAATCATGCTCGAATAAAATATTGGATGAATGAAATATGTGTATCTCTCAAGCGGTACGTGGCATTGTATCCCGAGTGCAAACCGCAATACCATCCAATCGGATTTGGCTACGGAATTTACGTCCGGGTTTCTATCCGATATACCACAAAAGGGAACACATATTCTGCTCATCCAAAATTCAAATCATGCCTCAATAAACGATTCTCATGCGATAATATATTAAAAAAAAATAAAAATAAACGAAAGGTAATGATAAAAAGGTGCCCTCAGGTCTAACTTTTGTCATCTCTCGAACGCGCGTTACACGGTCGTCGGAAGGGTGGGTGAATGCTCCGCAACTCTTCCGGTTCATTGGTTCAATATTTTTGCTCGCTGTTTCGCTGTTTAGGCCACTGTTTTTATTCCGTTTCATGGTGTTTCTGGTCGCGGTATTTGGTTACTAGTTTACATAATGCGGGGCTATTTTTGGTGTAGTTTTGGGGCGAATTCTGGGCAATTTTCAGTGGTGTTTTGCGGTAGTTTTGTGGGGTTGATTTAGTACAGTTTTCGGGACTATTTTACAGTATTTTAGGGGTGTGCAATTTGTGGATTTAAGGGGTGCAGTTTCGGTGCAGTTTTGGGGGTTTATTTGCGTGGGAAGAGGTTGTATTGGGAGAGATTTATGTGCGTGTTGGAGGCAGTGCGTGTGGCTGATGAACGTGAGGGGTATGAGGTAGTGAAGAAGACTTGTGTCGTGAATGGCTTATGTTTGGTTACTGGATGCGTGAAGGGATAGAGTGAGGCGCGAGTGGAGTCTAGGGTTTTAGAGGTAAAGGAGAGTGTGGCGTGAGTGGACAATGGATGCGTGGTCTTCTGAAGGGCGTGTGGTTGTATGCAGGTATGCTGGCAATATGCGTGGCTGTTGCTTCAGTTTGTGAGTTGGAACTGCATGGTGCGTGAGTGTCTAATTTATGTGAAGCGTGAAATGAATAGATGGTCAGTTAGGGTTGTTGGGTGCGTGAGGTTCGTGAGTGAGGGGATGTTTCAGGGGCAGTGGCATGTGAATAGAGGGCTGATTCATTGGTCAGTGGCGTGTGAGATTGAAGGCAGTGTAGGGCGTGATGAAGGGCTACTCGTGGCTGAGAAGTTGAGTGCATGTCTTTGTCTTATGAGAGGCGTGAAGGTCAGTTTTATGAGGCTGTTAAGGGGCTGAGTGGGGCTGTGGCTTTGGTTCATGTCTTTGTGTTTACAAATATAGGTGAGTGGAGCAGTGAGAGAATGGGCCGTATAGGGTTAGAGAGGTTAGAAAGCCGAAAGTCTGTGAGTTTGGTTCCTTTTTGTGGTTGATGAGTGAGTGGAGATGAGTGGGGAGCCATGAGTGGTGTTGTTGCTTTGTATGGTGAGGTTGGCCGAGTGGGTGCTAATGGTGATGCGTTGAAGGCAGCAACGTAAGGTTGAAGGGTAGTAACGTGAAGGCTTGTGAGGAAAATGAAGATTAGGGTTTTTTTCTGTTTATGTTTTTGCCGTGAAAGTCTAGGGGTTTAGATGTGTGGTGAAGGGTTCATTTATAGGCAAAGGGATGAGGACTTTCCTTATTAGAGAATAAGGAGGATTTGTGCATTAATGGGATATCTTTTTTTAATTAGAATGTGATAAGGAAATATTTTAATTAGGGAAATGATTTGATTTATTTCTCTTTAATTAGGGATATGATTTATTTTAATTAGGCAGGGATCCATGGGATTTATTTAATTTAGGAAGTGGATTTGGCTTGATTTATGCATGTGTTAAATGTGATTTTTGTTATTGGTAAGTGATTTGGGCGTGTGACTTAAGGGTTTATTGGGCGTGACTTTGGTCTCTATTGGTGGGCTGGGTGTTTGGCTCAGTGGTGTGTGGGCTGGTTTGTGGTTTGTGGGGTTTTGGGGCTAAGGATGTGCTTTAAAACGGAGGTCCAACAAGCGAACTCGAAGCTACTCCAGCGAGTTAAATCCAACAATGTGTCAATTCTTGACTCTTTCCCTTCCGACGTCTGTTTCCCACGACTTTCACAATCAAAGAGGTAGTGTCTTCATACGAGACTCATCATCGGGACTTACATGCAAAAATACAGTGCCTACAGTCACCCCCACTTTGATGGGACTTGTGCAATGTGTAACAGTGGCAATCCTATCAAAGTTATGTAATGCATTTTTACTTAACTGGCTCGCCAGCTGCCACCTGACTTGTCTGTTGCTTCGAACTGAGTTCATATGGTGGCGAGGTGCCTCGACCCTTGGGCTTTGTTCCCGAACCACCGATTGTGAATTGTGTTGATGATGCAATGGGCTCTCGACCCCGTGACACATCCCGGAACTGCAACTGATGTGTGGGCCCTCGACCCTGGGACATATCCTAAAAGTGATGGTGAATGAATTCTTGGCTCGCCAGCTGCCACCTGAATTGCCTGTTGTTTTGAACTGAATTGATATGGTGGCGAGGTACCTCGACCTCAGGGCTTTGTTCCCGAAACACCGAATGTGAACTATGCTGATGATGTAGTGGGCCATTGACCATGGGACGATCCCGAAACTGCAACGGATGTGTGGGCCCTCGACCCCGAGAACACATCCTAAAAGTGATGATGTAGTGGGTCCTCGATCCTGAGACGCATTCCGGAAACTACAAATGATGATGCAAGTGGGCCCTCGACCCTGGGATACATCCCGGAACTACAACCGACAACGGGGGCACCTCGACCTTGGGACGCATCCCAATACCGCTGACAATGTGGGCTTCGCCCTCAAACTGATGATGTAGTGGGTCCTCGATCCGGGGACGCATTCCAGAACTACAACTGATGATACAGTGAGCCCTCGACCCTGGGACGCATCCCGGAACTACAACCGATAACGGGGGCACCTCGACCCTGGGACGCATCCCAATACCGCTGACAATGTGGGCCTCGCCCTCAAACTGATGATGTAGTAGGTCCTCGACCCTAGGACGCATCCCGGAACTACAACTGATGATGCAGTGGGCCCTCAACCCTGGGATGTATCCCGGAACTGCAACAGACAACGGGGGCACCTCGACCTTGGGATGCATCCCAATATCGCTGACAATGTGGGCCTCGACCTCAAACTGATGATGTAGTGGGTCCTCGACCCTGGGACGCATCCCGAACTACAACTGATGATGTAGTGGGCCCTCGACCCTAACGCATCCCGGAACTACAACAGATAACAGGGGCACCTCGACCCTGGGATGCATCCAATACACTACAATGTCGGCCTCGCCCTCAAACTGATGATGTAAGTGGGTCATCGACCCTAAGCTGATACTGATGTGGGCCTCGCCCCAAGCTGATACTCATGTAGGCCTCGCCCCAAAACTGATACTGATATGGGCCTCGCCCCAAAACTGATACTGATATGGGCCTCGTCCCAAACTGATATTGATACGGGCCTCGCCCCCAAACTGATACTGATATGGGCCTCGCCACCGAACTGATACTGATACGGGCCTCGCCCTGATGCTGATACTGATAAGGGCCTCGCCCCAAAACTGATACTGATATGGGCCTCGCCCCAAAACTGATATTGATATGGTCCTCGCCCCAAACTGATACTGATATGGGCCTCGCCCCAAAACTGATATTGATGATGATGTGGGCCTCGCCCCCAGAGTGCCATACTAGGCAAGACTGACACTGACAATGATGTTTCATTTCAACATATTGTATTACCTATTCTCGAGATAATCCTGATAGTTAGACATATTTTCATCCTCAACGAATGCTTCGCGTCGAAACCTGAGAACCTTCAAAGTACTCGATACACTCAACTCCGATCGTCTGAATAGGTGATCTGAACTAGACTCCTAATGTGTGTGTGTCAAGGCTCTTTCACAGCTTATTCCTTAAGTAAGCCAACTCGATGATTTCGTCTCGGAGAATCGGATCGGTGGGTCTAGCCAACCTAGATGTCTTGATCACACTCTGTGATTACTTCGTCATACTCAACAAGATATGATCTCCTTCTCTCTTTTTTCCTCGTCTCTTTCTCTTCCTTCTTTTCATTCCTTTTTTTTCCTTTATTTTTCTTTCTTTGACACACCTACCCTTTAAGGTAGCATTTCTCATCATGGTGGTCCTAATACTTGCCCATGAGTAGCTTCACGTTTATCGGTTATAGGCGGCCTATTTTTTCTTTTCTTTTCATTGCAGAGACTTTTTCTTTGTTTCCAACCATATCCTATATCGTAGCACAAGTAACCCAGGGTGGACATCCAGGCAAACGGTCATTCACCGATCCATCATCTCTCCGACTAGTCATTTTGCCAACTACTCAGGCTTCTACTACTGAGATCCCGTAATCAAGTACTCGTGGGTCCAACCGAGATCAATCCATTCAGAATACCGGATAAGAGCATGTCTCGCACTTATCGTTTCTAAGGCTTCTCCCTACAGCAAACAATGTCATCACCGGACATATGCCCAACCATCAGGACTTCTCTCTTTTTTCTTATTTTTTTATTTTTTTAACTCACTCACTCACTCACTCCACGTAATTTTTCTTTTCAATCGCTGGTAATGTGGGCTTTGCCCCCTGAGATCCATTCCCGAAACTCATGCTAATATAGGCCTCAACCCTGGAATTCCTTCCCGAAACTATACGAATATGGGCCTCAACCCTGGGACTCATCCCCGAAACTAATACTGATTCATTTCTGAAACTGACTGTACTGTTGTTGCTTTTGATTGGCTTGCATTTGCCGCTTTCTCTTTTTCTTCTTTAAAACCTGTGAATATAAAACAAAACAAACACAAAAAGAATACAAAATATGTTACGTGTATGCATGCATGCATGAATGAGTTTCCTATCCCGTTGGGTTAGGTCTTCTTCCAATTTCCTCGGTGATTGCTCGGTCTTCTCTTCCTCAAGCAAAGTACTGTTTCAATCTGTCTACGTTGATCGGCTCAGTGAACTCATTCCCTTCCAAGTCTGATAGTCTCACTGCTCCATTTACCTTCTGAATGGCTATCTTATCCTTTCTGCTCGCTTCCTCCGGGAGTTCCCCATGTTCTAGGTATCTCTGAATGTCATAATACCAAGGTTTTCCATCATCAACCTCAACTTCCAAGATTCTCTCTATCTTATAAACCGGTTTGCTTGCCGTTGTAATACAAGAGGTCCCATTACCGACTTCTCTGGATTTTCCCAAGGAATACTCTAACTTCTTTTTCTTAACCTAACAGATATCTATGATGGCTTTTAAGACACAGGATTAACATGATGCATGTATGCATGAGATGCGTGAGATGCGTGCAATGTATGGAATATATAAGTCGGCCCATTATCATTTTAAAGTATTCAATCATACTATTACGCGGTGCAAACTTGTCCCAGTTGAAAAGGCCCAACAGGTTTACACTTTACGATAACATTGCTAAACAACTTCAAATGATAAGAGGCCCAAACATAAGATGGCCCATCAGCATTTTAGAAGCTTTTGGCCTAACTGTCAAAGGACACGAACTTGTCCCAGTTTAAATGGCCCAACAAGTTCACATCTTTTGACAAAAGGTCCAACTGGATCCAAATAACGATGGTCCAAAACATAAACATAAAAAAATAATTTCTACTAGTTCTACGACTAAGGTTCACATGTGGGTTTACGGGAGTGCGGACAAAGGCTCTCTCTGACGAAGGATTGCCCAGAACTAGGACTCCCCACTCAAGGGTTCAAGCGACCAAGTGAGCGCACTTTTTTATACCTTACGGTACGTGCCAACGAGTTACGGTGTGTGACTAACTGTCGAATGGATTTCCCATAGTAGATTCCCCAGAGAGAGGGTGGAGCGAACTCTCTTAAATACCCAAGTCTCTTAGGCTCTTATCACCTTGGTGACAGGAATAAACAACGAGTCCTCCAAGCTAGTCTGTCACAACGAGCTACGGGTAATGATTATATTGGTGCCTTCACGGCTTTTCCTTATACAAAGGTAGTGAATGAAAGAAGACACCAAACCATCACCTACCTTTAACAATGCCTTTGATTAAACCCCCTTAACCCACTATAGACGCGGTCAACTAAAGTACAAATCATAAACATCACAAGACATGATTTCGGGGCGGATTCTTTATCCCTAGTGGAGTCGCCAGACTGTAGGACACAGAACTTGACGACGCATGTTGTTCTAAGCTCGCGACCTAGTTGGGAGTATGGAGTAGCCCGTGGGGGACTAAACCGGAGAATAATGGAGTCACCACCCGGTGTGAACTGGGAAAATATGATTTAAGGCCGCACTTACCCCTCGCAAGGGAAGACCTCAAATCGTTGGGTTCAGAATGGTCCCTTACTTATGTCACTAGTAAAGATATGATTTGTGCAATAAACTAACCGAATCTACTCAACATGTATGCTCAAGGTAGCCTACACCTAAGTTCGCATGCATAAGAATAATAATGAAACCTATATCTAAGTTGGCATGCTTCAAAGTAAGTTGTCATAACGGCAAACACGCAATAACATACAATCATCACAAAAGCATGCTCAATTATCTAATGCGGAAAATAAATAAGAATCTAAGCACAAATATAAATTAAATCCCTAATATAATATAAAACAAACTAATCATGTATAAAGAAAGAAAATATTATCGACTAAATCATGCTTAAGATAAATAACATACTAGTAACCTAATCATGCTCGAATACAATGTTGGATGAATGAAATATGTGTATCTCTCAAGCAGTATGTGGCATTATATCCCGAGTTCAAACAGCAATAATGTCCATTCGGATTCGGCAATGGAATTTACGTCTGGGTTTCCATCCGATATACCACAAAAGGGAACACATATTCCGCTCATCCAAAATTCACATCATGCCTCAATAAACGACTCTCATGCGATAATATATTAAAATAAATAAAAATAAACGAAAGGAATGAATAAAAAGGTGCCTTCAGGTCTAACCTCTTTTGTTGTCTATCGAAAGCGCGTTACACGGTCGTCGGAAGGGTGAATGCTCTACAACTCTTCCGTTCACCCTTCCGGTTCACTGGTTCAATATTTTTACTCGCTGTTTCGCTGTTTAGGCCACTGTTTTTATTCTGTTTTGTGGTGTTTCTGGTCGCGATATTTGGCTTACTGGTTTGTGATAATGCGGGGCTATTTTTGGTGCAGTTTTGGGTGAATTCTATGCAGTTTCAGTGGTGTTTTGTGGCAGTTTGTGGGGTTGATTTAGTGCAGTTTTCGAGACTATTTTGTAGTATTTTAGGGGGTGCAGTTTGCGGGTTTAAGGGTGCAGTTTCGGTGCAGTTTCGGGGGTTTATTTATGTACGAAGAGGTTGTATTGGGAGGGATTTATGTGCGTGTTGGAGGTAGTAGTGCGTGTCTGATGAACGTGAGGGGTATGAGGCAGTGAAGAAGACTTGTCTCATGAATGGCTGCTGTTTGATTACTGGATGCGCGGAGGGAGATAGAGTGAGGCGTGAGTGGAGTCTATGGTTTTATAGGTAAATGAGAGTGTGGCGTAAGTGGACAGTGGATGCATGGTCTGCTGAAGGGCGTGTGGCTGTATGCAGGTGTGCTGGCAATATGCGTGGATGTTGCTTCAGTTTGTGAGTTGGAACTGCATGGTAGGTGAGTGTCTAATTTATGTGAAGCATGAAATGAAGAGATGGTCAGTTATGGTTGCTGGGTACGTGAGGTTCGTGAGTGAGGGGGTGTTTCAGGGGCAGTGGCATGAGAATAGAGGGCTGATTCACTGGTCAGTGGAGTGTGAGATTGAAAGCAGTGTAGGGCGTGATGAAGGGCTGCTCGTGGCTGAGAAGTTGAGTGCGTGTCTTTGTCTTATGGGAGGCGTGAAGGTCAGTTCTGTGAGGCTGTTAAGGGGCTGAGTAGGGCTGTGGCTTTGGTTCACGTCTTTGTGTTTACGAATATAGGTGAGTGGAGCAGTGAGGGTTCATGATCGGCAAATAGAGAAAGGGTCGTATAGGGTTAGAGAGGTTAGAGAGACGAGAGTCTGTGAGTTTGGTTCCTTTATTTTGTGGTTGATGAGTGAGTGGAGATGAGGGGAGCCGTGAGTGGTGTTGCTGCATTGTATGGTGAGGTTGGCCGAGGTGTGTACTGATGGTGATGCGTTGAAGGCAGCAACGTGAGGTTGAAGGGTAGTAACGTGAAGGCTTGTGAGGAAGATGAAGATTAAGGTTTATTATTTTTTCTGTTTGTGTTTTTGCCGTGAAAGTCTAGGGGTTTAGATGTGTGGTGAATGGTTCATTTATAGGCAAATGGATGAGGACTTTCCTTAGTAGAGGATGAGAATGATTTGTGCATTAATGGGATATCTTTTTTAATTAGAATGTGATAAGAAAATCTTTTAATTAGGGAAGTGATTTGATTTATTTCTTTTAATTAAGGATATGATTTAGTTTAATTAGGCAAGGGATCCATGGGATTTATTTAATTTAGGAAGTTGATTTGGCTTGATTTATGCATGTGTTAAATGTGATTTTTGTTATTTGGTAAGTGATTTGGGCGTGTGAGTTAGGGGTTTATTGGACGTGACTTTGGTCTATTCTTGGTGAGCTTGGGTGTTTGGCTCAGTGGTGTGTGGGCTTGGTTTGTGGTTTGTGGGGTTTTGGGTTAATGATGTGCTTTAAAACGGAGGTCTAACAAGCGAACCCGAAGCTACTCCAGCGAGTTAAATCCAACAATGTCAATTCTTGACTCTTTCCCTTCCGACGTCTGTTTCTCGCGGTTTTCACAATCAAAGAGGTAGTGTCTCCATACGAGACTCATCATCGGGACTTACATGCAAAAATGTCGTGCCTACAATATCATAGATTGGCACTATAGCAAGTGGGAGAAATTATTAGGGCTGGTGCTTGGATTGCCAATCCGGATCGTATTTATGTGATTCATAATTACTAGCAATTTTTTTTCCATAATATTACTAATTTTATGGTAGCACCCTTGTCTTTTATACACTTATTCAATCTAATTACGATTAGATATCTGATTACGATTAGATCGAAACTGAATCTGGTTCTGTGATACGTGTATATTAGACAAAGACCCTAGGATTTACAATATAGTGCACTGTTACAACCTAGTTTAGGCTGCTGTGTTTGTGTGATTTTCGGTGAATGTATGGAGGTTTAGAGGGGCTGATTTTCGGTGGTGATTAGGGGTTGTTACTTGTGGTGGATTCGGCTATGGAGGAGATGGTTGGGGCTATTTTGTTCTCTTTTTGTGTATATGTCAAGTGTGTTTTTTTTTCTTTGTCTTAGGTGTGCATTCGAGAGTCTAGAGAAAAAGTGGCTAGGTTAGTGCATGTTTATATAGAAGAGAGCTAGGGTTGCCCTTGTCTCACAAGGAAAGGATTTTGGTATTCAATTAGGATTTCCAAGAAAGGCATACACAAGAATGAGGGGGGACAAAATATTTTAAATTAGGAAGTTGTATATTTTAATTTGTGTTGGTTTAGGAATACAAATATTTTAGATTGGTAATTATCTTATTAGATTAGGAAGTCAAATATATGATTGGCTTTAATTGGTTAGGATTGATTTTAATTAGGTACATCTTCTTTTTAGTTTTAGTATATAATATATTCAAATTATTTAAATTAGGCATGATTTTAGTTTAAGTTAGGTAAATATCTTATTTAATTGGTAAATGGTTTAAATATTTTATTTAATGTTTAATGTATAAATTAATATTTATTTATTTAATTTGGGATGTGTTTTATGGGCTTTGGGGAGCTAAATGGGCTGGGTGTGAGGCTAGCAGCAAAACCAGAATTACCGACACCGTTCGAACGCTCCTCGAACGCGACACGAACACCCGCAATCTGGTTGCCATTCGAACGAAGTAGTAACGAACGCAGCACTAACGAAGACAGTGAGCTTGTTTATTCTGAATTTCCCCTTCCGATATCCGTTCCCGCGGCTTCCGTGACTCAAAAGGTAGTGTCTCCAAATGAGACTCATCATCGGGTTTCACATGCAAAAATACAATGCCTACAGTCGCCCCCACTTTGATGGGGCTTGTGCAGTGTGTGACAGTGACAGTCCTATCAAAGTTATGCAATGCATTTTTACTTACCTGGCTAGCTAGCTGTCTCGAGCTGAGCTGATACTGCAGTGGACCTCGATCCTGAGATGCATCTCGATGCTGCTGATGATGTGGGCCTCGAACCTGGGATGCATCCCCATAGCTGCAACCGACAACGGGGGCCTCGACCCTGGGACGCATCTCAATACCGCTGACAAAATAGGGCCTCGACCCTGGGACGCATCCCGAAAATGATGATGCAGTGGACCTCGATCCTGGGACGCATCCCAATAGCTGCAACCGACAACGGGGGCCTCGACCCTGGGACGCTCCCAATACCGCTGACAAAATATGGGCCTCGACCCTGGGACGCATCCCGAAAATGATGATGCAGTGGACCTCGATCCTGGGACGCATCCCAATAGCTGCAACCGACAACGGGGGCCTCGACCCTGGGACGCATCCCAATACCGCTGACAAAATATGGGCCTCGACCCTGGGACGCATCCGAAAATGATGATGACAGTGGACCTCGATCCTGGACGCATCCCAATAGCTACAACCGACAACGGGGGCCTCGACCCTGGGACGCATCCCAATACCGCTGACAAAATATGGGCCTCGACCCTGGGACGCATCCCGAAAATGATGATGTGGAGCTTCGCTCCTCAGCCGATATGGGCTTCGCCCCCAAGCTGACATGATGTGATGTGGACTTCGCCCTCCGAGACCCATACCCGGAACTTAACTTCATTGGGACCTCAATCTTCAGATTACTGCCATATCAAATACTGTGCTTTTACTATCTCTGATTGGCTTACTGCTCGCTCTTTTCCATCTTCAACACCTGTTTACACAAAACAGAACAAACACAAAAATATGCAATATAGGTTACGTGTATGCATGTATGCAGGAGTTTTCTTATTCCGTTGGGTTAGGTCTTCCGCTGGCGACCAAGTCTTCTCAAGCAAAGTACAACTTCAACCTGTCGACATTGATCGGCTCGGTGAACTCGTTTCCTTCCAAGTCTGATAGCTTCACTGCTCCATTTCCCATGACTTTCTGAACGATGTAAGGTCCTTCCCAGTTAGGCCTGAATTTCCCTCTCGGATCCGTCGTCGACGGCCTCGACTGCTTAAGTACCAAATCACCCTTTCTGATCTTTGTGGGACGTACTTTCTTGTTGAATGCCCGGGCTAGTCTCTTCTGATACAACTGCATGTGATACAAAGACTTCGTTCTCTTCTCATCCAACAGTACTAACTGATCAAATCTCTGTGCGGCCCATTCCTGTTCCGGTAATTCTGCCTCTGCTAATACCCTCAGGGACTGTATTTCCACTTCTACTGGCAATACTGCTTCCATTCCGTAGACCAAGGAGTAAGGTGTGGACCCTGTTGCTGTTCTTACTGATGTTCTGTACCCCCACAAAGCATACGGTAATTTCTCGGCCCAATCTCTACAATTTTCTGTCATCTTGGCTAAAATTGTCTTTATAGTCTTGTTGGCTGCCTCAACTGCCCCATTTGCCTGCGGCCTGTACGGTGATGACTTGTGGTGGCCTATCCCATGCCTCTGTAACATTGCCTTCGTCTCTCCTTGAAACTGGACCCCGTTGTCTGTCACTACATGATGCGGCATACCATACCGACAAATGAGGTTCCGAGCTATGAACTTTGCCATCTGCTTCGCTGTTGTAACATTACGGAAGGATTCGGCTTCCACCCACTTTGAGAAGTAATCTACTGCCACCACTATGAAGCGATGCCCATTTGATGCATTTGGTCGAATTTCCCCAATCATATCAATTCCCCATGCTGAGAAAGGCCACGGCTCTGACAACCCGTGCAATTCTGTGTGCGGTAAGTGATTCAAATTACCATGTGCTTGACAGTCATGACAGTGCTTTACCATCTTCGCGCAGTCTGTTTCCATGGTTGACCAATAAAAACCTTGTCTCACTATCTTGCGGGACAGATTCAACCCGTTCATGTGCGGACCACATACCCCGGCGTGTACTTCTTCCATTACATGTTGAGCTTCTTCTTTCTTAAACACTTCAACTGAATACCGTTTGCCTGCCTCTTGTACAGTTCCCCTCTCAAAGTCACATACTGGGAAGCCAACTTCTGAATGGCTATTCTGTCTTTTCTGCCCGCCCCTTCCGGGAATTCACCATGTTCCAGATACCTCTGAATGTCATAATACCAAGGTTTACCGTCGTCAACCTCAACTTCCAGAATTCTTTCTATCTCATAAGCAGGTTTACTTGCTGTTGTCAGTACCAACGGTCTCATCACTAACTTCTCTGGATTTTCCCAAGTCGCTGCTAGTGTAGCCAATGCGTCTGCCATCTGATTCTCTTCTCTCGGTAGGTGCTGTGAAACTTACACTCGGGGATAACCTGTGCCAATTTTCTGAGGTGAAAAAGGTAAGGCTTCAACCGTTCTTCTTCAATTCCCATTCTCCTCGCATCTGCTGGACTACTAACATAGAATCTCCGTAGATTTCCACACTCCCGGCCTTCAAGGCTATCAATGTTGTCAAACCAAAAGCACATGCTTCATACTCGGCCATGTTGTTAGTTACTCTGAATGTCAACCTCTTGGCCAAAGGCAAAGTCTCTCCCTCGGGGGTTACTATCACGATCCCAATTCCGGCTCCCTTGTAATTCACTGCCCCGTCGAAATACATCTTCCATCTCTGAACTGTTATTGCTTGGATCTCTTCATCTGGAAACTCAAACTTATACTGATCCCCCTCAACAGGTTGCAATGCCAGAAACTCCGCTACTGCTCGTCCCTTGATCACTTTGGAGGTGAGATACTCAATGTCAAACTCTGTCAACAATACCAACCATCGGCCCAGTTTTCCCACTAGTGAAGGCACTGAATGAAGATATTTCAGAGGATTCTCCTTTGCCACCACCTGGATCTTGTAAGACTGGAAGTAATGTCGCAACTTTCTGGAAGCCCATACCACTGCAAGACAGATCTTCTCAACCTCCTGATATCGAGCCTCATACGGGAGCATCTTCTTACTCAGATAATAAACTGCATGTTCTACCCCTGTCTCATCTGCCTGTACCATCATACCCCCCAATGCTTCTGATTCTATAGCCAAATACAATATCAAAGGTCTACCCGGCCTCGGAGGTTTCAATACGGGTGGCTTCACAAGTACTCTCTGATTCTGTCGAAGGCGGTCTGACACTGTTCATTCCATCTCACTGGCTGATCTTTTCTCAACAGTTTGAAGATAGGCTCACATACCGATGTCAACTTGGCAATAAACCGACTGATGTACTGAATCTTTCCCAAGAATGCCCTGACTTCCTTTTCTGTCTTCGGTGCAGGCATTTCTGTGATTGCCTTGATCTTTTCGGAGTCTACCTCTATTCCGCCCATTCCCACTGTATGACCAAGCAATTTCCCTGATGTCACCCCAAACACACATTTCTTGGGGTTAAGCCGCAGGTTATATCTGTCAACTCTCTGAAGGAACCTTTCCAATGCCTCAATATGCCCAACTCTCGTTTCTGATTTCACCATCATGTCATCCACATACACCTCAATCTCTTTGTGCATCAAGTCATGGAAGAGTGTAGTGGCCATCCGCTGATAAGTAGCTCCTGCATTCTTAAGCCCAAACGGCATCACCTTGTAACAATAGGTACCCCACTCGGTAACAAATGCAGTCTTGTGTTTATCTTCCTCAGCCATGAGAACCTGATTGTACCCTGAAAATCCATCTGCAAATGAATACATAGCAGACAAAGCCGCACTATCAACCAGAACATCTATATGCGGCAAAGGGAAATCATCTTTCGGACAAGCTTTATTGAGATCTCTGTAGTCTACACACATTCTGACCTTCCCATCTTTCTTCGGTACCGGTACTATGTTAGCCAACCATTCAGGATATTTTACCACTTCCAGGAACCCCACATCTATCTGTTTCTTAACTTCCTCTCTGACTTTCTCAGCCCATTCTGGTCTCATCCGTCGAAGTTTCTGCTTTACTGGCCTCATATTCGGATAAGTTGGTATTGTGTGCTGGGCAATGTTTCTGTCTACCCCGGGCATGTCCTCATAAGACCAAGCAAATACTTTGGCATATCTGACCAACACTTCTTCTAGTTTCTCCCTCTCTTCGGAGGTTACTTCACTTGCAATTAAAATTTCTTTGGGGTTCTCAAGTGTACCCAAGTTAAATGCAATAGTTCTGGCTGAACTGATGTCAAATATGCTTGATTCATGCAGAGTAAACGGAAATGACTCAGGCAAGTAAGCAAAAGAAATGTCTTTATTATTGGATAATGCGGAAGTACATTCAAACAAATCAGGAAGGTAAATGTCTTCATCATCTAGAGACACTTCTTCCTCTGCAATCAGGTCTTCCTCAGGCTTCTCATCCTCTTCCAGAGTCAGGCTCTCTAACTTCATCAATTCTTCTTCCCAAATCTCTGTTCCACAGCTTCTCCAGTCAGTGGTTTCTCACCCAACAAATCCTGGAAGATCTCAAACCCAGGTACCACAATCCCATTGACTTCCACAGGTTCAGGCTCTCCTTGATACCCTGAAGCTTTCACAAAGCACTCCATCAGTCTCAGGCCCTTTTTCTTGACCTTTGGCTTTTCTTCGTCAGATTTGTACCCCAAACCCTTCCGAGTAGTCTGTCCTCTGAAATCCGGCAATTTTGAACCTTTACCTGGCTCAAACTTCATTTTCTCCATAATCCTAGCCACCCTAGGATCCACCCACTCCTCAAAAGTGGCTGATACCTGGAACCTCGTGAAAGGTGGTATCTCCAAGGCAGCCACGGCATTATCTAACTCAGCCCGGATGGTAACAATTTCTCCCTCATACGGGAATTTGATCATCTGATGCAAAGTGGAAGGCACGCCCCCAAGTTTGTGAAACCAAGGCCTTCCCAACAATAAGGCAAAAGTGGCTGGGATGTCCAGCACTGTGAACTCAACCTCATCTTCAATCGGCCCTACCTTGACCATAGCCACAAAGGTACCCTCAACTCCCCGCTTACTGTCATCATAAGCTTTAATAGTCATACTGGAGGGGTCCAAGTCTGTTGCTTTCATACCCAATCTTGCCAGAATTTTCAACGGGCACACATTGATGGACGAACCGTCATCCACCATCACACATGAAGTTTTCTTGCCCCTCACCTCGGCCCTGATAAATAGAGGCCTGTTATGATTTCTCCCCTCCGCCGGAGTTCATCCTCAGAAAAGGATATCTGCAAAGCTTCTTTCTGAACCGACCCAACAAACATTGCGGGGTTGGCATCCTCCGGTACCACAATCTTGCTCAAGGCCTCAACCATAGCCTGTCTATGCTCCCGAGATGCACATAATAGTTCCCAGATACTCACTTGTGCTCTAGTCTTCCTCAATTGCCTCAGCACTACATCCCCTTCAGTATTTTCTGCAGTCTCAACCACTTCTCTACCATCTGTCAAAGCTTCCTTACCCTTTTCCGCCATATCATTGTAAAAACGACCGCTACGTGTCATTCCCCTTACTTCCTCCTCATCACTGCTAGAGAAATCAAGCCAAAAGTTTTTCTTCTGCTCAAACTCATCCTCACTAGTACTATCCCAGATTCCCAGGCAAAAGGCTTGAGGGTGAAAGGATTTTAGGACAAGGTCTTCTGGGAGGCCAGAATTGATCATGTAGGCTGGTGGTGGTACGGCACGGTAGTTGGGTAAGGGGTTTCTGTGTGTGTCGGGCTGTTCTGTTTCTGGGTTGGGTATTTTCTTGGAGTCTATTAGGTCTTGGATTTCATGGCGGAGTCGGGCGCAGTTGTCGGTGTCATGGCCTTTTTGTTGGTGGAAGTGGCAATAAAGGCTTAGGTTATAATGTGATGGTAGGGGATTGGGTAATGGTTTGGTATCCAAGGGTTTTAAAAGCCCTTGCCTCTTCAATTTCTCTAGCACCTTAGACAGGGGCCTTCCCAAGTTGGAAAACTGCCTGTTCCGGATAGCAGCAATTTCAGCAGAAACGGGCTTTGTTCCCGATGTTCCCCCAATGGGCCTCCTGTTTAGACCATAGAATTTTCTATTCTCGGCCTCTTCTTCCTCAATATCCATGACAGTTTCCCTCAACTGCCGAAAGTCTGCAATCATGGAGGTCATCCTCCTCAACTTGCCGTAAATGGAGGGCTTGGTGCCCTTGATAATCATCTTGATCTGATCCTTCTCCGAAGGCCTAGTCTGCATTTTCAATAATTGACCCCTCCACCGGTCCACATACTCCTTAAAATTCTCCTCCGCTTTCTGCTTAACATTCTCCAGATCACGGAGTGACAAATCGATCTCCAAGTCAGTGACATATTGCTTCAGGAAAGCATCGGCCAACTCCCTCCAATCTTCCTTTACTTTCTTCTCCAAACTGTGGTACCATACCACGGGAGCTCCTTCAAGCGACATTCCAAACATTTTCTGTACCTGGCGCTGAGATAAGCCAACTGAACTCATGACTGATACAAACTGTCGGAGATGCACCCTCGGATCCCCATTCCCGTTGAACTTAGCCATATCCGGCATCTTGAACTGTGCAGGCAACTGTTCCTCAAAAGTCAATGTGTCATAATCCAGCAAATCCTCATTCTTACCCCTCATCTTGCGGGTAACCGACTCAACCTGATCCCGAAGTTTCTGTAACTCTGTCTGAGACCCAGATACTCTGCCTGCTGCATACTCTGCCATATCATCATCAAAAGCGGGGATATCATCCCCCAATCTGTTCGGAGATTCCTCTTGCCTCACATCCCCAGAATGAACCCCGGCACGAGACCCAGCTATACCAGCCATAGCAGTAGTCAAAGCCTGCAACTGTTCAGTGATCTTGGCGAGACCATTCTCTAACTGATCCATACGGGACACCTCATTATCGGATTCACTCATACTTGTTCTTTTAGTGAGCCTTGTCCCTTCTCTAACCCAAACGGTATCTATGGTGTCTTTTAAGACACAGAGGATGTTAACATGGTATATGTATGCATGGTGATATGCATAAGAAGTATATAACATATACTAAATCAAATAAAATTCTCAAACAAATCGGCCTATTATCATTTTAGAAGCTTTTGGGACAACTGTCATAAGGGTGAACCCGTCCCAGTTTAAATGGCCCAACGAGTTCATGTCTTATGGCAAAGAGCCCAACTAAATCCAAATGATAATATTCCGAAAACAAGCACAAGGTGGCCCACCAACACTTAGACGCTTTTGGCCCAATAGTCATGGAATACATCCTGTCCCAGTTTAAATGGCCCAACAAGCCCATATCCCATGACAAATGGTCCAAATGGATCCAAACGATGATGTTCCCAAACATAAGCATAGAAGGGAGATAATGCAAACATAACATAATAATTTTTACATAATGGCCCATCAACATTTCAGAAGCCTTGGGCCTAATAGTCATACAGTACGAACTTGCCCCAGTTTAAATGGCCCAGCAAGCCCGCATTTCTGACAATAGTCCAACTGCATCCAAATGAGGATGGTCCATAAGCACATTCTCAAGGAATAATTGTTACTTTAACCATACAAACCAGTCTATGGGTGGATTTGCAAGAGTATGGACAAAGGCTCTCACTGGCGAAGGATAGCCCACAACTAGGTCTCCCCACTCAAGGGTTCAAGCGACCAAGTGAGCGTATCCCTTTTTATACACTAAGGTACGTGCCAATGAGCTATGGTGTGTGACGGACTGTCAAATGGATTTCCCGTTGTAGATTCCCCAGAGGGAAGGTGGAGCGAGGCTCACTTAAATACCCAAAGCCTCTTAGGCTCTTATCGCTTGGTGTCAGGAATAAACAACGAGTCCTCCAAATTAGTCCATCACAAAGGCTACGAGTAGATGGCCATATAGGTGTCCTCACAGCTTTTCCTTCTAGAAAGGTAGTGAGTGAAGGAAGACACCAAACCATTACCTAGCCTCAAAGTGCCCTTGATTAAACCCCCACTTTATCCACTATAGACATGGTCAATTAAAAAACACATTCAATCCAAACATTACAAGCTAATATTTCGGGGCCAACTTTCTATCCCCAGTGGACATGGTCCCTTACTTATGTCACTTGTAATGAAAGGATTTATGTAATAATTTAATCAAGCTTAAGTAACACTTATTTCCAAGAGTATCATGCTTCTAAATTCTCATATGCAAAATAAAACTTATGTACACATTTCACATATATCTCACATTTAAAATTGCATGCTTAACATATATCAAGATAGCAACGAACATACAACTTTATTTGCATATCACATTCAGGAAAAACACAAGCACACATATTAACCATACAAGCACACATATGGGCACTTTTCCAAGCGGTACGTGGAATTGTATCCCAAGTACAGACCGCACTACCGTCCATTCGGAATCGGCTACGGAATTTACGTCTGGGTTTCCATCCGATATACCGCAAGAAATAATACTCAAATGTTATCATGACATAAGCATATGAATTGTAATACATTAACATATTTGCATTTATACATGTGGAGATAGCTACTAGGAAGGAAAATATGCATGAAATCTAATGAAGAGGACTCAGTTCAGTGGGTGCGCGTTCGTGTAGCGTTCGTAAACGCGTTCGAACGGTAAACAGAAGGTTCGCGTTCGTATGGCGTTGATAACGCGTTCGACGAACGGAAATGAAACAGAATGCTCACGTTCGTATGGCGTTTGTTAACGCGTTCGAACGGAAATGAAACAGAATGCTCGCGTTCGTATGGCGTTTTATAACGCGTTCGAACGGAAATGAGACCTGATGCATGATAAGGCAAAAAGTATGCGCGTTCGAGTTGCGTTCGTAAACGCGTTCGAACGGGAACAGACCTGATGCATGAAATGGGACGCAATACATAAACAACAAATAAAAGGGGCGCGGCGAAGTACTGCCGTAAAGGTGGCCTTTTGGGGCTCTTGATCTCTCAAAGAGAGGACCTTTAGACCAACATACTAAGCCCATGCGCGTCACATCACAACACATGAAATAACAATAATATCAAACATAGTGTGCCCGATTGAACGTATCTTGTATCCAACCGAACACACATCAACCGGCGCGGCAAAGCATCGTGGTAAAGGGCTTTTAGCCCCTCCCCATAGGGGATCTCACATCACACTTACTAAGCCCATGCGCTCGATTGAATTATGCATACGAAAATAAAGACAATCATATCAAACTAAGTATGCTCGATTGAACGTATCTCGCATTCAACCGAACACACATCAATCGGTGCGGCAAAGCATCGTGGTGAAGGATTTTAACCCCTCCAATTAGGGGACCTTTCATCGCACTTACTAAGCCCATGCACTCGATCGTATCATACGGGATAAGCAACATACAGAATTTAATGACGAAAAATAAATAAATAAAGAAAACACAAAAACAAGAGAAGGTGCCGTTTACTCAAGTGGTACGTGGAGTTGTGTCCCAAGTACAGACCGCACTACCGTCCATTCGGATTCGGCTACGGAATTTACGTCTGGGTTTCCATCCTATATACCACAAGAGACGACACTTCCATTCATCCAATACCCACAACATACATCATACACACAACGAATGCCACAAATACAGAAAATATAATCAAAATAAATGACCAGAAAATAAAATGAGAATAAGTGTGAAAGATACCCTCAGGTCTAACCTTTTAAGCTGTCTCTCGGACTCGCGTTTCACGAAATCGGAAGGGGGTAAAGCTCCGCAACTTTTCTGGTTCACTGGTTTGTCTCTTCCTTCGCTGTTCGCCCGCTCAAGCTACTGTTCGACTCCGTTTTGCTGCTGTTTCCTTGTGGTTTTGCTGCCGTTTCTCTGTTCTCTGCTTACTGTTTGTGGACTGTTTTGGTGTTCTTGGTGGACTGTTCTGTGTGGTTATTTCAAGGATTATGAGTCATTTTATGTTACTGTTTTAGGGATTTTAGGGATTGTTTTGAGTGATTTAGGCTGTGTGTTTGTGTGATTATTCAAGGATTGTTAAGTGTCTTTTATGTTACTGTTTAAGGGCTTTAGTGACTGTTTTGGGAGTGATTTAGGCTGCTGTGTTTGTGTGTTTCGGTGATGTATGGAGGTTTAGGGGGCTGATTTTCGGTGGTGATTAGGGGTTGTTACTTGTGGTGGATTCGGCTATGGAGGAGATGGTTGGGGCTCTTTTGTTCTCTTTGTTTGTAATGTCAAGTGTGTTTTTTTTTTCTTTGTCTTAGGTGTGCATTCGAGAGTCTAGAGAAAAAGTGGCTAGGTTAGTGCATGTTTATATAGAAAAGCTAGGGTTTGCCCTTGTCTCACAAGGAAGGATTTTGGTATTCAATTAGGATTTCCAAGAAAGGCATACACAAGATTGAGGGGGGACAAAATATTTTAAATTAGGAAGTTGTAATATTTAATTTGTGTTGGTTTAGGAATACAAATATTTTAGATTGGTAATTATCTTATTAGATTAGGAAGTCAAATATATGATTGGCTTTAATTGGTTAGGATTGATTTTAATTAGGTATATCTTCTTTTTAGTTTTAGTATATAATATATTCAAATTATTTAAATTAGGCATGATTTTAGTTTAAGTTAGGTAAATATTTTATTTAATTGGTAAATGGTTTAAATATTTTATTTAATGTTTAATGTTTAAATTAATATTTATTTATTTAATTTGGGATGTGTTTTATGGGCTTTGGGGAGCTAAATGGGCTGGGTGTGAGGCTAGCAGCAAAACCAGAATTACCGACACCGTTCGAACGCTTCCTCGAACGCGACACGAACACCCGCAATCTGTTTTCCGTTCGAACGAAGTAACGAACGCAGCACTAACGAAGACAGTGAGCTTGTTTATTCCTGATTTCCCCTTCCGATATCCGTTTCCCGCGGCTTTCCGTGACTCAAAAGGTAGTGCCTCCAAATGAGACTCATCATCGGGTTTCACATGCAAAATACAATGCCTACAGTTCTCAGGTTGTCGACGCGAAGCATTCGTTGAGGACGCAGATATGTCTAATTATCAGGATTATATCGAGAAGAGACCAATAAATATGTTGAAGTGAAAACATCAGCATCAATAGCAGTTCTGGCGGTATGGCGCTCTGGGGGCGAGCCCCTTTAGTTCAGAATCAGTCTTGCCGGGTAATGGCACTCTGGGGGCGAGGCCCACATAGTGCAGTATCAGTTTCTGCCAGGGTATGGCACTCTGGGGGCGAAGCCCACATTAGTTCATATCAGTCTGGCCAGGTATGGCACACTAGGGGCGAGGCCAACATAGTTCAATATCAGTTCTACCAGGTATGGCACTCTAGGGGCGAAGCCCACATTAGTTCAGAATCAGTCTGGCCGAGTATGGCACTCTGAGAGCGAGGCCCACTTTAGTTCAGTATCAGTTTTTCCGAGAATGGTAATCCGAGAATGGAGTAAGGTTCGAGAATGAACTAGCCGAGAATGGCAATCCGAGAATGGAGCAAGGTTCGAGAATAGACAAGCCGAAAATGGTAATCCGAAAATGGAGCAAGTTTCGGTAATGAACAAGCTGAGAATGGCACTCCGAGAATGGAAACACAGTTCAGGAATGAACAAGCCAGGAATGGCACTCCGAGAATGGAAACACAGTTCGGGAATGAACAAGCCGGGAATGGCACTCCCAGAATGGAACACAGTTCGGGAATGAACAAGCCGGGAATGGCACTCCGAGAATGGAAACACAGTTTGGGAATAAACAAGACGGGCAGTCTTGCCAGGTATGGCACTCCGGGTACGAAGACATCAGTATCAGTCTTGCCGGGTATAGCACTCTGGGGGCGAGGCCCACATCTTTATCAGAATCAGTCTTGTCGGGTATGGCACTCTGGGGGCGAGGCCCACATCAGTATCAATCTAGGGACGAGGCCCACATCAGTGCCGGTTTGGGGCGAGGCCCACATCACATCAGTATCAGTCTGGAGGCGAGGCCCACATCAGTATCAATCTGGGGGCGAGGCCCACATCTACATCAGTATCAATTTTTGGGGATGAGTCATAGGGTCGAGGCCAACGTCAGTATTGGTTTTCAGGATGAGTCCTAGGGTCGAGGACCACATCGGCATCAGTATCAGTTTCGGGGATGATTCTCAGGGTTGAGACCTACATCTGTATCCATTTTCGGGAATGAGTTCCAGGGTCGAGGCCCACACCAGCATCAGTATCAGTTTTAGGGATGAGTCTCATGGTCGAGGCCCACATCAGTATCAGTTTCAGAGATGAGTCCCAGGGTCGAGGCCCACACCAACATCAGTATCAGTTTTGGGGATGGGTCCCAGGGTCGAGGCCCACAGCACATCAATATCAATTTCGGAGATGAGTCTCAGGGTCGAGGCCACACCCAACATCATCAATATCAGTTTTGGGGATGAGTCCCATGGTCGAGGTCCACATCATCATCAGTATCAGTTTTGGGGATGAGTGTAGGACACAGAACTTGGGCGACGCGTGCTAGGCTCGCGGCCTAGTTGGGAGTACGGAGTAGTCCGTGGGGAACTAAACCGGAGAATAAAGGAGTCGCCACCCCGTGTGAATCGGGACAAAATATTTAAGGCCGCACTCACCCCTCGCAAGGGAAGACCTCACACCGTTGGGTTCGGAATGGTCTCTTACTTATGTCACTTGTGATGATATAATTTATGCAATGAATCAACCGAGTCTACTCAATAATCATGCTCAAGGGTACTTAGATCTAATATATATCATCAAAATAAATCCTAATCTAAGTTTGCATGCTTGAAAGTAAGTCTTTGAACAGCAAACAAGATATCACACGATGAGCATATTGAACCATTAAATCTCATTAACAAATAATTACTTAAACATGAATATAAACTAAACTAAATATCATGCGTAAAGAATAACATAATTATGCTTAGAAATTAAATAACAAACTGAATTAAATCATGCTTAAATAATAAATAAACAACCTACAAACTATAACATGCTTAAATACAAATTTGGATGAGACGAAATATGTGTTTCTTAAGTGGTACGTGGCGTTGTATCCCGAGTGCAGACCACAATACCATCCATTCGGAATCGGCTACGGAATTTACGTCCGAGTTTCCATCCGATATACCACAAAATGGAACACATATCCCGCTCATCCAACAATCACATCATGCCTCAAACGACTCTCATGCAATAATATTTCAAAAATAAATAAAATAAATGAAAGATGATAAATAAAAAGGTGTCATCAGGTCTAACCTCTTTTGTCGTCTCACGAAATGGCGTTACACGTCCATTAGAATGGTGAATGATCCGCTATTTTTCGATTCACTAACTCAACGTCTTTCCTCGCTATTTTGATGTTCAGGCTACTGTTTTCACTCCGTTTCGCCGTTGTTTTTGTTGTATTTTCTGGTGCAGTTTTATGGTAAACACGGGACTGTTTTAGGTAGTTTTAGGGCAGTTTTACTGGGCAGTTTTGGACAGTTTCTGGGCAGTTTTCAGGGTGCAGTTCGGGTTTGTTCTGGAGGGCAGTTGAAGGCTTGTTGGATTCGGCAGTGAGAGGCAGTTTAAGGCGTGATTTTTGGGAAGTTATGCGGCAGATTTTATATAGTTTAGGGGGACTTCACGTGAATTGGTTGAGTGGGCTATATGGGCACGCTGTTGAAGGCCATTGGCGAGAAGAAATGTAGAGGTGTTAAGTTAATGGGCGTGAGGCGTTAAGTTAACGATCGATACACTATCGCTAACATGTGACGTCATAAATTAGTATCTCATTTATCGATGAAATTTTTCTTCGATAGTTTACGAAGGGAATCCGTAATTAAATCTGAAAATAACAATGTTCTAACCCTAAACACCTATGGGAGGTTGTAATGAGCGGAAATTAAAATTACTACTTATCCAAAACATGTTTTGAATAGAGATCCTACAATGGAATAACAATCAACCACAAGATAAACAAATCAAACAAAGATAAGCATCAATTATAAATAATAAACTGCAGAAAAACTAAAAGTGAACAAGTAGATTTGTTTACGAAGTGGAAAACTCGTGAGAGTAAAAAACTACTTCGAGTATAGGCTACCACCCAAATCCACTATATGAGAAAAACTTACAGAGACAGTGAAAAGACCTAAAGCAACAACTTTACCAACTCTATTCCCACAGTTGTAATCACCCAAGGAACTCCTCGAACTTGCACCAAGCAACTTCCTTCAGACCGTCTGAAATCTCAGTGATTTGAATCTGCTAGCTGCCCTACAGATCTTCGAAAGCATTCTCAACCTTCAATCCTCAGAAGGCTTAGATATTGCTCAGGTTGTGTTGAATGGTGAATAGGGGTGTGCATTAATCGGTTTTAACCGATTAACCGAACCGTTTCGACCCATTTTTTTATTACGGTTCGGTTAATTCGGTTAAATCGGTTATTGCGGTTAAAATTTTTAACTTTTTTGGTTATTCGGTTCGGTTACGGTTATGAGATTCCTATAACCGAACCGACCGATTAACCGAAATTAAACTATATATATATATTAGCGCGTGAAATCCTTTAATTTTTTAGAGTAAGATAGTCTGCATGTAAACTCTCAATTGGTTGTAGTTATATTGATTTGATAATACTACTCGAAAATAAAATTGATAAATTCAAATGACAAGCTACATTGTTTGACTCTTTTTAATTTCTCTTAAGAATTTAAAGGTAAAAAATACATAAAATTTCAAATGTAGATTTTGCATAGCGGTGGATTTGTGACCCTTAAAATTCTAACATGGCAGGTTTGGAAGGAAATCTGAGGCCGTGACAATCATCGATGGTTTAAAAAATATTTCTCTCGCATGTAATTAAATATAGATATATTTAATCAAATGTTTAGTTAGAATCGGTATTTTTTAGAATCAGATATGTGATTGAATTAGTGATCCAAAAAAATTTAATGCGTCAGTGGTTCGACTGGTTGAAACGTTTCGAAAAAAATCGGTAGAACCGACCTACATCATATATAATTTTATTAATTAAACATTATAAAAAATATTAAATTTTAATTTATTGGATTGGTTAATAACCGAATTAAACCATAACCGACCGAAAATATAATGGTTAATTGGTTAATGGTTATGTGTCATAAATTGGTTAAATCGGTCACACTTTTATTTAACCGAAAATTTCGGTTATGGTTAAAAAATCAAAGATTAACCGACCGATGCACACCCCTAATGTGTGATGGTGAAGATGCAAAGAAGATCACTAACATGAAATAAGATTGAGACTTAAAGAGAGATCTTCACAAGTTTGGGAAAACAAAAGCAAAGCAGTTTAGGTTAATGTGTTTTCCTCAATTGAGAAGGGGGTGAGTGAATGCTTTTATAGGTAGGGTTTTTCTAAAGGGGAAAATAGGTTTAAAAATGCATCTGGAAAACAAAAAAAAAACGACTGGCGTTCGAACGCACAAAAAACGTGCCACGAAAGATGAAATATCAATAATGTCAGCTACAGAGACATACCTGCACAAGATCAAACATATGGCTAAATATTTAAACTAGAGCATAAAAATCAACAATCCATTTAATAGCCATTACAAAGTATGCTGTCAAAGGGGTAGGTGGGGCAAGGCTTTCTGATAGTTCAACCCACCTAAGCGGCGCCTTGAACGGCATAGAACACAAATTCACTACACTACAAACACAAATTCCTGATGCTGATTACAAGAAAAATACAGACTAGAATGCACAGAGTCAAAACCCCAGTTACCTTCCAGTTCGAAGAAGCTCGATGATGTGATCCCAGACTGAGATTCGAATCTGATTAGGACTCTGGACCCTAAACTTAGGGCAGCTACCAAGGGCAAAGGCATGGTGATCAAGATCCGGAGGAACAATCAATGTCCGGTTCAGAATTCCCGCCATTACGATTGCGTTCTTGAATTCTCCAAGTTGATTGCTTAATCCACTGTGTGGGGAGTAAAAAAGAGGAATTTTTATCTGGGTTTAGGGCTTTGTTGGTTTGGCATTGTGGTAAATTGGGATTTAGGGTTTTGGATGACAGTGAGAGGAAGAAGAGGGATTTGGGATATTGAGTGTAGGCAATGAAGAGGAGGAGAAATGTGAAGAAGGTGATTGAGAGGAAGAAGAATAATGGGGATCTGTGTTGAGATTTTCTCCTGTTGTTCCATGGTTTAGTGAAGGGCGTAGGGAATGTGAAAATGTTCTTCATGTTTCTGCTTTCGATGTTGCAGGTGTTTCTGGGGTTTGCTGCATTTGTTAGCAATTTCCACTCGGAGTAATTCTTTTTATGGATGATTTAATATATTTTTTTTTAATTATTTTTTAATATTTTAACACACGTAATAATGATTATTGGATTATTATACGGATGATATGTTACTTCCGTTATATTGTAGACAGATAGAAATTTCTTTTGAAACAAACGACATAAATTCTCAAATCTCTGTCCCAATTTCGTACCGGATTCAAAATATTTTTTCCCCTCATTCTGAAATTCATGATGTTTTTACAGGATCCAAAATGATTTTTCGTTCCGAATCTATAAGATGAGTACGGAATTGACAGGTCCATAATCATCCCGTACTATCTAAACTAATTGTCATCTCTAGAATAAATATTGAGGTAATAGATAGCGTATAGTACATGGATGCTAATAATCATATCTAATCTATTCAACTAACGATTATGAAAAATCACACATGTATCCCGTCCTACCAGTTCCATGGATCCCCTTTCGCATGTGTATTTTTATCTTTATTAGCACGGGATGACAATACATTTACCAAACCCCTCCAACCATCAGATATACCCATACCCAACCCTAATGGATAATGCCCCAGCAAGGATTTTCGGGTGAGTATGAGATGGCTGGATGGTTTCTTGCTCCAATTAATAATGATGGCTTGTTAGCAAATTTTGAAAAGTTAGTGAAGAAATTCATCACTTCATTATTTGTTACTTGGTTATTTTTGTTATCGGTTGATGCTTATCCTCCTTACTGATGCAATCACTTTTTCTTTTTCTTTTTTGAATAAGCCAAGTATATTAACCGAACATTCAAACCAGTTACTCAATGACCAATAAGATAATAACGTTTTATTTGGCAAACAAGTTTTAATTTATATCCAAAAGAACTCTGAATCATCTTAAATCAACCTGAAGAAGCCATAAGTGATGGCAACCCAGTAACTGCAAAGAGGACAAGATCAACATAAGCCAAATGAAGAGAACTAATGATTTAATGCAAACCCAAATTGTTGATGATATAAATAATTTCTAGCAAGATGCTAAAACCAACAAACTAAGAACTGATTTAAGTAGACGATGCTAACAAGCAATATAGTCAAGGCAATCTCACTAAGAAATATATTACTTGATCGGAATCCGACATCACGTTATTAGTGTTTGTATTAACAGTAAATTTGTTGAGCTCATCAACAAGGAGCTACCATCAATCCCAGCAAAAGCCACCATTAGATTTAGAGTGCATGGATAGGACTACTGCTAGAATTCATACCAGAGCTGCCAGAGGATGGATTAGCGTGGAAAGCTGACTGCCTAGACGACCCATCAACGAGTTTCAAGGAGAGAGACGATGGGCCAGTCTGACCAATAGATTCTCCCAAGCTCAGTTTGGACATGCCAACCAGCTCGTCAACATTTATTGGATTTTTTGAATGTACCGCTGTAGGCTTGAGACATAAGCAACATGGAAAAGAAACTGGAAAGAACGGAGAAACATAAGCAGCAGGATACATCATTGGGATGCAAGACTGTGAGCTTTCAGGCTTTGGAGGGGCAGACTCTTTATCATTGGAGTTGGTAGAATCCATCGATTCACATTCTTCGTCCAGATCAGGAGCAGCAGGCAGCAGGTTGTTGCTTTTTGTTTCACCATGGGAATGGTTGGCAGAAAATAAGTCCTGTGGTGCAACTGGAGTGTCAAGGGGCTGCATATGCAACAGACACCAAGAATAGTTAGCAATCATACAACAGAGAGGACAACAGGTCCAACAAATAAAAAACGTGCATAATTTAGAAGACCAATAGGAGCAAAGCTCCTCCCATAGTGACAGTACACCAAAATTAGCAGAAAGAAAACTGCTCATTTGAATCAAATTTACAATCTAGATAATCCAGAAATAGTCAAAGCTTTTACCACCACATTCAACAGTAAAATATATCTATATGCAGTCATAATAGTAATACATGCTCAGCTGCAATTATTTCTTCACAATTGCAGTAGATCGAGGTCAGAAAACCAATCAAAAAATAAAGTTTCAGAGATACAATGATCCAGCTAACAATGTTACCCACAGCCAGGAACATGGATTTTTGAGTATTTTTTTACAAGTGTGCATGCAACATATGATATCCCAGTCAATGCATACAAGAGAGAGAGAGAGAGAGCTGGAGAACTAACTTGTCTGCAACAATATCAAAAAGACTGGAACGTCTTTTTCTCCGAGACATGTTGCTTTGCCTTATAAAATATTTTCTGAGCATGGCTGGCAACTTGTGTAGGCGTTCTAGATATAACATAATTGCGTGAAATTCCACGCCAATCACCATTGCCAAGCTTCTGTAGACCAAGTAGAAACATCCTATGTTCCTCTTCAGTCCATGGTACCCCTGCTACAAAATTATAAAAGCTATTCAGAAGAAAAACGGGACATACACAGTGCGAGCAGATGATATATGATTGAAAAATCCTAATGTGATCTTGGCAATAACTCAGGAATTTAAGGGGAATTCAAAACATCATTATCCGATCTTGAACAACTTTTAAACAGAAAAATCGGTTTTCTAATTCCATCCCTGACTCTTGAAAACCAAATCACACCAAAGCCTTGCTAAACTATGTGTAAGAAATCAATAGACATAAATCTAAACTTGCATCATTCAACAAAAGGACATCCTTCTCAGTATTTGACATTATAACACTTTTTTTTTTTTTTTTTTTTTTTTTGAAATCGTTGGAAACCCCCGCCACCAAACCACCCATTATGGGCCGCGGCGCAGGTAAACCCCCGCTGCCCCAGGCTCTTACAAGAAGTTGCACCCCCTGGATTCGAACCCAGAACCTCAAGGTGAGATTTTGGACCCTTCACCACCAATTCATTTTCACTTTTCACAGTCATTTTCACACGAAACAGTCATTTTCACTTTTTTCACGAAACCAATTCATAAACATCGACCAAATTCATATTCTTCACAAGTTCCTACTGTAGCTGCGTTCAGTGAAATAGGCAGGAATCAAAGAGGCTAGTCCCTAATTTTTACAAACCCGCCACTAATTTCATTTCAATACCAAACTCAACACTGTCAAACCCGCCACTAATTCCATTTCAATACCAAACTCAACACTGTCAAGTCAAATTATCCTATAAAATAAACAGTTAAAACACCACATACATATACAATATTACTATAAAACGGAGTAGCTAGCTAACAAAAGATGATTTTGAAATCAAATTTCAAGCTCGCTGAAACTCCTCAAACTCTATGAACTAAATTTAACGCTAAAACCAGAGTCCAAATAAATCAACTTAAATACAAATAAATCAACTTAAATCTTACACAAAGTTCAAAATTACAATAAAAGAACCAATAATCAAACAAAAATTAAACAAATAGATAAAATAAAATTACAATAAAAGAACCAATAATCAAACAAAACTTAAACAAATAAATAAAATAAAATTTTAAAAAATCAACCTTTTTGCGTTCGAGACTCGACGACGACCCAGGAACGAAATCCTCAGACGCATATCCGTCACCATGATGATCCGGCGTATCACCGGGCGAACCGGGAGTATTTGAAGCGTTAATGTTATCATGACCCGGCGTAGTGGCTGAGATTGCCCATACTAGCACTCTTTCGGATCGACCCGTCGGTCAATCGGACCCCGAAGATCTTGACCCCGCGGTTGGGGCAGATCCGAGAGTTGTGGCCGTTGTGGCTACAATGCGAGCAGCGCCGCGTCATTTTCGGTTCGGATTCAGACAATTGGATTGAATTAGGTTTGGAGTTAGACTGTGAGAATTGAATGGAATTTGGAAATTAGGATTCGGATATGGAGGGTCCGAATCATTACACTATCCGATCAGAGATTAGGTTTGGTTTTTTTCCTTTTGTCTTGGGATAGACACAAGGAAGAAAGAAACGAAACGATGCTTATATAAGGGTTAGCGATCAGGCTGCTTCGCAGGTTGAGTTGGAACTTGGAAGTTTGATTAAGTTTGTGTTTTTAATCGTTGATTTTAAATAAAAATTCAATCCGAAATTTGAGTCATCTCGAATTCTATTTTTATCTTAAAAATCTATAATCTATAATCTTATAATCTTAATCAAAATTCAGAAATTTAAATCATTGATTTGTGATTGTATTTTCAAGATGAAAAATTATAAAATGTAGTATGCTTTCTGTCTCCAAGGGGCGTGTGTGGCTTGGTGGTGTAGGGTTCATGGTCTGACCTTCTGATATTGGGTTCGAATCCAATTATGAGTTTCTTATAAGAGTCTGAGATATCAATAAATTTTACCTACTCTACTTAAATCCATAACGGGTGATTTGACGATGAATTCCAACGATTTCCAAATATATATATATATATATATACTAGTTTTTGCTCGTGCCTACGACGCGGTGTTACAGTATTTGGCATGTGTCTACGGCACGATGTTACAGTATTTGCTCGTGCCTACGGTACGGTTACATAATTAAATGATTTATTTTTAATTAAATGATGCCCTTACCTACGGCACGGTGTTACAGTATTGGCTGTGCCTACGGCACGGTGTTACGAATTAATGATTTTATTTATTAATAAATGATTTATTTTACTTTCTATTTTAATTTGAAAATTTTTTTACCATTTTCATCAATCAATCAATCACTCTCTTTCCCCCCAATTACCAATGAAAACGATCTGGGCCGTTATTAAGCCACATAAAAGACCGTTGGATGCACTCTCTTTCCTCCAACACCATTCTCCTTTATTATATAGATGTAAAATTGTCTTTCACACCTTAAGCCCATCAGCATTTAGGCCCGAAAATAAGGACCAAAGCCCAAAGAATTATGTATTATTTTTTGATTACAATTAATCATAAACTAACAAAAAGCATGACCACTCCACTTAAACCTAATTCTAGCATTAAATCACCCCACACACCACTCCACTCCCACCACTCCACTTAACCTATTCCAGCATTAATCCTCACATACTCCAAAACCATTACCAAATACACCAACGTTTTATCTATAAATATGAAAAGACTACGGGAAGAATTCATTCAAGTCTCATTTCTCTCACCCTAATACTTCATGCTCTCAATCCTTAATCCCTCATATATTACACAGCCCTCACGGCCAAATAAAGGAAGTAGAGGTAATATTCAACCTTGCTTTCCCACTTTACAAATTTATTTCGTGCCACTGACTTGGGCGTCGGAGTATACCCGGTATCCACCACACCGGTGGTAGTCTACTCTCGTCCACTCTACTTTGTTTTTTGCAGGATTGCTAGTGCCCAACTTACAAATTCTGATTGAGGACCCTTGGCGAATTCCGGAGTCCACAATTTGGCGCCCACCGTGGGGCCCTAGCGATAATTTGCAGACAAAGATTTTAAATTCTACCAACATTCACGGCTTAGTCACTCATGGCTTCAAGCAATGAACAAACACCCACCCGATCTAGTGGCATCACAACTAGCCATGCTACAGGAGAGATTGAAAGCTTTAGAAGAGGAAAATCTAACCATACGTAATTCCAACATGAATCTTCAAAAACAGTTGGAATTAGTTTTTCATCACCATCCCAGCATCATGATATCTCAGATCAGCCCCAACAACCGTATCACTCCAGCTAATCTCTTGGGAGCATTCAACGAAAACAATTGATAACATTCCATCAAATGATGAGGACCAGAGAGACCTGCCAAAATCTCCCATCAACCAAGCTCAGCAAGTTGCCAATGCTATGAGAAGGGAAATGAAGGAATTTAAAGAAGCAATCATGTCCAGCCTACCAGGTGTGAAACTATCAAGAAATAAGAGCAGAGCTGGAACCATTTCTGATACCCCCTTTACGGAGAACATCACATCCGTTGAGTTACCACGAAGTTCAGTCCACCAGACATGAAACTATATGATGGATCTACTGACCCAGACGACCATGTCATCCATTACAAGTACAAAATGATGTCAACAGGCTTAGCTCCTCATCAATGGGAAGCTGGAATGTGCAGAGGATTCGGAGAAACTTTGGGTGGTCCAGCTCTTACATGGTTCATCAACCTACCATACAGATCCATCAAATCTTATCAACAATTAGCAGACAAATTTGTTGAACATTTCGCCAGCTCTTGCAAACTTGAAAAACTACTGATGATCTTAGTGCCATCCTACAACGGAGGGGAGAATCATTGCGAAGCTATGTTGCTCGATTCAACAAAGAAAGAATAACAATTCCAGATCTTCATCAACCAACAGCTGTGGAGGCTTTCAGGAACGGGTTACTTTGTGAAAGTGGACTCTACAAAAAGCTGACCAAGTTCCGGTGCTACACGATGGACCAGGTTATGGCTCGAGCCCAAGTCGAAATCAGGTGGGAAGAAGATAAAAGGAATAAAAGGAAAGACATTTCCTCCAACATGCAAAGCGAAAGAACAGCCCATTCTACCAAACGACATAAAGAATTTACAAATATGATGCCTAAGCGTCATTCAGAGAAATGGAACCATCCAAGGAAAGAACATCAGCCCCTCCAAAAAGGTTTTGATCAAAGACCTCCACCATACAGAGTTCGGGAAACAATTCCGATGGAAAAACCCAGACTCCCAGACTACAATTTTTCTATATCTCCGGGAGAGTTAGTCTTGGTACTTAAAAAGATGGGAAATGAAGTGAAATGGCCACCACGCAACAGAGAAAGTTTCAAAAATAAAAGACACAAAAAATGGTGTGAGTTCCATCGAGACTACGGCCATACCACAGCTGAATGTGTGGCGTTGAGGTTGGAAGTACTTGAGTTGTTGAACAAAGGGTTTTTAAGGGATCTACTTACAGAGAAGGGGCAAACTACTTTAGCTCAGAGGAACGAGAAGGATGGACATGGGGAAGCACCAATTCAACCTCCACCAATTAATAACACCGTGAATTTCATTTCAGGAGGATCAGAGATTAGTGGAGTATCATATTCAGCAGCCAAACGACATTCCAGAGAAATTGTGTCAAGCCTTCAACATTCCACGACGTCTTTAGAAAAAATGGTTACAAACCTAATAATGGAGTTTCCAGACGACATCAACTCTGGTAGCATGAACCCTCATCATGATGCCTTAGTAATCTCTCTACAGGTGGCAAATTTCATGATCAAACGAGTTCTGGTAGATACAGGATCCTCAGTCAACATCATCTTTACAACAGCCTTGGCAGACATGGGAGCTGAATTAGAGAAAATTAAAAAACGGACGACTGTGTTGATTGGATTCAGTGGTGAACAAAAATTTACTTTGGGAGAAATAACCTTCCAGTCTACGCAGGGGAATCAACAAAATGACAACCTTCCTAGTCCTGGATTGTCCTTCAGCCTACAATCTAATTATTGGGAGGCCATGGATTCATGAAATGAGGGCAGTATCGTCCACCTATCATCAAACCCTAAAGTTTCCTACAAAGTGGGGAATTCAAGAGATAAGGGGGATAGAGTTGCTTCCAGAGGATGCTACCAGACGACAATGAAGCAAAGGTCCATTCAGCATAGCAATTACAGAACGAACCTCATTCGCAGGAGCCCACACTTCCAAATATTGAAGAATTGGATGAGGTTCAAATCCATGACAAATATGCAGACCATAAAACTCAAATTGGAGCAAATCTAGATCCCAGACTACGGGCAGACTTAAGTGAATTCTTGCGAAAAAAGCATGATCAGTTCGCTTGGTCACATGAAGACATGACTGGGATCGACCCAGCTTGATTACTCATCAACTCCATGTGGATCCAGACTACCATCCAATCAGACAGAAAAGAAGGAAGTTTGCCCCAGAAAGAAACCAGATCATTGATGAAGAAATCCAAAAATTGTTACAAAATGGTGCCATTAAAGAAGTTCAATTTCCAGCCTGGTTAGCCAATGTGGTTGTGGTACGAAAGAAGAATGGAAAATGGAGAGTTTGTATCGACTTCACAGATTTGAACAAAGCATGCCCAAAAGATTCATTCCCATTCCCATTGCCTCATATTGATCAAATGGTTGATGCTACAGCTGGACACGAATTGCTAAGTTTTATGGATGCATATTCTGGGTACAATCAAATCCTTATGCATCCAGACGACCAAGAGAAAACAGCTTTCATGACCAGTAGGGCATATTCTGTTATAAGGTAATGCCCTTTGGTCTCAAAAATGCAGGTGCTACATATCAGAGAATGGTCAATAAAATGTTCTCACAACAGATTGGAAAAACAATGGAGGTGTATGTAGACGACATGTTGGTGAAATCATCAAAATCTGATCAGCATCTGCAGCACCTGGAAGAAGCATTCAAGGTGATGATAAGTATGGGATGAAATTGAATCCAACAAATATGCGTTCGGAGTAGCTTCTGGGAAATTCTTGGGATATGTCGTTACACGACGAGGGATTGAGGCAAATCCAGATCAAATCAGGTCCATACTTGAAATTCCTTCTCCAACCTGCCAAAGGAAGTCATGCGACTAGCAGGGAGAATTGCTGCGCTGAACAAATTCATCTCCAAGTCGACAGATAAAAGTTTTATGTTCTTTTCAGCTATTAAAAAGACAAAAAACTTTGAATGGACCCCGCCTGCGAACAAGCTCTGAAAGAGCTGAAGCAGTACTTAACATCACCACCATTGTTATCAAAACCACTCGACAACGAAAGGTTATTCTTGTACTTGGGAGTGTCAAACCAAGCTGTGAGCGCTGTTTTGATTCGAGAAGAGAACAACACCCAACTTCCAGTCTACTATGTAAGCAAAGCACTACTTGATACGGAGTCACGTTATTCGCATTTGGAGAAATTGGTACTGGCCTTGTAATGTCAGCCAGGAAGCTACGACCATACTTTCAAGGGCATCCTATCACAGTTTACTCGGAGTACCCCTTGAGGAGCATACTACACAAGCCAGAGTTGGCTGGAAGATTAACGAAATGGGCTGTCGAATTGGGAGAACACGACATCACTTACCAGCCCAGAACAGCAATCAAATCTCAAGCCTTGGCTGACTTTGTAGCAGATTTCAGTCCAATTCAGAATCCCTTGGAAGGTACCGAAGTCAATTCAATTAAATCAAATTCACTTTGGAAACTTTCAGTCGACGGTTCTAGCAATAAAAAGGATGCGGCCTTGGCAATAGTGATCACTACTCCTGATGGGGACATACTACAACAAGCAATCAAATGTGGATTCCGAGTTACAAACAATGAAGCAGAATATGAAGCTTTGATAGCAGGAATTAGTTTGGTCAAAGAGCTTGGAGGAAGGAGAATCGAAGTGAAATCAGACTCCCAATTGATAGTGAATCAGCTCCAAGGTTCATATCAGGCACGAGACCCTCAAATGTTATCCTACTTGCAGAAAGTTAAAGAAGTTCAGGCGACATTTCAAGAATTCAACATATCTCAAGTTTCAAGAAGTGAAAACACTCAGGCAGACGCGTTGGCTACCCTTGGGTCGACGATGCATGGAGACAAACCACAATCAATTCCAATAGTGTATTTAAATTGGCCATCAATTTGGAAGGAGAACAAGGAAATCAGCACCATCACTTCAGACGACTCGTGGATGACACCACTCATGAAATATTTGCAAGATGGACTGCTTCCCGAAGATAGAAATGAAGCAAGAAAGATTCAAAGGCAGGCAGCAAGATCACCATATTTAATGGACAACTATTGAAAAGTCGTTCTCTGGACCCTACTTGAAATGTCTTACTCATGATCAAGCACAACATGTACTATCAGAATTGCATGAAGGAGAATGCGGAAATCATTCTGGAGGACGAAGCCTTGCCTCACGCGCCCATTCGACTGGGTATTATTGGCCAACTATGAGAATTGATTCAGTCAATTACACAAAGAAGTGTGAAAAGTGTCAGAGATTCGCTCCTATTCCACATCTTCCACCAGAAAAGCTGAATCCTATCCTATCCCCATGGCCGTTCATGAAGTGGGGTATGGATATTGTAGGGAAACTACCAACCGCCCCTGGACAACGAGTCTACATGCTAGTCTTGACAGATTATTTTTCAAAGTGGATTGAAGCAGACTCCTTTGCCAAAATACGAGATAAAGAAGTTCAAACATTTGTCTGGAAAAACATCATATGTCGTTTCGGCATTCCCAAGGAGATTGTAACAGATAATGGCTCACAGTTTATTAGCCGACATTTTCAAGACTTTTGTAAAAATTGGGGGATCAAGTTAAGTTTTTCAACCCCACGCTTTCCACAAGCTAATGGGCAAGCCGAGTCTTCTAACAAGACACTTTTGAATACTTTGAAAAAAGATTGGAGAAGGCGAAAGGATCATGGGCAGACGAGCTTCCTGGAGTATTATGGTCCTACAGAACGACCATCCGTTCTTCCACTGGAGAAACTCCTTTCTCTTTGGCATTTGGAACAGAGGCAGTAATTCCAATCGAAGAAACCATTCCTTCTCTATGCTACCAGTACGCTGGTGATGAGGCAAATCAACAGTTGATGTATATGAATCTAGACACAATCGACGAAAGACGAGAAAAGGCAACCATACGACTTGCATCTCATCGACAAAGAATGGCGAGATTTTTAACAAGAATGTGAGGAGCAGAACTTTTCAAGAAGGAGATTGGGTACTACGAAAGGTTTTCCAAAATACCAAGGAAATTGGAGATGGGAAATTGGGGCCAAACTGGGAAGGTCCATACGTCATCACTAAAGTTATTGGGCATGGAGCCTACAAATTACAAACCAAAGAGGGAAGACAAGTTCACAACAGCTGGAATGCAATACACCTTAAATGATTCTCTACCGGTAATGATTACATACTATTATTTAAATTTAACGTTATGCTTGTGTAATTACGTATGGTTATGTTTCCTCTTCTAAAGCTTTCAATCTCTCCTGTAGCATGGCTAGTTGTGATGCCACTAGATCGGTGTGTGTTCATTGCTTGAAGCCATGAGTTACTAAGCCATGAATGTTTGGTAGAATTGAAAATCTTGTCTGCAAATTATCGCTAGGGCCCCACGGGGGCGCCAAATTGTGGACTCCGGAATTCGCCAAGGGTCCTCAATCAGAATTTGTAAGTTGGGCACTAGCAATCCTGCAAAAACAAAGTAGAGTGGACGAGAGTAGACTACCACCGGTGTGGTGGATACCGGGTATACTCCGACGCCCAAGTCAGTGGCACGAAATAAATTTGTAAAGTGGGAAAGCAAGGTTGAATATTACCTCTACTTCCTTTATTTGGCCGTGAGGGCTGTGTAATATTGAGGGATTAACGGATTGAGAGCATGAAGTATTTAGGGTGAGAGAAATGAGACTTGAATGAATTCTTCCCGTAGTCTTTTCATATTTATAGATAAAACGTTTGTGTATTTGGTAATGGTTTTGGAGTAAGTGAGGATTAATGCTGGAATTAGGTTAAGTGGAGTGGTGGAGTGGTGGGTGATTTAATGCTAGAATTAGGTTAAGTGGAGTGGTCATGCTTTTTGTTAGTTTATGATTTAATTGTAATCAAAAAATACATCAATTCTTTGGGCTTTGGTCCTTATTTTCGGGCCTATTATGCTGATGGGCTTAAGGTGAAAGACAGTTTTACCCTTGGACCAAATTTGGCCCATACAGTTTGTCCCCTTACTCTCTAAGTCAAAGAACTTTTGTTTTAAAGAGTATATTACCTTCTACCAAATGTCGTACCAAATATATACAAAAACGTGGGTTTCTGTTTGCATGCATCTGATTTATCTCGGGTCATGAGTATGTCTTTGACCGAACTGAAATAGAGCTTCAGGAGTCTGAGTCCAAGGGAATGTTCGTGTCGACCGAACCCAACTGCAGTTCAGGAGTATGCTTTGACTCGACATGAGTCCAGGGGAATGTCCCTTGTCGACTGAACCAAACGGTGGTTCAGGAGTTTACCTGACTCGACATGAGTCTAGGGGACTGTCCATTGTCGACTGAACAAAACGGTGGTTTAGGAGTTTACCTGACTCGACATGAGTCTAGGGGATGTCCCTTGTCGACTGAACCAAACGGTGGTTCAGGAGTTTACATGACTCGACATGAGTCCAGGGGAAATGTCCCTTGTCGACTGAACCAAACGGTGGTTCAGGAGTTTACTTGACTCGACATGAGTCCAGGGAAATGTCCCTTGTCGACTGAACCAAACGGTGGTTCAAGGAGTTTATCTGACTCGACATGAGTCTAGGAATGTCCCTTGTCGACTGAACCAAACGGTGGTTCAGGAGTTTACCTGACTCGACATGAGTCTAGGGGAATGTCCCTTGTCGACTGAACCAAACGGTGGTTCAGGAGTTTACCTGACTCGACATGAGTCCAGGGGAATGTCCCTTGTCGACTGAACCAAACGGTGGTTCAGGAGTTTACCTGACTCGACATGAGTCCAGGGGAAATGTCCCTTGTCGACTGAACCAAACGGTGGTTCAGGAGTTTACCTGACTCGACATGAGTCCAGGGGAAATGTCCCTTGTCGACTGAACCAAACGGTGGTTCAGGAGTTTACCTGACTCGACATGAGTCTAGGGGAATGTCCTTTGTCGACTGAACCAAACGGTGGTTCAGGAGTTTACGTGACTCGACATGAGTCTAGGGGAATGTCCCTTGTCGACTGAACCAAACGGTGGTTCAGGAGTTTACCTGACTCGACATGAGTCTAGGGGAATGTCCCTTGTCGACTGAACCAAACGGTGGTTCAGGAGTTTACCTGACTCAACATGAGTCAGGGGAAATGTCCATTGTCGACTGAACCAAACGGTGGTTCAGGAGTTTACCTGACTCGACATGAGTCCAGGGGAAATGTCCCTTGTCGACTGAACCAAACGGTGGTTCAGGAGTTTACCTGACTCGACATGAGTCTAGGGGAATGTCCCTTGTCGACTGAACCGAACGGTGGTTCAGGAGTTTACTTGACTCGACATGAGTCTAGGGGAATGTCCCTTGTCGACTGAACCAAACGGTGGTTCAGGAGTTTACCTGACTCGACATTGAGTCTAGGGGAATGTCCCTTGTCGACTGAACCAAACGGTGGTTCAGGAGTTTACCTGACTCGACATGAGTCCAGGGGAAATGTCCCTTGTCGACTGAACCAAACGGTGGTTCAGGAGTTTACCTGACTCGACATGAGTCTAGGGGAATGTCCCTTGTCGACTGAACTAAACGGTGGTTCAGGAGTTTACCTGACTCGACATGAGTCTAGGGGAATGTCCCTTGTCGACTGAACCAAACGGTGGTTCAGGAGTTTACTTGACTCGACATGAGTCCAGGGGAAATGTCCCTTGTCGACTGAACCAAACGGTGGTTCAGGAGTTTACCTGACTCGACATGAGTCTAGGGGAATGTCCCTTGTCGACTGAACCAAACGGTGGTTCAGGAGTTTACTTGACTCGACATGAGTCTAGGGGAATGTCCCTTGTCGACTGAACCAAACGGTGGTTCAGGAGTTTACCTGACTCGACATGAGTCTAGGGGAATATCCCTTGTCGACTGAACCAAACGGTGGTTCAGGAGTTTACCTGACTCGACATGAGTCCAGGAGATGGTGAAGATCTCAAGGTTTTCCACGTGTCATCAAATAGCAAAACCTAACGGCAAATACGAGGCGTCTTTTTGGCGGGAAAATAAACCGCCTCAAAGTAGTATAAGAGTGGCTTCGTAGGTTCATTTGCTTCATTCACACTTATCAGCGAGTTGGGAGAAAGCTTCAAAGTTTCTAAGGTACTCTTCATAACCTTCTTCATGTTCTTCATTTTTTCATTGTTCTAGAGTAGATTCAAACTTTTCTTTGCTAATTTACGTAGTTTGATCTCTTGAAACTAAGTTAGTTTGGTGGAATCTTGTTTGGAGAATTGGTAGTGAGTTTGATCTTTAGGAAACATAATCCCTAGAAAATTTTTGTTTATCAGCTAATTAGTGAAAAAAAAATGTCGAATGGAGACTCCTTAGATAGCTTAGGCCAGCAAATTGATACATATGTAGAAGAGTCGTCGAGTGAACCCACTGAATAGGCATCAATGAGGGAATGGGCGCGTCAAGAATTCTTCGAAGAAGGACCAGTTACTGTTTTGTCGAGCCAAGTTCCTATGCTTGCGATTCCCATCAGGTCAATAGCAGCAATAAGGGAGTCGAGTGGTCCGGTTAGCACAAGTGAACCGACCAATTTATTAACAAAAAACCCAGCAAGTCGAATGACAGAAAGTCTGCTAATGGAGCTTAGGTGTAAATATAGATTTCCAAAGTCGATGGAATTAAGGGTTCCTTTGCCGACTGAAAGGATAGACTACAAAGTTGACGGGTGGATTGGATTTTATGTACGGCCTTTTACTGATGGTCTCAGGTTTCCTATTCCAAGGTTAGCCTGGGAGGTTTTAGATCACTATGGGATTGCTCCTTCGCAGTTGATGCCTAATGCTTGGAGGATTCTGTTGTCGATTGAATGCTTATCTTTCGAAAAAGGTTTATTTTTTGGAGTGAAGGACATCGCATATTCATACTACTTGAAAGAGCATTTAACCGAGAGAAGGGAGGTATACTTTGTATCTTCGTCGAAAGAGAGAACAGTTAATAATGGGTTTGCCGACAAACGATAGGGGTAATTGGCAGTCTGATTACTTCTTCGTGAGGAATGAGGGGGTTTTTGGGTCGACTGGAATGGGTCGTGTCTCTGAGTACTGGAGTTTAATTAGTGAGTATCGATACTTTCTATATAATGATGTAATGTAATACTGATTGTCGTATGCAGCTAATCAACTTGTTATATGTCTTGCAGGTCCTTTCAAAAACAGGTCATTCGACAGAACCCCCAAAATCCTTTCTAATACTCAAGCTCTTACAACTCTTCATGTCGAAGAAAGAGATTGGAGGATTATTTTGATAGAAAGAAGACTAAGGAAGACACCAGTGTGGAAAGAAATCTTCGAATCTGAAGGTATATCTACGCCTTTGGCACTTTGTAATCAAGTATTGGAAGTCATCCATTCTACCTGGTCGATTCATGCACTCTACGGGGGGTGTTTTTTATAAAACCTTTAACTCCAAGAGAAATTTTATGCGCAGATGACATAATGTCGAGACCAGTTAAGGTTGCTTCAATTGATGAACTGAAGAGTAGAAAGAAGGCCAGGAAGCTGAAAATGAAGGAACCAGAGGAGAGTGTTCCTGAATTGCCTCAGCTTCAGTCGACTGAAATTCTACCAATCAAGGAGAAGTCGACTGGTATTGTTGTGAAAGGAGGAAAGAGGAAGGTAGCTGAAGTTGAAGATGATTTTGAGAATATCACTGTAAAAATCCCCACAGGGTCGACTGCAATTTCAGACCCGTCGAGTCTTAATCCTTTTATTAAGGACCTCCTGTTGGAAGAAGATGATCGAAGGCTCACTCAAATTGGGGCTGTCGAAGCAATGAAGAAGTCGGCTGCATTGAATTACCAGGTAAATAGATTTAAACATGAAATCTTTAACAGTTTGTCGAACGATGCTTAGTCGTATATACTTTTTCAGTCCATGGAGTGCAGTCTTTTCATGCAGCGCCAAGCGGAGTTGATGCTGAGGAAGCAAAAAGATATGGAGAAGTCGATGGGGATTATGAGGAAGGAGATGGCTGAAATGAAGATTTCTTTTGAGAAGAAGAATCAGGAGAATTTGGAATTGGCGAAAGAGCTGGTGGAAACGAAGGCCACACTCAAGATGGAGAAGGAGATTTCTGAAGTGATGAATGAAAATTATAAGGCGGCCTTTGATAACGTAAAGAAGGATAATAATGCTCTTGTCGAGCAGATGGAAGGGATTGCTCTTGAATCCATGATGAAAGAGAGGAGTGACTTGATGAAGGACTTCATTGAAGGAAGAACTGGTTCTTGGGAGCCACAAAAATGGATTCAAGAGTATGATCATTTCATATCAGGGTATTCTTCAACAAACGAAGAAGGTGTAGAGGGGAAGGGTGAGGAGATAGAGTCGAAGAAGGTCGGGGAGGAGAGCAAAGAATCTGAAATGCTGATTGGCCCTGAAGGTGAGGAGAGGGCGATTGAAGTTGTGGAGGGGAAAATAGAAGGTCAGGGGAAGGAAAAGGAAGATGTCTGTCAAATGGAGATTGTCGCTGCTGAACCAGTTCAAGATGTTCCTGCCCCGGATGTAGCTTGAAAACTTTTAATTGTATAACTGACTTTCTTGTACTTAATATTTTGTTTGATCAATGATAAAAACTTTTGACTATTTTTTTTTTTTTTTTTACGTTGAATGAAATTACACAAGCATAACGTTAAATTTAAATAATAGTATGTAATCATTACCGGTAGAATCGTTTAAGGTGTATTGCATTCCAGCTGTTGTGAACTTGTCTTCCCTCTTTGGTTTGTAATTTGTAGGCTCCATGCCCAATAACTTTAGTGATGACGTATGGACCTTCCCAGTTTGGCCCCAATTTCCCATCTCCAATTTCCTTGGTATTTTGGAAAACCTTTCGTAGTACCCAATCTCCTTCTTGAAAAGTTCTGCTCCTCACATTCTTGTTAAAATATCTCGCCATTCTTTGTCGATGAGATGCAAGTCGTATGGTTGCCTTTTCTCGTCTTTCGTCGATTGTGTCTAGATTCATATACATCAACTGTTGATTTGCCTCATCACCAGCGTACTGGTAGCGTAGAGAAGGAATGGTTTCTTCGATTGGAATTACTGCCTCTGTTCCAAATGCCAAAGAGAAAGGAGTTTCTCCAGTGGAAGAACGGATGGTCGTTCTGTAGGACCATAATACTCCAGGAAGCTCGTCTGCCCATGATCCTTTCGCCTTCTCCAATCTTTTCTTCAAAGTATTCAAAAGTGTCTTGTTAGAAGACTCGGCTTGCCCATTAGCTTGTGGAAAGCGTGGGGTTGAAAAACTTAACTTGATCCCCCAATTTTTACAAAAGTCTTGAAAATGTCGGCTAATAAACTGTGAGCCATTATCTGTTACAATCTCCTTGGGAATGCCGAAACGACATATGATGTTTTTCCAGACAAATGTTTGAACTTCTTTATCTCGTATTTTGGCAAAGGAGTCTGCTTCAATCCACTTTGAAAAATAATCTGTCAAGACTAGCATGTAGACTCGTTGTCCAGGGGCGGTTGGTAGTTTCCTACAATATCCATACCCCACTTCATGAACGACCATGGGGATAGGATAGGATTCAGCTTTTCTGGTGGAAGATGTGGAATAGGAGCGAATCTCTGACACTTTTCACATTTCTTTGTGTAATTGACTGAATCAATTCTCATAGTTGGCCAATAATACCCAGTCGAATGGGCGCGTGAGGCAAGGCTTCGTCCTCTAGAATGATTTCCGCATTCTCCTTCATGCAATTCTGATAGTACATGTTGTGCTTGATCATGAGTAAGACATTTCAAGTAGGGTCCAGAGAACGACCTTTTCAATAGTTGTCCATTAAATATGGTGAATCTTGCTGCCTGCCTTTGAATCTTTCTTGCTTCATTTCTATCTTCGGGAAGCAGTCCATCTTGCAAATATTTCATGAGTGGTGTCATCCACGAGTCGTCTGAAGTGATGGTGCTGATCTCATTGTTCTCCTTCCAAATTGATGGCCAATTTAAATACACTATTGGAATTGACTGTGGTTTGTCTCCATGCATCGTCGACCCAAGGGTAGCCAACGCGTCTGCCTGAGTGTTTTCACTTCTTGAAACTTGAGATATGTTGAATTCTTGAAATGTCGCCTGGACTTCTTTAACTTTCTGATACCACATGTTAGAAATTTAATTGCAACAGGATCTTTACACAAGAGCTTAGAATACAATTATAGAATTAATCAGATGAATTCGGAGAACGTACCTGTTTTAGAATCCATATCTGCAGCGGAAATATATGTTGACCTGTCTGAAATCTTTGCACTGAGGAGATCACCCTCTGCTCCCCTCTTCTTGATGGTGAGAAATTTACTCTTCTAGATTAAGCTTCCTTATACCTTAATTTCCTTTATAAAGCTTCAAAGTTCTCTCTCTCTCCCTTATTCACTCTCGGCAATTGCAATTGTGCATATCGCTTCTGTGTGTGTATTTGTTTATAAAATTATAACAACCCATACCCATTTGCATTTCATTCTCTTATATATATCTTTCAATTGCTTCAGTGAAGCACTTATATATATTCAAATATATATATTGCTTCACACGTTGGATAGCAAGGTGGAGTAGGTATAACAAACACACATAATGAGAGAGAGATAATAAACTTAATTGTTAATCAATATTAGTGAAGCTTATAGAGTAAATTATAACAAAAGAGTGAGGGTGAGACCTTAGCTCACTAATTTATGGAGTGTAATGGGCTCACCCATCAAAAGCCCATAACAATTCCGAAGCCCGCTCTAATATCCACACATCAAATAATATAGAGTTGCAGCCCACTTTATTAGATCAAACAATTGAGCTTCACAGTTTCTTTTACAAAACCAATTATCTTAGCGCTATATTAAAACTTGTATCACAATTAATATAAGCCCATAATAAATATTAGAATAAAATATTCTAACATTCTCCCACTTGGCGATATCAATTGTGGATGTTTTAATGCTAAGAAACCTTATGGATCCAATATTGGTTCAGAAACAACTCTAGTAAATCATTCTGTCCAATAAGATCGTAGATATAGAATCATGGTGGTACCTACATTATAATGCAACATTTCCTTCCATGGTCACGTATATCAAACAACCTTATCGACATGAACAAGATGTGATAGAGCAGTAAGATACAATAGCACCCACTTTATGATCTAAAAAATACATGTGCTATTTTCTCTTATCGGTCCCCAATTTCTCTACCTTATGCAGCCCAGGCCACATGAGAAATCAAGGCTTAAATATAAGCATGTATGTCTTCTATTATCCCAAGATAAACTTTATGTGTCACAAGACATACCAACAAGGCTTTATAACTTTATGCCCCAAGCCAATGCTTATGATTGACACACATCATAAGACTTTACACAATGATATATCAAACAATAAACATAAATATCTTCCAATGAAGATGCATATTTATAGATAATCATTGCAAAATACAAAATACATGTACAAAAGTACAAACAGAATAATCATAGAGCAATGATGCCTCCCACTAACCTAGGGTATCTAAATACTTTACCAAACCCATACAAGCAACATACTTTACAAAAATAATGGGTCGAAGACCTTTGGTCAAAGGATCAGCAATCATATCATCTGTGCCAATATGCTCTACAAGAATGTCACCTTTCTTAACCAGCTCCTTAATTGTCAAGTATTTGACCTCCATATGTTTTGACCCAGTGATATTCTTATTATTTTTCGCAAATAATACAGCTGAAAGATTATCACAATATAACCTTATAGGTCTAGAAATAGAGTCAACAACTGACAATTCTTTAATGAGATTTCGTAGCCAAACAGCCTGTGACGCTGCGCCAAAACATGCTACAAACTCAGCCTGCATTGTGGAAGAAGTTACAAGTTTCTGCTTGACACTTTTCCAAGATATAGTTCCATCTGCTAGCATAAACACATATCCTGAGGTGGATTTCCTATCATCTGAACAACCAGCAAAGTCAGAATCCGTATACCCTACTAGTTCAAGATTCTCAACCTTTTTGTATGTCAACATGTAATCTTTAGTCCCCTTAAGATACCGAAAAACTCTCTTGGTAGCAGTCCAATGTTCCTTTCCGGGATTAGATAAAAATCTTCCCAGTACACCAACAATGCAAATGCAATGTCAGGTCTAGTGCATACTTGTGCATACATCAAGCTTCCTACTGCACTAGCATATGGCACTGCCTTCATGGACTCTCTCTCAACCTCATTCTCAGGTGACTGTGCCAGGCTCAGTTTATCACCTTTAGCAATTGGCACATCCCAAGATTTACAATCATGCATACTGAATCTCTTCAGTATTCGCTCAATATATGCTTTTTGAGAGAGACCTAATACCTTTTGAGTTCTATCTCTGTGGATTTCAATACCCAAAACAAATGATGCTTCTCCAAGATCTTTCATATCAAAATGTCTAGACAATGACTGCTTTATCTCATGCAGCATTCCTAGATCGTTACATGCAAGCAAATATATCATCTACATAGAGAATGAGAAAGATATATTTGCTCCCACTGATCTTGATATATATGCATCTATCAACTTTACTTTCCACAAAGCCTAAAGAGGAGATTACATTATCAAACTTTAGGTACCACTGACGCGAGGCTTGTTTCAAACCATAAATAGACTTTTTAAGTCTACAAACAAGATGGTCTTCACCATCTTTCTGAAAACCTTCAGGTTGTTCCATATAGACCTCTTCGGTTAATTCTCCATTAAGGAATGCAGTTTTAACATCCATCTGATGTAGCTCTAAATCATAATGAGCTACTAATGCCATGATTACTCTAAATGTATCTTTAGAAGATACAGGAGAAAATATTTCAGTATAATCAATTCCTCCTCTCTGAGTAAATCCCTTGGCAACTAATCTGGCCTTAAACCTCTCAATATTCCCTTTGGAGTCTTTCTTGGTCTTATAGACCCATTTACAGCCTATAGGTCTACAACCTTCAGGTAATTCAACAAGCTCCCACACATCATTATATCCCATAGATTGCATTTCATCTCTCATTGCATTCCACCATAGATCAGATTGAGAACAGGAAACAGCTTCTTTAAAAGTTGTTGGATCAGTGCAATGACTTATGTCATAATCAATCTCATTTAGATAAACTTCATAATCAGAGGGAACAGCAGACCGCCTTACCCTGGTTGACCTTCTTAATGGAACCTCTGCAGCTATATCCTGTAATGGTGGAACCTCGTTTATCTGTATGGGTTCCTCCTCCATAACTGGATTAGTTGCAGGTGTAGGTTCCAAAGTCTCAGACTGTATAGGTATAGGTATATGAACAATTATGGTCTGTTGTCCTTGATTTGAGATTCCTGTATGATTATCTTTATCAGCCACATCAAATTCCAAGAACTTAGCTGTTTGTGATTCTACAATCCTATAACCCCCTTCTCTACAGTAAAATCTGTAGCCTTTAGAATGATCAGGGTATCCTATAAAATAGCAACGAGTAGATCTGGATTGCAGCTTACCTTCAGTGGGATTATAAAGGCGTACTTCTGAAGGACATCCCCAAACACGGAGGTGACTCATAACCGCGCGGTGTCCGGTGCGCCCCCTCGGCCCTTGAAAATCCGGAGGACCGAGTACCGTCCGCGCCCGGTCGTACTCATAACCATGGTGGGCGCCAAATTGTGGACTCCGGAATTCGCCAAGGGTCCTCAATCAGAATTTGTAAGTTGGGCACTAGCAATCCTGCAAAAAACAAAGTAGAGTGGACGAGAGTAGACTACCACCGGTGTGGTGGATACCGGGTATACTCCGACGCCCAAGTCAGTGGCACGAAATAAATTTGTAAAGTGGGAAAGCATGGTTGAATATTACCTCTACTTCCTTTATTTGGCCGTGAGGGCTGTGTAATATATTAGGGGATTAATGATTGAGAGCATGAAGTATTTAGGGTGAGAGAAATGAGACTTGAATGAATTCTTCCCGTAGTCTTTTCATATTTATAGATAAAACGTTGGTGTATTTGGTAATGGTTTTGGAGTAAGTGAGGATTAATGCTGGAATTAGGTTAAGTGGAGTGGTGGAGTGATGGGTGATTTAATGCTAGAATTAGGTTAAGTGGAGTGGTCATGCTTTTTGTTAGTTTATGATTTAATTGTAATAAAAAAATACATAATTCTTTGGGCTTTGGTCCTTATTTTCGGGCCTAATATGCTGATGGGCTTAAGGTGAAAGACAGTTTTACCCTTGGACCAAATTTGGCCCATACAGTTTGTCCCTTACTCTCTAAGTCAAAGAACTTTTGTTTTAGAGAGTATATTACCTTCTGCCAAATGTCGTACCAAAATATATACAAAAACGTGGGTTTCTGTTTGCATGCATCTGATTTATCTCGGGTCATGGAGTACGTGTCTTTGACCGAACTGAAATAGAGCTTCAGGAGTTCATGAGTCCAAGGGAATGTTCGTAGTCGACCGAACCAAACTGCAGTTCAGGAGTATGCTTTGACTCGACATGAGTCCAGGGGAATGTCCCTTGTCGACTGAACCAAACGGTGGTTCAGGAGTTTACCTGACTCGACATGAGTCTAGGGGACTGTCCATTGTCGACTGAACCAAACGGTGGTTTAGGAGTTTACCTGACTCGACATGAGTCTAGGGGAATGTCCCTTGTCGACTGAACCAAACGGTGGTTCAGGAGTTTACATGACTCGACATGAGTCCAGGGGAAATGTCCCTTGTCGACTGAACCAAACGGTGGTTCAGGAGTTTACTTGACTCGACATGAGTCCAGGGGAAATATCCCTTGTCGACTGAACCAAACGGTGGTTCAAGAGTTTACCTGACTCGACATGAGTCTAGGGGAATGTCCCTTGTCGACTGAACCAAACGGTGGTTCAGGAGTTTACCTGACTCGACATGAGTCTAGGGGAATGTCCCTTGTCGACTGAACCAAACGGTGGTTCAGGAGTTTACCTGACTCGACATGAGTCTAGGGGAATGTCCCTTGTCGACTGAACCAAACGGTGGTTCAGGAGTTTACCTGACTCGACATGAGTCCAGGGGAATGTCCCTTGTCGACTGAACCAAACGGTGGTTCAGGAGTTTACCTGACTCGACATGAGTCCAGGGGAAATGTCCCTTGTCGACTGAACCAAACGGTGGTTCAGGAGTTTACCTGACTCGACATGAGTCTAGGGGAATGTCCCTTGTCGACTGAACCAAACGGTGGTTCAGGAGTTTACCTGACTCGACATGAGTCCAGGGGAAATGTCCCTTGTCGACTGAACCAAACGGTGGTTCAGGAGTTTACCTGACTCGACATGAGTCTAGGGGAATGTCCCTTGTCGACTGAACCAAACGGTGGTTCAGGAGTTTACCTGACTCGACATGAGTCTAGGGGATGTCCCTTGTCGACTGAACCAAACGGTGGTTCAGGAGTTTACCTGACTCAACATGAGTCCAGGGGAATGTCCCTTGTCGACTGAACCAAACGGTGGTTCAGGAGTTTACCTGACTCGACATGAGTCCAGGGGAAATGTCCCTTGTCGACTGAACCAAACGGTGGTTCAGGAGTTTACCTGACTCGACATGAGTCTAGGGGAATGTCCCTTGTCGACTGAACCAAACGGTGGTTCAGGAGTTTACTTGACTCGACATGAGTCTAGGGGAATGTCCCTTGTCGACTGAACCAAACGGTGGTTCAGGAGTTTACCTGACTCGACATGAGTCTAGGGGAATATCCCTTGTCGACTGAACCAAACGGTGGTTCAGGAGTTTACCTGACTCGACATGAGTCCAGGAGATGGTGAAGATCTCAAGGTTTTCCACGTGTCATCAAATAGAGCAAAACCTAACGGCAAATACGAGGCGTCTTTTTGGCGGGAAAATAAACCGCCTCAAAGTAGTATAAGAGTGGCTTCGTAGGTTCATTTGCTTCATTCACACTTATCAGCGAGTTGGGAGAAAGCTTCAAAGTTTCTAAGGTACTCTTCATAACCTTCTTCATGTTCTTCATTTCCTTTCATTGTTCTAGAGTAGATTCAAACTTTTCTTAGCTAATTTACGTAGTTTGATCTCTTGAAACTAAGTTAGTTTGGTGGAATCTTGTTTGGAGAATTGGTAGTGAGTTTGATCTTTAGGAAACATAATCCCTAGAAAATTTTTGTTTATCAGCTAATTAGTGAAAAAAAAATGTCGAATGGAGACTCCTTAGATAGCTTAGGCCAGCAAATTGATACATATGTAGAAGAGTCGTCGAGTGAACCCACTGAAGAGGCATCAATGAGGGAATGGGCGCGTCAAGAATTCTTCGAAGAAGGACCAGTTACTGTTTTGTCGAGCCAAGTTCCTATGCTTGCGATTCCCATCAGGTCAATAGCAGCAATAGGGGAGTCGAGTGGTCCGGTTAGCACAAGTGAACCGACCAATTTATTAACAAAAAACCCAGCAAGTCGAATGACAAAAGTCTGCTAATGGAGCTTAGGTGTAAATATAGATTTCCAAAGTCGATGGAATTAAGGGTTCCTTTGCCGACTGAAAGGATAGACTACAAAGTTGACGGGTGGATTGGATTTTATGTACGGCCTTTTACTGATGGTCTCAGGTTTCCTATTCCAAGGTTAGCCTGGGAGGTTTTAGATCACTATGGGATTGCTCCTTCGCAGTTGATGCCTAATGCTTGGAGGATTCTGTTGTCGATTGAATGCTTATCTTTCGAAAAGGTTTATTTTTTGGAGTGAAGGACATCGCATATTCATACTACTTGAAAGAGCATTTAACCGAGAAAGGGAGGTATACTTTGTATCTTCGTCGAAAGAGAGAACAGTTAATAATGGGTTTGCCGACAAACGATAGGGGTAATTGGCAGTCTGATTACTTCTTCGTGAGGAATGAGGGGGTTTTTGGGTCGACTGGAATGGGTCGTGTCTCTGAGTACTGGAGTTTAATTAGTGAGTATCGATACTTTCTATATAATGATGTAATGTAATACTGATTGTCGTATGCAGCTAATCAACTTGTTATATGTCTTGCAGGTCCTTTCAAAAACAGGTCATTCGACAGAACCCCCAAAATCCTTTCTAATACTCAAGCTCTTACAACTCTTCCTGTCGAAGAAAGAGATTGGAGGATTATTTTGATAGAAAAGACTAAGGAAGACACCAGTGTGGAAAGAAATCTTCGAATCTGAAGGTATATCTACGCCTTTGGCACTTTGTAATCAAGTATTGGAAGTCATCCATTCTACCTGGTCGATTCATGCACTCTACGGGGGGGTGTTTTTTATAAAACCTTTAACTCCAAGAGAAATTTTATGCGCAGAGGACATAATGTCGAGACCAGTTAAGGTTGCTTCAATTGATGAACTGAAGAGTAGAAAGAAGGCCAGGAAGCTGAAAATGAAGGAACCAGAGGAGAGTGTTCCTGAATTGCCTCAGCTTCAGTCGACTGAAATTCTACCAATCAAGGAGAAGTCGACTGGTATTGTTGTGAAAGGAGGAAAGAGGAAGGTAGCTGAAGTTGAAGATGATTTTGAGAATATCACTGTAAAAATCCCCACAGGGTCGACTGCAATTTCAGACCCGTCGAGTCTTAATCCTTTTATTAAGGACCTCCTGTTGGAAGAAGATGATCGAAGGCTCACTCAAATTGGGGCTGTCGAAGCAATGAAGAAGTTGGATGCATTGAATTACCAGGTAAATAGATTTAAACAGTTGGAAACGGCTTTCCTTAGCGCAGCGAAAATGGCTATGTAGTGGCACCGGATCTTTAAAATTTTCTCTGCCTTCTCCTTTGTTGAAGTCGAACTCCACCGAACTCTTGATGAATTTCCTTTGAGATGAACTCCACCGAACTCTTGATGAATTTCCTTTGAGATTCTACCGTAGAATCAACCACCCAATCTTCCGAGCTATATCTCGAAACCAACAAACCGAAGTGTGGGCTTCACTCACAAAGATCAACCTCTAAACTATTTAGAGAAGTATCAAACTCTAAACTATTTAGAGAAATTATTGTTCACAAATTCTTTTGGCTTTAAGAAAAATGAGATGAAGAAGATCAAGTATCTTGTTCACTCTTGTTTTTCCTTTCAAATCTCAACAATTGAAAATAAGAATTTTCTCTCAACTATTGAAGAAAAATTCCAAGTGTTTTTGTATTTCTCTCTACCTCTCTCAAAGTTGTGTCAAAAAACTAGAAAATTTTCAAAAAGAAAATCTTTTTATCACTCAACATTTGAGTGGGAATGGTAGAGAAAATCCACTCAAGCCATTCCACCAACTTCCACTTATTCTTTGAATGGCAAACACACTTGAGTGGAGTGTCAACCAAATCAATGAATTAATGGAACAAGTTAGGTCAAAATTAATTAACTAAACTTGGTGGATGATTTGGCAAACCATTAAGGCTTGTCTTGATAATGTATTTACCATTATCAAATAATGATGTCATAATTATCTCATAATTGTGCATTATCAATGATGATGTAATAATTATCTTATAATTATTATTTGATTATCTTATAATCAAAATATTAGAAAATATAATATTAAACTAATTTAATATTATTTTCATTTGTGACAAAAATATTATTAATCATATTAATAATATTTAAATATAATGTGAGCATATTATTAGACAATCTAATTAATTAGGTTTGCTACAGTTAATCGAGCTAGCACGGGGACCAAATGGACCTACGTTCCGAGCTCCAATAATTCTGAAATATTAATTAAACTCTTTAATTAAATATTACGAATTATTAACTCCGCGTTATTCCACTAAAAACTCGAAGTTGAACTCCCGTTACCGTAGATGGAAATATAAGCCGAACACTTCGGTGTCCATCGATATAGTCACTACATATGGATATAGCCCTTCACGAATATCTCATAAATAGAGCCAGGTCATAAGTTCCGTTATACCCCTCTAAATATTTTGTCTCTTAAGCACCATTGATTCTATAATGAACAATTAATTCATAACAATTATGAATATAAAATATTTTCTATTCGTAATAGAAAAGTTGAGCGCTCATAATTGTTCAAGTCCCGAATCAACTCTTAAAAGAGATATTCTTCTACTTCTCGAAAGAATGAGTGAATTCCATATCTATGTAAAACGTTCCCAGCTACATACAAAACCATATCCCCAAAATACGTAGTTATTGGTCGGGACTGCTACACCAACCTCACCATAGTAAATCAAAGGACACAGCCTGACATGCAGGAGTTCGTAGTACACTCAGGATTAAGATTAATCCATATATGACCATCTAGTAGATAAAATGAATTTCTTCGATTAACGGATATTAAAAGAAATTTGTATTTATCTGAGTCCAGTCCTATATGATCTTATCATACAAGGTGCCTCCATTCCCATGTCACTACATGAACGATCCCGGATCAAGGTCGTCATACAAGTATAGAATGGACCGCAGCTATAGATATACCACAAACAAAGTACCCTCTTTGTTTGCTCTCTATGGACTATTTAGATTACTAACTTTAGACTTAAATCCTCTTGTGCATCAAACATATACTAAGTCTAAAGGTACAAAAGTAATCAAGGTAAACAAGACAATTAGACAATATGCAATTTAAATCAAACAACTTTGATAAAAGAATAATGCGTTTATAATTATTACAATAATCAATTCCGTTTTACAACACATGAGCTCTAGGGCATATAGCCCCAACAATCTCCCACTTGAACTAGAGCAAATGGAACATGTCATGTAATCCTAAACTTTTTAGGTGACCTTCAAATACTGTAGCCGATAAGGTCTTTGTAAACGGATCAGCCGGGTTGTCTGCGGAAGGAATCTGCGTGACAATGACATCTCCTCTCTGCACTATCTCTCTGATAAGGTGATATTTTCTCTCAATATGCTTACCCCGCTTGTGGCTTCTTGGTTCCTTGGAATTCGCCACTGCTCCACTATTATCGCAATAAAGTGTGAGTGGTTTATCCATATCTGGAACAACTTCCAGATCTGCCAAGAATTTATGGAGCCAGACTGCTTCCTTAGCTTCTTTACAAGCTGCTACATATTCAGCCTCCATGGTGGAGTCAGCAATACAAGATTGCTTTATGCTCCTCCATACAATAGCTCCACCACCTAGGGTGAATACTGATCGGATGTTGATTTCCTAGAATCTACATCCGTCTGAAAATCAGAATCTGTATATCCCCTGAGGATCATATCCTCACCAGAATATACTAGCATATAATTTCTCGTTCTCCGAAGATATTTGAGAATGTGTTTCACTACCACCCAATGATCTAATCCTGGGTGGATTGAAACCTACTGACTACTCCCACTGCAAAACAGATGTCCGGTCTCGTGCATAACATAGCATACATAAGACTTCCAACTGCTGAAGCATATGGAATATGTCTCATCTCCTCAACTGCTTGAGGTGTCTTAGGAGACTGTTCCATAGACAAATGAATTCCATGCCTGAAAGGTAAATTACCTTTCTTGGAATTCTGCATTCCAAATCGCTCAAGAATCTTGTCGATATAGGATGCTTGAGACATTGCTAACAGTCATTTCTTTTCTTGCGATCCCGAATGATCTGGATCCCAAGTACATAACTTGCCTCTCCCAAATCTTTCATTTGGAATTGGTTAGCTAGCCTATTTTTAACGTCCGATAATATCTTTACATCATTCCCAATGAGTAAAATATCATCGACGTATAACACAAGGAAAACCACCTTCCCATCAATGATTCGCTTGTAGACACAAGGTTCATCGATATTTTGCTCAAAGTTATAAGACTTGATCGTAGTATCAAATCTTATATTCCAAGATCTAGATGCTTGCTTAAGCCCATAAATGGACCTTTGCAACTTGCAAACCTTTTGCTCTTGACCTTGGGTTATGAACCCCTCTGGTTGTACCATATAGATACTTTCAAGATTTCCATTTCCATTCAAGAATGCAGTCTTGATGTCCATTTGCCAAATCTCATAGTCATAATATGAGGCAATGGAAAGAAGAATCCTGATGGATTTAAGCATGGCTACTGGCGAGAAAGTTTCTTCTTTCATAGTCAACTCCCTCCTTTTGGGTATAACCCTTTGCCACTAGCCTAGCCTTGAAAGTCTGTACTTTCCCATCTATTCCTCTTTTTCTCTTGTAGATCCACTTGCAACCTATGGGTTTTACTCCATAAGGTTGGTCTACAAGTTCCCAGACTGAGTTAGAGTACATGGACTCCATCTCAAGGTTCATGGCTTTGAGCCATTCTTCTTTATCAGTATCATCCATTGCACTACGATAGGTCAATGGATCATCTATACCATCACAAGATGCAACAACTTGCACCTCACCATTTCCTAGATAGCGTTCAGGTTGTCTCACAACCCTCCCACTGCGTCTAGGTTGTATGGTATTCTGATAAACATGCATCTGACTTTCAGATGCTGAAGGTGTTATGTCTTTGTCAACATTTGACAATGGTTTACTGGTCGTACCAGTAAGTAACTCCTCAAGTAACACTTTACTTCGAGGTTTGAATTCTTTCATATAATCATCCTCAAGAAATGTAGCATTTGTCGAAACAAATACTTTATTATCTTCTGGATTATAAAAGAATCCACCCCTAGTTTCTTTAGGATAGCCTACAAATAGGCAAACCTGTGAACGTGGTTCCAACTTAGTTGTCTTGTTCTTTAGCACATGTGCTGGACACCCCCATATGCGGAAATGTCGCAAACTAGCTTTACGACCACTCCACAACTCTAAGGGAGTCTTAGGAATAGACTTAGAAGGAACTACATTCAGGATATACATTGATGTTTCCAATGCATACCCCCAGAATGAACTAGGTAGAGTTCTATAACTAAACATTGATCTCATCATGTCTAGTAGGGTTCGATTTCTCCTTTCTGCAACACCGTTTTGTTGTGGTGTTCCAGGTGCTGTGAGCTGTGAAACAATTCCATGCTCAACTAATAATTCCTCGAAATCTTTATCAAGGTATTCACCTCCACGATCTGATCGTAGAATTTTGATGCTTTTACCTAACTGGTTCTCAACCTCAGCACGATATTCTTTGAACTTCTCAAATGTATCTGACTTGTGCTGCATTAGATAAACATACCCATATCTAGAATAATCGTCAATGAAAGTGACAAAGTATTCATAACCACCCCGTGCCTTTCATTCATCGGTCCGCAAACGTCCGAATGTATTAGCTCAAGTGGTTCTTTGGCTCTTATCCCTTTTCCAGTAAAAGTCTCTTAGTCATTTTGCCTTCTAAACAGGATTCGCAGACAGGTAAGTACCGAGTTTTAACTGATTTAAAACTCCGTTCTTAATTAGTCTATCTATCCGGTCAAGGTTAATGTGACCAAGTCTAAGGTGCCATAAATAGGTATCATCATGAGAAATCTTTTCCGTTTTGTTTTAGATCTTTCAATCTTAAACATTTCAGTATTAAGTAGTGAATCATGCATTAACGGTCTTAATACATATAGATTATTTTCGGAGTTTCCTGTGCAATATTTAATCCATTTCTACTAATAATAACTGACTTATTATTAAACGAAATGGAAAAACCATGTTCCATAAGTTTTGTACATAAATCAAATTCCTGCAAAAACCAGGAATATATAGCACACCATTTAAACATAAATAACTATTATAAAGTTTAACTTGGAATCTCCCACTGCTTTTGCTGAAACAGCATCCCCTGTCCCAACTCTCATGGTGAAGCTACCTTCAGAAAGGTCCCTCCATGAGTCAAGTAGCTGCAAAGAACAACAAACATGGTTATGCACATCACAGCCAATCAATAATCCAAGCAGATTTATCATCCTCCACTAAAAGACTCAATAACAAGTAAATCATATTTACCTGAGTTTTTCTTCTCTTTAAGCTCGGCAAGGTATTTCGGACAATTCCTTTTCCAATGCCATTGTTGTTCACAATGGAAACATTTTCCTTTGGCATTGGTTCCTTTGGAGCTTTTGTTGTTGTTCTTCTTTTTCATTGGTTTTGCCTTTGCCTTCCAATTGCATTTCTTCTTCTTCTTTGCAGATTTAGAAGATTCGGCAACATTTGCCTCGACATTGGGCCTACGAGGACCGTTCATAACGTTCTCGTAATAGCGATAATTTGCAGACAAAGATTTTAAATTCTACCAACATTCACGGCTTAGTCACTCATGGCTTCAAGCAATGAACAAACACCCGATCTAGTGGCATCACAACTAGCCATGCTACAGGAGAGATTGAAAGCTTTAGAAGAGGAAAATCTAACCATACGTAATTCCAACATGAATCTTCAAAAACAGTTGGAATTAGTTTCATCACCATCCCAGCATCATGATATCTCAGATCAGCCCAACAACCGTATCACTCCAGCTAATCTCTTGGGAGCATTCAACGAAACAATTGATAACATTCCATCAAATGATGAGGACCAGAGAGACCTGCCCAAATCTCCCATCAACCAAGCTCAGCAAGTTGCCAATGCTATGAGAAGGGAAATGAAGGAATTTAAAGAAGCAATCATGTCCAGCCTACCAGGTGTGAAACTATCAAGAAAGAAGAGCAGACCTGGAACCATTTCTGATACCCCCTTTACGGAGAACACATCACATCCGTTGAGTTACCACGAAAGTTCAGTCCACCAGACATGAAACTATATGATGGATCTACTGACCCAGACGACCATGTCATCCATTACAAGTACAAAATGATGTCAACAGGCTTAGCTCCTCATCAATGGGAAGCTGGAATGTGCAGAGGATTCGGAGAAACTTTGGGTGGTCTAGCTCTTACATGGTTCATCAACCTACCATACAGATCCATCAAATCTTATCAACAATTAGCAGACAAATTTGTTGAACATTTCGCCAGCTCTTGCAAACTTGAAAAAACTACTGATGATCTTAGTGCCATCCTACAACGGAGGGGAGAATCATTGCGAAGCTATGTTGCTCGATTCAACAAAGAAAGAATAACAATTCTAGATCTTCATCAACCAACAGCTGTGGAGGCTTTCAGGAACGGGTTACTTTGTGAAAGTGGACTCTACAAAAAGCTGACCAAGTTCCGGTGCTACACGATGGACCAGGTTATGGCTCGAGCCCAAGTCGAAATCAGGTGGGAAGAAGATAAAAGGAATAAAAGGAAAGACATTTCCTCCAACATGCAAAGCGAAAGAACAGCCCATTCTACCAAACGACATAAAGAATTTACAAATATGATGCCTAAGCGTCATTCAGAGAAATGGAACCATCCAAGGAAAGAACATCAGCCCCTCCAAAAAGGTTTTGATCAAAGACCTCCACCATACAGAGTTCGGGAAACAATTCCGATGGAAAAACCCAGACTCCCAGACAACAATTTTTCTATAACTCCGGGAGAGTTAGTCTTGGTACTTAAAAAGATGGGAAATGAAGTGAAATGGCCACCACGCAACAGAGAAAGTTTCAAAAATAAAGACACAAACAAATGGTGTGAGTTCCATCGAGACTACGGCCATACCACAGCTGAATGTGTGGCGTTGAGGTTGGAAGAAGTACTTGAGTTGTTGAACAAAGGGTTTTTAAGGGATCTACTTACAGAGAAGGGGCAAGCTACTTTAGCTCAGAGGAGAACGAGAAGGATGGACATGGGGAAGCACCAATTCAACCTCCACCAATTAATAACACCGTGAATTTCATTTCAGGAGGATCAGAGATTAGTGGAGTATCATATTCAGCAGCCAAACGACATTCCAGAGAAATTGTGTCAAGCCTTCAACATTCCACGACGTCTTTAGAAAAAATGGTTACAAACCTAATAATGGAGTTTCCAGACGACATCAACTCTGGTAGCATGAACCCTCATCATGATGCCTTAGTAATCTCTCTACAGGTGGCAAATTTCATGATCAAACGAGTTCTGGTAGATACAGGATCCTCAGCCAACATCATCTTTACAACAGCCTTGGCAGACATGGGAGCTGAATAGAGAAAATTAACAAAAGGACGACTGTGTTGATTGGATTCAGTGGTGAACAAAAATTTACTTTGGGAGAAATAAACCTTCCAGTCTACGCAGGGGGAATCAACAAAATGACAACCTTCCTAGTCCTGGATTGTCCTTCAGCCTCCAATCTAATTATTGGGAGGCCATGGATTCATGAAATGAGGGCAGTATCGTCCACCTATCATCAAACCCTAAAGTTTCCTACAAAGTGGGGAATTCAAGAGATAAGGGGGGATAGAGTTGCTTCCAGAGGATGCTACCAGACGACAATGAAAGCAAAGATTCATTCAGCATAGCAATTACAGAACGAACCTCATTCGCAGGAGCCCACACTTCCAAATATTGAAGAATTGGATGAGGTTCAAATCCATGACAAATATGCAGACCATAAAACTCAAATTGGAGCAAATCTAGATCCCAGACTACGGGCAGACTTAAGTGAATTCTTGCGAAAAAAGCATGATCAGTTCGCTTGGTCACATGAAGACATGACTGGGATCGACCCCAGCTTGATTACTCATCAACTCCATGTGGATCCAGACTACCCTCCAATCAGACAGAAAAGAAGGAAGTTTGCCCCAGAAAGAAACCAGATCATTGATGAAGAAATCCAAAAATTGTTACAAAATGGTGCCATTAAAGAAGTTCAATTTCCAGCCTGGTTAGCCAATGTGGTTGTGGTACGAAAGAAGAATGGAAAATGGAGAGTTTGTATCGACTTCACAGATTTGAACAAAGCATGCCCAAAAGATTCATTCCCATTGCCTCATATTGATCAAATGGTTGATGCTACAGCTGGACACGAATTGCTAAGTTTTATGGATGCATATTCTGGGTACAATCAAATCCTTATGCATCCAGACGACCAAGAGAAAACAGCTTTCATGACCAGTAGGGGCATATTCTGTTATAAGGTAATGCCCTTTGGTCTCAAAAATGCAGGTGCTACATATCAGAGAATGGTCAATAAAATGTTCTCACAACAGATTGGAAAAACAATGGAGGTGTATGTAGACGACATGTTGGTGAAATCATCAAAATCTGATCAGTATCTGCAGCACCTGGAAGAAGCATTCAAGGTGAAGGTGATGTAAGTATGGGATGAAATTGAATCCAACAAAATGTGCGTTCGGAGTAGCTTCTGGGAAATTCTTGGGATATGTCGTTACACGATGAGGGATTGAGGCAAATCCAGATCAAATCAGGTCCATACTTGAAATTCCTTCTCCAACCTGTCCAGGAAGTCATGCGACTAGCAGGGAGAATTGCTGCGCTGAACAGATTCATCTCCAAGTCGACAGATAAAAGTTTTATGTTCTTTTCAGCTATTAAAAAGACAAAAAACTTTGAATGGACCCCCGCCTGCGAACAAGCTCTGAAAGAGCTGAAGCAGTACTTAAAATCACCACCATTGTTATCAAAACCACTCGACAACGAAAGGTTATTCTTGTACTTGGGAGTGTCAAACCAAGCTGTGAGCGCTGTTTTGATTCGAGAAGAGAACGACACCCAACTTCCAGTCTACTATGTAAGCAAAGCACTACTTGATACGGAGTCACGTTATTCGCATTTGGAGAAATTGGTACTGGCCTTGGTAATGTCAGCCAGGAAGCTACGACCATACTTTCAAGGGCATCCTATCACAGTTTACTCGGAGTACCCCTTGAGGAGCATACTACACAAGCCAGAGTTGGCTGGAAGATTAACGAAATGGGCTGTCGAATTGGGAGAGAACACGACATCACTTACCAGCCCAGAACAGCAATCAAATCTCAAGCCTTGGCTGACTTTGTAGAGATTTCAGTCCAATTCAGAATCCCTTGGAAGGTACCGAAGTCAATTCAATTAAATCAAATTCACTTTGGAAACTTTCAGTCGACGGTTCTAGCAATAAAAAAGGATGCGGCCTTGGCATAGTGATCACTACTCCTGATGGGGACATACTACAACAAGCAATCAAATGTGGATTCCGAGTTACAAACAATGAAGCAGAATATGAAGCTTTGATAGCAGGAATTAGTTTGGTCAAAGAGCTTGGAGGAAGGAGAATCGAAGTGAAATCAGACTCCCAATTGATAGTGAATCAGCTCCAAGGTTCATATCAGGCACGAGACCCTCAAATGTTATCCTACTTGCAGAAAGTTAAAGAAGTTCAGGCGACATTTCAAGAATTCAACATATCTCAAGTTTCAAGAAGTGAAAACACTCAGGCAGACGCGTTGGCTACCCTTGGGTCGACGATGCATGGAGACAAACCACAATCAATTCCAATAGTGTATTTAAATTGGCCATCAATTTGGAAGGAGAACAAGGAAATCAGCACCATCACTTCAGACGACTCGTGGATGACACCACTCATGAAATATTTGCAAGATGGACTGCTTCCCGAAGATAGAAATGAAGCAAGAAAGATTCAAAGGCAGGCAGCAAGATTCACCATATTTAATGGACAACTATTGAAAAGGTCGTTCTCTGGACCCTACTTGAAATGTCTTACTCATGATCAAGCACAACATGTACTATCAGAATTGCATGAAGGAGAATGCGGAAATCATTCTGGAGGACGAAGCCTTGCCTCACGCGCCCATTCGACTGGGTATTATTGGCCAACTATGAGAATTGATTCAGTCAATTACACAAAGAAGTGTGAAAAGTGTCAGAGATTCGCTCCTATTCCACATCTTCCACCAGAAAAGCTGAATCCTATCCTATCCCCATGGCCGTTCATGAAGTGGGGTATGGATATTGTATGGAAACTACCAACCGCCCCTGGACAACGAGTCTACATGCTAGTCTTGACAGATTATTTTTCAAAGTGGATTGAAGCAGACTCCTTTGCCAAAATACGAGATAAAGAAGTTCAAACATTTGTCTGGAAAAACATCATATGTCGTTTCGGCATTCCCAAGGAGATTGTAACAGATAATGGCTCCCAGTTTATTAGCCGACATTTTCAAGACTTTTGTAAAAATTGGGGGATCAAGTTAAGTTTTCAACCCCACGCTTTCCACAAGCTAATGGGCAAGCCGAGTCTTCTAACAAGACACTTTTGAATACTTTGAAGAAAAGATTGGAGAAGGGGAAAGGATCATGGGCAGACGAGCTTCCTGGAGTATGGTCCTACAGAACGACCATCCGTTCTTCCACTGGAGAAACTCCTTTCTCTTTGGCATTTGGAACAGAGGCAGTAATTCCAATCGAAGAAGAAACCATTCCTTCTCTACGCTACCAGTACGCTGGTGATGAGGCAAATCAACAGTTGATGTATATGAATCTAGACACAATCGACGAAAGACGAGAAAAGGCAACCATACGACTTGCATCTCATCGACAAAGAATGGCGAGATATTTTAACAAGAATGTGAGGAGCAGAACTTTTCTCCGAGTTACAATAGTTACAATAGTTCAGACAGGATCTTTACACAAGAGCTTAGAATACAATTATAGAATTAATCGGATGAATTCGGAGAACGTACCTGTTTTAGAATCCATATCTGCAGCGGAATCATATGTTGACCTGTCTGAAATCTTTGCATTGAGGAGATCACCCTCTGCTCCCCACTTCTTGATGGTGAGAAACTTACTCTCCCTGAAAGCTTCCTTATACCAGATATTCTTTAAGCTTAAAACTTCTCTCTCTTGTTTATTGAGCTCATACACACACACGGCAAAAAATTTGCCAAGAAGTATATGTATATATAATCAATTGCTTCTCACTTGGTGTATATATATATATTGCTTGACACATTGGATACCAAACATCAATGTATAATAATATATATATATATATATCTGAGTATGCTACACACGTAGACACACTCAGTGGAGTAGGTGCGATACAACCCTTATCCGCACAAATCAGTGAGTGGAACAAATGAACCAAATACATGTATTAATGAGAGAGACATAAAGCCTAATTATTGATGAATATTGTGATGATGCGAGTAAATTATAATAGGAGAGTGAGGGTGAGACCTTAGCTCACTAATTTATGGAGTGTAATGGGCTCACCCATCAAAAGCCCATAACAAATCCGTAGCCCGCTCTAATATCCACACATCAAATAATATAGAGTTGCAGCCCACTTTATTAGATCAATAATTGGACTTCACAGTTTCTATTACAAAACCAATTATCTTAGCGCTTTATATTAAAACCCGTATCACAATTAATATAAGCCCATAATTAGAATAAAATATTCTAACATTCCCGCTTGGGCGATATCAATTGTGGATGTTTTAATGCTAAGAAACCTTATGGATCCAATATTGGTTCAGAAACAACTCTAGTAAATCATTCTGTCCAATAAGATCGTAGATAGAATCATGGTGGTACCTACATTATAATGCAACATAGTTCCTTCCATGGTCACGTATATCAAACAACCTTATCGACATGAACAAGATGTGATAGAGCAGTAAGATACAATAGCACCCACTTTATGATCTAAAAAATACATGTGCTATTTTCTCTTATCGGTCCCCAATTTCTCTACCTTATGCAGCCCAGGCCACATGAGAAATCAAGGCTTAAATATAAGCATGTATGTTTTCTATTATCCCAAGATAAACTTTATGTGTCACAAGATATACCAACAAGGCTTTATAACTTTATGCCCCTAGCCAATTCTTATGATTGACACACATCATAAGACTTTACACATGATATATATCAAACAATAAACATAAATATCTTCCAATGAAGATGCATCTTTATAGATAATCATTGCAAAATACAAAATACATGTACAAAAGTACAAACAGATAATCATAGAGCAATGATGCCTCCCACTAACCTAGGGTATCTAAATACTTTACCAAACCCATACAAGCAACATGCTTTACAAAAATATGGGTCGAAGACCTTTGGTCAAAGGATCAGCAATCATATCATCTGTGCCAATATGCTCTACAAGAATGTCACCTTTCTTAACCAGCTCCTTAATTGTCAAGTATTTGACCTCCATATGTTTTGACCCAGTAATATTCTTATTATTTTTCGCAAATAATACAGCTGAAAGATTATCACAATATAACCTTATAGGTCTAGAAATAGAGTCAATAACTGACAATTCTTTAATGAGATTTCGTAGCCAAACAGCCTGTGACGCTGCGCCAAAACATGCTACAAACTCAGCCTGCATTGTGGAAGAAGTTACAAGTGTCTGCTTGACACTTTTCCAAGATATAGTTCCATCTGCTAGCATAAACACATATCCTGAGGTAGATTTCCTATCATCTGAACAACCAGCAAAGTCAGAATCCGTATACCCTACTAGTTCAAGATTCTCAACCTTTTTGTATGTCAACATGTAATCTTTAGTCCCCTTAAGATACTGAAAAACTCTATTGGTAGCAGTCCAATGTTCCTTTCCGGGATTAGATAAAAATCTTCCCAGTACACCAACTGCAAATGCAATGTCAGGTATAGTGCATACTTGTGCATACATCAAGCTTCCTACTGCACTAGCATATGGCACTGCCTTCATGGACTCTCTATCAACCTCATTCTCAGGTGACTGTGCCAGGCTCAGTTTATCACCTTTAGCAATTGGCACATCCCAAGATTTACAATCTTGCATACTGAATCTCTTCAGTATCCGCTCAATATATGCTTTTTGAGAGAGACCTAATACCTTTTGAGTTATATCTCTGTGGATTTCAATACCCAAAACAAATGATGCTTCTCCAAGATCTTTCATATTAAAATGTCTAGACAATGACTGCTTTACCTCATGCAGCATTCCTAGATCGTTACATGCAAGCAAAATATCATCTACATAGAGAATGAGAAAGATATATTTGCTCCCACTGATCTTGATATATATGCATCTATCAACTTTACTTTCCACAAAGCCTAAAGAGGAGATTATATTATCAAACTTTAGGTACCACTGACGTGGGCTTGTTTCAAACCATAAATAGACTTTTTAAGTATACAAACAAGATGGTCTTCACCATCTTTCTGAAAACCTTCAGGTTGTTCCATATAGACCTCTTCGGTTAATTCTCCATTAAGGAATGCAGTTTTAACATCCATCTTATGTAGCTCTAAATCATAATGAGCTACTAGTGCCATGATTACTCTAAATGTATCTTTAGAAGATACAGGAGAAAATGTTTCAGTATAATCAATTCCTCCTCTCTGAGTAAATCCCTTGGCAACTAATCTGGCCTTAAACCTCTCAATATTCCCTTTGGAGTCTTTCTTGGTCTTATAGAACCCATTTACAGCCTATAGGTCTACAACCTTCAGGTAATTCAACAAGCTCCCACACATCATTATATCCCATAGATTGCATTTCATCTCTCATTGCATTCCACCATAGATCAGATTGAGAACAGGAAACAGCTTCTTTAAAAGTTGTTGGATCAGTGCAATGACTTATGTCATAATCAATCTCATTTAGATAAACTTCATAATCAGAGGGAACAGTAGACCGCCTTACCCTGGTTGACCTTCTTAATGGAACCTCTGCAGCTATATCCTGTAATGGTGGAACCTCGTTTATCTGTATGGGTTCCTCCTCCATAACTGGATTAGTTGCAGGTGTAGGTTCCAAGTCTCAGACTGTATAGGTATAGGTATATGAACAATTATGGTCTGTTGTCCTTGATTTGAGATTCCTGTATGATTATCTTTATCAGCCACATCAAATTCCAAGAACTTAGCTGTTTGTGATTCTACAATCCTATAACCCCCTTCTCTACAGTAAAATCTGTAGCCTTTAGAATGATCAGGGTATCCTATAAAATAGCAACGAGTAGATCTGGATTGCACTTACCTTCAGTGGGATTATAAAGGCGTACTTCTGAAGGACATCCCCAAACACGGAGGTGACTCATGCTAGGTTTCCTACCGGTCCATATCTCAAAAGGAGTTCTAGAAACAGACTTACTTGGAAACTCTATTGAGAATGTATAAAGCCGTTTTAATTGCCTCACCCCAAAGGAAGTCTGGTAGATTAGTTCTAGACATCATACTCCTTACCATCTCTTGAAGGGTGCGATTCTGCCTTTCGGCCACACCATTCTGTTCAGGACTACCTGGCATAGTAAATTGACTAACTATTCCACAATCTTCTAAGTATCTGGCAAACGGTCCCTTTATTTGTCCACTGACCCCATGTTTACCATAATACTCACCACCCCGGTCAGACCTAACAATCTTGATAATTTTTCCCAACTGTTTCTCAACTTCAGTCATGAAGATCTTGAATTTATCAAGGGCTTCAGACTTTTCCTTAATCAAGTACAAATATCCATATCGGAAAAAATCATCAATGAATGTTATATATACTTTATTATTGTAATACTATATATTGTAAAAGATGATTGGTGCTGTATGTTGTAAGTTGTTATAATAAAATGATCGCGACGGATTGAGTGGATTCCTTTTTCTTTATTTTGGTTAGTTTACCCTTACAACAATCAACACATGTTTCTAGGTCACTGAAGTTAAGAGTAGGTAGGATATCATTCTTTATTAACCTTTCTACTCTTTCCCTAGAAATGTGGCCAAGTCTTTTATGCCACAACATGGATGACTTTTCCTTTATTAAGGGTCTTTTAGCAATTTGTTCAACATTATATGAATTGGAATAGACTTCACTTGATGCTAAACAGAGACTGTATAAACCGTATGACAAAACACAATGGCCAACTCTATTTGAGTTGAAATATACAGATACAGTACCTGTATTAAACTCAAAACCATAACCTTGTTTGTCGAGTACAGATAATGATATCAAGTTTCGTCTAAAAGATGGTACATATAAAACACTTGTCAAAACAAGTTCATAATTAGAGTCTAGTTTAAACAAAACATCTCCAACATAATGTACTTCCACCAATTCATTATTGCCAACCACAAGCTTGAACTCATCCTTATTTGGTTTCCTCTTGTTTATGAATCCCTGTAATGTAAAAGCAACATGATTAGTTGCACCACTGTCAAGCCACCAAGAACTGGATGTGGCATTAACATAATTGGATTCACATACAACAAAAACCAAAGAGTTACCTGAATGCCCATGTTTCTCTAACCAAACTTTATACTTGGAACACTCTGACTTCTTATGCCCTTTCTTTTTACAAAGAAACATTTAAATTCTTTCTTGAAGACACCTTTAGTACCACCCACAGCACTTGTCTGACCAATTTTATTGTAATTCTGAACATTACCTGAAGCTGAAAATTTAGATTTCTTACCTTTCTTGCGAGGCTTAGAAACAATTAGAGTTGTATCCGTATGCCCTGCCTTAAGTTTCTCTTTCCTCAGCAACACATATGGCAATGAAATCATTAACATTCCACGGTTCTTCCCTCGAATTGTAAGTAGTTACAATTGTACCAAACTTTGTAGGCAGAGTATTCAATGCTTGATGGACAATGCAAGCATCTGGAAGAACAATGTTAAGATTTTTCAGCTTATTCTGAATATGGACCATCAACAAGATGTACTCCCTAACACCTACATTACCATTATACTTCATTGAGTATAATTGCTTCAGAAGGGTACCAATTTCTGCATCCTATCCTATCCCCATGGCCGTTCATGAAGTGGGGTATGGATATTGTAGGGAAACTACCAACCGCCCCTGGACAACGAGTCTACATGCTAGTCTTGACAGATTATTTTTCAAAGTGGATTGAAGCAGACTCCTTTGCCAAAATACGAGATAAAGAAGTTCAAACATTTGTCTGGAAAAACATCATATGTCGTTTCGGCATTCCCAAGGAGATTGTAACAGATAATGGCTCCCAGTTTATTAGCCGACATTTTCAAGACTTTTGTAAAAATTGGGGGATCAAGTTAAGTTTTTCAACCCCACGCTTTCCACAAGCTAATGGGCAAGCCGAGTCTTCTAACAAGACACTTTTGAATACTTTGAAGAAAAGATTGGAGAAGGCGAAAGGATCATGGGCAGACGAGCTTCCTGGAGTATTATGGTCATACAGAACGACCATCCGTTCTTCCACTGGAGAAACTCATTTCTCTTTGGCATTTGGAACAGAGGCAGTAATTCCAATCGAAGAAACCATTCCTTCTCTACGCTACCAGTACGCTGGTGATGAGGCAAATCAACAGTTGATGTATATGAATCTAGACACAATCGACGAAAGACGAGAAAAGGCAACCATACGACTTGCATCTCATCGACAAAGAATGGCGAGATATTTTAACAAGAATGTGAGGAGCAGAACTTTTCAAGAAGGAGATTGGGTACTACGAAAGGTTTTCCAAATACCAAGGAAATTGGAGATGGGAAATTGGGGCCAAACTGGGAAGGTCCATACGTCATCACTAAAGTTATTGGGCATGGAGCCTACAAATTACAAACCAAAGAGGGAAGACAAGTTCACAACAGCTGGAATGCAACACCTTAAACGATTCTACCGGTAATGATTACATACTATTATTTAAATTTAACGTTATGCTTGTGTAATTTCATTCAACGTAAAAAAAAAAAAAAAATAGTCAAAAGTTTTTATCATTGATCAAACAAAATATTAAGTACAAGAAAGTCAGTTATACAATTAAAGTTTTCAAGCTACATCCGGGGCAGGAACATCTTGAACTGGTTCAGCAGCGACAATCTCCATTTGACAGACATCTTCCTTTTCCTTCCCCTGACCTTCTATTTTCCCCTCCACAACTTCAATCGCCCTCTCCTCACCTTCAGGGCCAATCAGCATTTCAGATTCTTTGCTCTCCTCCCCGACCTTCTTCGACTCTATCTCCTCACCCTTCCCCTCTACACCTTCTTCGTTTGTTGAAGAATACCCTGATATGAAATGATCATACTCTTGAATCCATTTTTGTGGCTCCCAAGAACCAGTTCTTCCTTCAATGAAGTCCTTCATCAAGTCACTCCTCTCTTTCATCATGGATTCAAGAGCAATCCCTTCCATCTGCTCGACAAGAGCATTATTATCCTTCTTTACGTTATCAAAGGCCGCCTTATAATTTTCATTCATCACTTCAGAAATCTCCTTCTCCATCTTGAGTGTGGCCTTCGTTTCCACCAGCTCTTTCGCCAATTCCAAATTCTCCTGATTCTTCTTCTCAAAAGAAATCTTCATTTCAGCCATCTCCTTCCTCATAATCCCCATCGACTTCTCCATATCTTTTTGCTTCCTCAGCATCAACTCCGCTTGGCGCTGCATGAAAAGACTGCACTCCATGGACTGAAAAAGTATATACGACTAAGCATCGTTCGACAAACTGTTAAAGATTTCATGTTTAAATCTATTTACCTGGTAATTCAATGCAGCCGACTTCTTCATTGCTTCGACAGCCCCAATTTGAGTGAGCCTTCGATCATCTTCTTCCAACATGAGGTCCTTAATAAAAGGATTAAGACTCGACGGGTCTGAAATTGCAGTCGACCCTGTGGGGATTTTTACAGTGATATTCTCAAAATCATCTTAACTTCAGCTACCTTCCTCTTTCCTCCTTTCACAACAATACCAGTCGACTTCTCCTTGATTGGTAGAATTTCAGTCGACTGAAGCTGAGGCAATTCAGGAACACTCTCCTCTGGTTCCTTCATTTTCAGCTTCCTGGCCTTCTTTCTACTCTTCAGTTCATCAATTGAAGCAACCTTAACTGGTCTCGACATTATGTCCTCTGCGCATAAAATTTCTCTTGGAGTTAAAGGTTTTATAAAAAACACCCCCCCGTAGAGTGCATGAATCGACCAGGTAGAATGGATGACTTCCAATACTTGATTACAAAGTGCCAAAGGCGTAGATATACCTTCAGATTCGAAGATTTCTTTCCACACTGGTGTCTTCCTTAGTCTTCTTTCTATCAAAATAATCCTCCAATCTCTTTCTTCGACAGGAAGAGTTGTAAGAGCTTGAGTATTAGAAAGGATTTTGGGGGTTCTGTCGAATGACCTGTTTTTGAAAGGACCTGCAAGACATATAACAAGTTGATTAGCTGCATACGACAATCAGTATTACATTACATCATTATATAGAAAGTATCGATACTCACTAATTAAACTCCAGTACTCAGAGACACGACCCATTCCAGTCGACCCAAAAACCCCCTCATTCCTCACGAAGAAGTAATCAGACTGCCAATTACCCCTATCGTTTGTCGGCAAACCCATTATTAACTGTTCTCTCTTTCGAAGAAGATACAAAGTATACCTCCCTTTCTCGGTTAAATGCTCTTTCAAGTAGTATGAATATGCGATGTCCTTCACTCCAAAAAATAAACCTTTTTCGAAAATTGTGGACTGCGGAATTCGCCAAGGGTCCTCAATCAGAATTTGTAAGTTGGGCACTAGCAATCCTGCAAAAAACAAAGTAGAGTGGACGAGAGTAGACTACCACCGGTGTGGTGGATACCGGGTATACTCCGACGCCCAAGTCAGTGGCACGAAATAAATTTGTAAAGTGGGAAAGCAATGTTGAATATTACCTCTACTTCCTTTATTTGGCCGTGAGGGCTGTATAATATATGAGGGGATTAAGGATTGAGAGCATGAAGTATTTAGGGTGAGAGAAATGAGACTTGAATGAATTCTTCCCGTAGTCTTTTCATATTTATAGATAAAACGTTGGTGTATTTGGTAATGGTTTTGGAGTAAGTGAGGATTAATGCTGGAATTAGGTTAAGTGGAGTGGTGGAGTGGTGGGTGATTTAATGCTAGAATTAGGTTAAGTGGAGTGGTCATGCTTTTTTGTTAGTTTATGATTTAATTGTAATAAAAAAATACATAATTCTTTGGGCTTTGGTCCTTATTTTCGGGCCTAATATGCTGATGGGCTTAAGGTGAAAGACAGTTTTACCCTTGGACCAAACGGTGGTTCAGGAGTTTACTTGACTCGACATGAGTCCAGGGGAAATGTCCCTTGTCGACTGAACCAAACGGTGGTTCAGGAGTTTACCTGACTCGACATGAGTCTAGGGGAATGTCCCTTGTCGACTGAACCAAACGGTGGTTCAGGAGTTTACCTGACTCGACATGAGTCTAGGGGAATGTCCCTTGTCGACTGAACCAAACGGTGGTTCAGGAGTTTACCTGACTCGACATGAGTCTAGGGGAATGTCCCTTGTCGACTGAACCAAACGGTGGTTCATGAGTTTACCTGACTCGACATGAGTCCAGGGGAAATGTCCCTTGTCGACTGAACCAAACGGTGGTTCAGGAGTTTACCTGACTCGACATGAGTCCAGGGGAAATGTCCCTTGTCGACTGAACCAAACGGTGGTTCAGGAGTTTACCTGACTCGACATGAGTCTAGGGGAATGTCCCTTGTCGACTGAACCAAACGGTGTTCAGGAGTTTACTTGACTCGACATGAGTCTAGGGGAATGTCCCTTGTCGACTGAACCAAACGGTGGTTCAGGAGTTTACCTGACTCGACATTGAGTCTAGGGGATGTCCCTTGTCGACTGAACCAAACGGTGGTTCAGGAGTTTACCTGACTCGACATGAGTCCAGGGGAAATGTCCCTTGTCGACTGAACCAAACGGTGGTTCAGGAGTTTACCTGACTCGACATGAGTCTAGGGGAATGTCCCTTGTCGACTGAACCAAACGGTGGTTCAGGAGTTTACCTGACTCGACATGAGTCTAGGGGAATGTCCCTTGTCGACTGAACCAAACGGTGGTTCAGGAGTTTACTTGACTCGACATGAGTCCAGGGGAAATGTCCCTTGTCGACTGAACCAAACGGTGGTTCAGGAGTTTACTACTGACTCGACATGAGTCTAGGGGAATGTCCCTTGTCGACTGAACCAAACGGTGGTTCAGGAGTTTACTTGACTCGACATGAGTCTAGGGGAATGTCCCTTGTCGACTGAACCAAACGATGGTTCAGGAGTTTACCTGACTCGACATGAGTCTAGGGGAATGTCCCTTGTCGACTGAACCAACGGTGGTTCAGGAGTTTACCTGACTCGACATGAGTCCAGGAGATGGTGAAGATCTCAAGGTTTTCCACGTGTCATCAAATAGAGCAAAACCTAACGGCAAATACGAGGCGTCTTTTTGGCGGGAAAATAAACCGCCTCAAAGTAGTATAAGAGTGGCTTCGTAGGTTCATTTGCTTCATTCACACTTATCAGCGAGTTGGGAGAAAGCTTCAAAGTTACTAAGGTACTCTTCATAACCCTGTCAGTAATCTGCTCAGTGTGTGATACACACTCGCGCGTCCATGGCACTTACAGACAGCTTCTCAATGGAAGTTGTCGACTGCAGCCCCATTTATCATTTTGCTTTCAAAACACAATTGTTTATTTTCAAATTGATGGTTGCCTTTTAATAATCAACAAAGAAACAGTAACAATAAAGCTTCATGCATTATATATTTTAAGCTTTTGAAAATCAAACAAAAAACAGCAACCATGAATAATTTGTTGGCTGTAATAACGAAAGCAACAACAACAAATTTGATTCCCCTGTTTTAGATCCGGATTCATTTTTTTATTATTTCAGTTTTATATAAAACCCAAAAAAAAAAAAAAATTCATAAATCAGAATTAATAATTAATCCAATAACCTTATATGCTTAAAAATTGGATTAATTAATAACTACCATCAACAAATTAAAAATGAATTCAAAAAATTCATCCGAAAAATTCAACAGATTTTTCTTTAACTTTATGAAAAATCCATAGATTCTAAGATTGTGTTCCTGATGCTCTGATACCACATGTTAGAAATTTAATTGCAACAGGATCTTTACACAAGAGCTTAGAATACAATTATAGAATTAATCGGATGAATTCGGAGAACGTACCTGTTTTAGAATCCATATCTGCAGCGGAAATATATGTTGACCTGTCTGAAATCTTTGCACTGAGGAGATCACCCTCTGCTCCCCACTTCTTGATGGTGAGAAACTTACTCTCCCTGAAAGCTTCCTTATACCAGATATTCTTTAAGCTTAAAACTTCTCTCTCTTGTTTATTGAGCTCATACACACACACGGCAAAAAATTTCTAACATGTATATGTATATATAATCAATTGCTTCTCACTTGGTGTATATATATATATTGCTTGACACATTGGATACCAAACATCAATGCATAAATATATATATATCTTGAGTATGCTACACACGTAGACACACTCAGTGGAGTAGGTGCGATAAAACCCTTATCCGCACATATCAGTGAGTGGAACAAATGAACCAAATACATGTATTAATGAGAGAGACATAAAGCCTAATTATTGATGAATATTGGTGATGCGAGTAAATTATAATAGGAGAGTGAGGGTGAGACCTTAGCTCACTAATTTATGGAGTGTAATGGGCTCACCCATCAAAAGCCCATAACAAATCCGTAGCCCGCTCTAATATCCACACATCAAATAATATAGAGTTGCAGCCCACTTTATTAGATCAAATAATTGGACTTCACAGTTTCTATTACAAAACCAATTATCTTAGCGCTTTATATTAAAACCCGTATCACAATTAATATAAGCCCATAATTAGAATAAAATATTCTAACATTCTCCCGCTTGGGCGATATCAATTGTGGATGTTTTAATGCTAAGAAACCTTATGGATCCAATATTGGTTCAGAAACAACTCTAGTAAATCATTCTGTCCAATAAGATCGTAGATATAGAATCATGGTGGTACCTACATTATAATGCAACATAGTTCCTTCCATGGTCACGTATATCAAACAACCTTATCGACATGAACAAGATGTGATAGAGCAGTAAGATACAATAGCACCCACTTTATGATCTAAAAAATACATGTGTTATTTTCTCTTATCGGTCCCCAATTTCTCTACCTTATGCAGCCCAGGCCACATGAGAAATCAAGGCTTAAATATAAGCATGTATGTTTTCTATTATCCCAAGATAAACTTTATGTGTCACAAGATATACCAACAAGGCTTTATAACTTTATGCCCCTAGCCAATGCTTATGATTGACACACATCATAAGACTTTACACAATGATATATCAAACAATAAACATAAATATCTTTCAATGAAGATGCATCTTTATAGATAATCATTGCAAAATACAAAATACATGTACAAAAGTACAAACAGAATAATCATAGAGCAATGATGCCTCCCACTAACCTAGGGTATCTAAATACTTTACCAAACCCATACAAGTAACATGCTTTACAAAAATAATGGGTCGAAGACCTTTGGTCAAAAGATCAGCAATCATATCATCTGTGCCAATATGCTCTACAAGAATGTCACCTTTCTTAACCAGCTCCTTAATTGTCAAGTATTTGACATCCATATGTTTTGACCCAGTAATATTCTTATTATTTTTCGCAAATAATACAGCTGAAAGATTATCACAATATAACCTTATAGGTCTAGAAATAGAGTCAATAACTGACAATTCTTTAATGAGATTTCGTAGCCAAACAGCCTGTGACGCTGCGCCAAAACATGCTACAAACTCAGCCTGCATTGTGGAAGAAGTTACAAGTGTCTGCTTGACACTTTTCCAAGATATAGTTCCATCTGCTAGCATAAACACATATCCTGAGGTAGATTTCCTATCATCTGAACAACCAGCAAAGTTAGAATCCGTATACCCTACTAGTTCAAGATTCTCAACCTTTTTGTATGTCAACATGTAATCTTTAGTCCCCTTAAGATACCGAAAAACTCTCTTGGTAGCAGTCCAATGTTCCTTTCCGGGATTAGATAAAAATCTTCCCAGTACACCAACTGCAAATGCAATGTCAGGTCTAGTGCATACTTGTGCATACATCAAGCTTCCTACTGCACTAGCATATGGCACTGCCTTCATGGACTCTCTCTCAACCTCATTCTCAGGTGACTGTGCCAGGCTCAGTTTATCACCTTTAGCAATTGGCACATCCCAAGATTTACAATCATGCATACTGAATCTCTTCAGTATCCGTTCAATATATGCTTTTTGAGAGAGACCTAATACCTTTTGAGTTCTATCTCTGTGGATTTCAATACCCAAAACAAATGATGCTTCTCCAAGATCTTTCATATCAAAATGTCTAGACAATGACTGCTTTATCTCATGCAGCATTCCTAGATCGTTACATGCAAGCAAAATATCATCTACATAGAGAATGAGAAAGATATATTTGCTCCCACTGATCTTGATATATATGCATCTATCAACTTTACTTTCCACAAAGCCTAAAGAGGAGATTACATTATCAAACTTTAGGTACCACTGACGTGAGGCTTGTTTCAAACCATAAATAGACTTTTTAAGTCTACAAACAAGATGGTCTTCACCATCTTTCTGAAATCCTTCAGGTTGTTCCATATAGACCTCTTCGCTTAATTCTCCATTTAGGAATGCAGTTTTAACATCCATCTGATGTAGCTCTAAATCATAATGAGCTATTAGTGCCATGATCACTCTAAATGTATCGTTAGAAGATACAGGAGAAAATGTTTCAGTATAATCAATTCCTCCTCTCTGAGTAAATCCCTTGGCAACTAATCTGGCCTTAAACCTCTCAATATTCCCTTTGGAGTCTTTCTTGGTCTTATAGACCCATTTACAGCCTATAGGTCTACAACCTTTAGGTAATTCAACAAGCTCCCACACATCATTATATCCCATAGATTGCATTTCATCTCTCATTGCATTCCACCATAGATCAGATTGAGAACAAGAAACAGCTTCTTTAAAAGTTGTTGGATCAGTGCAATGACTTATGTCATAATCAATCTCATTTAGATAAACTTCATAATCAGAGGGAACAGCAGACCGCCTTACCCTGGTTGACCTTCTTAATGGAACCTCTGCAGCTATATCCTGTAATGGTGGAACCTCATTTATCTGTATGGGTTCCTCCTCCATAACTGGATTAGTTGCAGGTGTAGGTTCCAAAGTCTCAGACTGTATAGGTATAGGTATATGAACAATTATGGTCTGTTGTCCTTGATTTGAGATTCCTGTATGATTATCTTTATCAGCCACATCAAATTCCAAGAACTTAGCTGTTTGTGATTCTACAATCCTATAACCCCCTTCTCTACAGTAAAATATGTAGCCTTTAGAATGATCAGGGTATCCTATAAAATAGCAACGAGTAGATCTGGATTGCAGCTAACCTTCAGTGGGATTATAAAGGCGTACTTCTGAAGGACATCCCCAAACACGGAGGTGACTTATGCTAGGTTTCCTACCGGTCCATATCTCAAAAGGAGTTCTAGAAACAGACTTACTTGGAACTCTATTGAGAATGTATAAAGCCGTTTTAATTGCCTCACCCCAAAGGAAGTCTGGTAGATTAGTTCTAGACATCATACTCCTTACCATCTCTTGAAGGGTGCGATTCCGCCTTTCGGCCACACCATTCTGTTCAGGACTACCTGGCATAGTAAATTGACTTACTATTCCACAATCCTCTAAGTATCTGGCAAACGGTCCCTTTATTTGTCCACTGACCCCATGTTTACCATAATACTCACCATCCGGTCAGACCTAACAATCTTGATAATTTTTCCCAGCTATTTCTCAACTTCAGTCTTGAAGATCTTGAATTTATCAAGGGCTTCAGACTTTTCCTTAATCAAGTACAGATATCCATATCGGGAAAAATCATCAATGAATGTTATATAATACTTATTATTGCAAATTGTGGGTGAATAAGGTCCACTTATGTCTGTATGAATAATTTGTAAAAGATCGGAGCTACGAGTGGATTCATTTTTCTTTATTTTGGTTAGTTTACCCTTACAACAGTCAACACATGTTTCTAGGTCACTAAAGTCAAGAGTAGGTAGGATATCATACTTTATTAACCTTTCTACTCTTTCCCTAGAAATGTGGCCAAGTCTTTTATGCCACAACATGAATGACTTTTCCTTTATTAAGGGTCTTTTGGCAATTTGTTCAACATTATATGAATTGGAATAATCCAAGCAGATTTATCATCCTCCACTAAAAGAGACTCAATAACAAGTAAATCATATTTACCTGAGTTTTTCTTTTCTTTAAGCTCGGCAAGGTATTTCAGACAATTCCTTTTCCAATGCCCTTGTTGTTCACAATGGAAACATTTTCCTTTGGCATTGGTCCTTTGGAGCTTTTGTTGTTCTTCTTTTTCATTGGTTTTGCCTTTGCCTTCCAATTGCCTTTCTTCTTCTTTGCAGATTTAGAAGATTCGGCAACATTTGCCTCGACATTGGCCTACGAGGACCGTTCATAACGTTCTCGTAATTGGTGAGCTCATTTAGCAGTTCAGTCAACGTAAAAGTCAATTTATTCATAGAACAATTGCTTTTAAACTGCAGGAAACTCTTCGGAAGGGTTTCCATGATCATTGTCACCTGGCTTTGCACATTGATACGTGCTCCATGGGTTTCAGCTATATTAAGATGAGCCATCATCCTTAACACATGGTCTCGGACTGAGGTGCCTTCCTTCATTCTAGCGGTCAATACAGAGGCAATTGCCTCATGTTGTTGCCGGTCTGAAGGTTGCCCAAACATGTTCTGTAATGACTGCATAATCATTGATGCTGTCGCCATAGGCTCATGCTGTGCAGCAAGAACCTCAGACATGGATGCTATCAAATAGCTATGGGCTTTCTCATCAGCTTTAATCCAATTATTATAGGCATTACGTGCAGCTCTGCCAGCATTAGGTGCTGGCTCAGGAGGACATTCCTCCATTAGGACAAATTTAAGGTCTTCGCAGACCAAGATAGCATTCATGTCACTTTTCCATTTACATAATTATCCCCGGTTAATTTTTCTTGTTGTTTGATTATTGAGATTATTGCAGATGCCATGGCTGAAAAATAATAAACGCGCATTCAATCATTCATTCATCGCATATTGAAATTGTCAAACATTTAGGCATAAAATTAAACATGATGCATGATCAATGTATAATGAATTAGAAACCTAAAAGAATTACTATGCCACGGTTATCTATCATCCCACAAATAAGTGCCGCCGTAGGGTAGGTCAAGTATTCGCATGATAGATTGAGACATTCTCAATTGATTAATATATCTGAAATAACTCTTATTCCTATATTAATCAACTACCGTTATTTTGATCAAGGATGCTATGATTAACAACTTAACCATTCCTTTGTGAGTGTGACCCATTATTTCGGAACCCTTGGACTTAACTAGTGAAGTGCCGCCGTAAGCGTAGGGTAGGTCAAATCACCAAATACATCTAGAGTCCCTATCCTTTCGGAATCCAAACTTGATATTGACCCAATAAGGACCACCATCCGTAGGGGGACAGGAACAAAGCTGCCACAAGGCGCCTATTGTAAAAGAATAATGCGTTTATAATTATTACAATAATCAATTCCTTTTTACAACACATGAGCTCTAGGGCATATAGCCCCAACAATCTCCCACTTGAACTAGAGCAAATGGAACATGTCATGTAATCCTAAACTTTTTAGGTGACCTTCAAATACTGTAGCCGATAAGGTCTTTGTAAACGGATCAGCCGGGTTGTCTGCGGAAGGAATCTGCGTGACAATGACATCTCCTCTCTGCACTATCTCCCTGATAAGGTGATATTTTTTCTCAATATGCTTACCCCGCTTGTGGCTTCTTGGTTCTTGGAATTCGCCACTGCTCCACTATTATCGCAATAAAGTGTGAGTGGTTTATCCATATCTGGAACAACTTCCAGATCTGCCAAGAATTTTACGGAGCCAGACTGCTTCCTTAGCTGCTTCACAAGCTGCTACATATTCAGCCTCCATGGTGGAGTCAGCAATACAAGATTGCTTTATGCTCCTCCATACAATAGCTCCACCACCTAGGGTGAATACTGATCCGGATGTTGATTTCCTAGAATCTACATCCGTCTGAAAATCAGAATCTGTATATCCCCTGAGGATCATATCCTCACCAGAATATACTAGCATATAATTTCTCGTTCTCTGAAGATATTTGAGAATGTGTTTCACTGCCACCCAATGATCTAATCCTGGGTTGGATTGAAACCTACTGACTACTCCCACTGCAAAACAGATGTCCGGTCTCGTGCATAACATAGCATACATAAGACTTCCAACTGCTGAAGCATATGGAATATGTCTCATCTCCTCAACTGCTTGAGGTGTCTTAGGAGACTGTTCCTTAGATAAATGAATTCCATGCCTGAAAGGTAAATTACCTTTCTTGGAATTCTGCATTCCAAATCGCTCAAGAATCTTGTCGATATAGGATGCTTGAGACATTGCTAACAGTCGTTTCTTGCGATCCCGAATGATCTGGATCCCAAGTACATAACTTGCCTCTCCCAAATCTTTCATTTGGAATTGGTAGCTAGCCAGATTTTAACGTCCGATAATATCTTTACATCATTCCCAATGAGTAAAATATCATCGACGTATAACACAAGGAAAACCACCTTCCCATCAATGATTCGCTTGTAGACACAAGGTTCATCGATATTTTGCTCAAAGTTATAAGACTTGATCGTAGTATCAAATCTTATATTCCAAGATCTAGATGCTTGCTTAAGCCCATAAATGGACCTTTGCAACTTGCAAACCTTTTGCTCTTGACCTTGGGTTATGAACCCCTCTGGTTGTACCATATAGATACTTTCATCAAGATTGCCATTCAAGAATGCAGTCTTGATGTCCATTTGCCAAATCTCATAGTCATAATATGAGGCAATGGAAAGAAGAATCCTGATGGATTTAAGCATGGCTACTGGCGAGAAAGTTTCTTCATAGTCATCACTCCCTCCTTTGGGTATAACCCTTTGCCACTAGCCTAGCCTTGAAAGTCTGTACTTTCCCATCTATTCCTCTTTTTCGCTTGTAGATCCACTTGCAACTATGGGTTTTACTTCATAAGGTTGGTCTACAGTTCCCAGACTGAGTTAGAGTATGGACTCCATCTCAAGGTTCATGGCTTTGAGCCATTCTTCTTTATCAGTATCATCCATTGCACTACGATAGGTCAATGGATCATCTATACCATCACAAGATGCAACAACTTGCACCTCACCATTCCTAGATAGCGTTCAGTTGTCTCACAACCCTCCCACTGCGTCTAGGTTGTATGGTATTCTGAATAAACATGCATCTGACTTTCAGATGCTGAAGGTGTTATGTCTTTGTCAACATTTGACAATGGTTTACTGGTCGACATGAGTCCAGGGGAAATGTCCCTTGTCGACTGAACCAAACGGTGGTTCAGGAGTTTACCTGACTCGACATGAGTCTAGGGGAATGTCCCTTGTCGACTGAACCAAACGGTGGTTCAGGAGTTACTTGACTCGACATGAGTCTAGGGGAATGTCCCTTGTCGACTGAACCAAACGGTGGTTCAGGAGTTTACCTGACTCGACATGAGTCTAGGGGAATGTCCCTTGTCGACTGAACCAAACGGTGGTTCAGGAGTTTACCTGACTCGACATGAGTCAGGAGATGGTGAAGATCTCAGGTTTTCCACGTGTCATCAAATAGAGCAAAACCTAACGGCAAATACGAGGCGTCTTTTTGGCGGGAAAATAAACCGCCTCAAAGTAGTATAAGAGTGGCTTCGTAGGTTCATTTGCTTCATTCACACTTATCAGCGAGTTGGGAGAAAGAAAGCTTCAAAGTTTCTAAGGTACTCTTCATAACCTTCTTCATGTTCTTCATTCCTTCATTGTTGTTCTAGAGTAGATTCAAACTTTTCTTAGCTAATTTACGTAGTTTGATCTCTTGAAACTAAGTTAGTTTGGTGGAATCTTGTTTGGAGAATTGGTAGTGAGTTTGATCTTTAGGAAACATAATCCCTAGAAAATTTTTGTTTATCAGCTAATTAGTGAAAAAAAAAATGTCGAATGGAGACTCCTTAGATAGCTTAGGCCAGCAAATTGATACATATGTAGAAGAGTCGTCGAGTGAACCCACTGAAGAGGCATCAATGAGGGAATGGGCGCGTCAAGAATTCTTCGAAGAAGGACCAGTTACTGTTTTGTCGAGCCAAGTTCCTATGCTTGCGATTCCCATCAGGTCAATAGCAGCAATAGGGGAGTCGAGTGGTCCGGTTAGCACAAGTGAACGACCAATTTATTAACAAAAAAACCAGCAAGTCGAATGACAGAAAGTCTGCTAATGGAGCTTAGGTGTAAATATAGATTTCCAAGTCGATGGAATTAAGGGTTCCTTTGCCGACTGAAAGGATAGACTACAAAGTTGACGGGTGGATTGGATTTTATGTACGGCCTTTTACTGATGGTCTCAGTTTCTTATTCCAAGGTTAGCCTGGGGAGGTTTTAGATCACTATGGGATTGCTCCTTCGCAGTTGATGCCTAATGCTTGGAGGATTCTGTTGTCGATTGAATGCTTATCTTTCGAAAAAGGTTTATTTTTTGGAGTGAAGGACATCGCATATTCATACTACTTGAAAGAGCATTTAACCGAGAAAGGGAGGTATACTTTGTATCTTCGTCGAAAGAGAGAACAGTTAATAATGGGTTTGCCGACAAACGATAGGGGTAATTGGCAGTCTGATTACTTCTTCGTGAGGAATGAGGGGGTTTTTGGGTCGACTGGAATGGGTCGTGTCTCTGAGTACTGGAGTTTAATTAGTGAGTATCGATACTTTCTATATAATGATGTAATGTAATACTGATTGTCGTATGCAGCTAATCAACTTGTTATATGTCTTGCAGGTCCTTTCAAAAACAGGTCATTCGACAGAACCCCCAAAATCCTTTCTAATACTCAAGCTCTTACAACTCTTCCTGTCGAAGAAAGAGATTGGAGGATTATTTTGATAGAAAGAAGACTAAGGAAGACACCAGTGTGGAAAGAAATCTTCGAATCTGAAGGTATATCTACGCCTTTGGCACTTTGTAATCAAGTATTGGAAGTCATCCATTCTACCTGGTCGATTCATGCACTCTACGGGGGGGTTTGTTTTTATAAAACCTTTAACTCCAGAGAAATTTATGCACAGAGGACATAATGTCGAGACCAGTTAAGGTTGCTTCAATTGATGAACTGAAGAGTAGAAAGAAGGCCAGGAAGCTGAAAATGAAGGAACCAGAGGAGAGTGTTCCTGAATTGGCTCAGCTTCAGTCGACTGAAATTCTACCAATCAAGGAGAAGTCGACTGGTATTGTGTGTGAAAGGAGGAAAGAGGAAGGTAGCTGAAGTTGAAGATGATTTTGAGAATATCACTGTAAAAATCCCCACAGGGTCGACTGCAATTCAGACCCGTCGAGTCTTAATCCTTTTATAAGGACTCCTGTTGGAAGAAGATGATCGAAGGCTCACTCAAATTGGGGCTGTCGAAGCAATGAAGAAGTCGGCTGCATTGAATTACCAGGTAAATAGATTTAAACATGAAATCTTTAACAGTTTGTCGAACGATGCTTAGTCGTATATACTTTTTCAGGCCATGGAGTGCAGTCTTTTCATGCAGCGCAAGCGGAGTGATGTTGATGCTGAGGAAGAAAAAGATATGGAGAAGTCGATGGGGATTATGAGGAAGGAGATGGCTGAAATGAAGATTTCTTTTGAGAAGAAGAATCAGGAGAATTTGGAATTGGCGAAAGAGCTGGTGGAAACGAAGGCCACACTCAAGATGGAGAAGGAGATTTCTGAAGTGATGAATGAAAATTATAAGGCGGCCTTTGATAACGTAAAGAAGGAGAATAGTGCTCTTGTCGAGCAGATGGAAGGGATTGCTCTTGAATCCATGATGAAAGAGAGGAGTGACTTGATGAAGGACTTCATTGAAGGAAGAACTGGTTCTTGGGAGCCACAAAATGGATTCAAGAGTATGATCATTTCATATCAGGGTATTCTTCAACAAACGAAGAAGGTGTAGAGGGGAAGGGTGAGGAGATAGAGTCGAAGAAGGTCGGGGAGGAGAGCAAAGAATCTGAAATGCTGATTGGCCCTGAAGGTGAGGAGAGGGCGATTGAAGTTGTGGAGGGGAAAATAGAAGGTCAGGGGAAGGAAATGAAGATGTCTGTCAAATGGAGATTGTCGCTGCTGAACCAGTTCAAGATGTTCCTGCCCCGGATGTAGCTTGAAAACTTTTAATTGTATAACTGACTTTCTTGTACTTATATTTTGTTTGATCAATGATAAAAACTTTTGACTATTTTTTTTTTTTTTTTTACGTTGAATGAAATTACACAAGCATAACGTTAAATTTAAATAATAGTATGTAATCATTACCGGTAGAATCGTTTAATGGTGTATTGCATTCCAGCTGTTGTGAACTTGTCTTCCCTCTTTGGTTTGTAATTTGTAGGCTCCATGCCCAATAACTTTAGTGATGACGTATGGACCTTCCCAGTTTGGCCCCAATTTCCCATCTCCAATTTCCTTGGTATTTTGGAAAACCTTTCGTAGTACCCAATCTCCTTCTTGAAAAGTTATGCTCCTCACATTCTTGTTAAAATATCTCGCCATTCTTTGTCGATGAGATGCAAGTCGTATGGTTGCCTTTTCTCGTCTTTCGTCGATTGTGTCTAGATTCATATACATCAACTGTTGATTTGCCTCATCACCAGCGTACTGGTAGCGTAGAGAAGGAATGGTTTCTTCGATTGGAATTACTGCCTCTGTTCCAAATGCCAAAGAGAAAGGAGTTTCTCCAGTGGAAGAACGGATGGTCGTTCTGTAGGACCACAATACTCCAGGAAGCTCGTCTGCCCATGATCCTTTAGCCTTCTCCAAAGTATTCAAAAGTGTCTTGTTAGAAGACTCGGCTTGCCCATTAGCTTGTGGAAAGCGTGGGGTTGAAAAACTTAACTTGATCCCCCAATTTTTACAAAAGTCTTGAAAATGTCGGCTAATAAACTGGGAGCCATTATCTGTTACAATCTCCTTGGGAATGCCGAAACGACATATGATTTTTTTCCAGACAAATGTTTGAACTTCTTTATCTCGTATTTTGGCAAAGGAGTCTGCTTCAATCCACTTTGAAAAATAATCTGTCAAGACTAGCATGTAGACTCGTTGTCCAGGGGCGGTTGGTAGTTCCCTACAATATCCATACCCCACTTCATGAACGGCCATGGGGATAGGATAGGATTCAGCTTTTCTGGTGGAAGATGTGGAATAGGAGCGAATCTCTGACACTTTTCACACTTCTTTGTGTAATTGACTGAATCAATTCTAATTGGCCAATAATACCCAGTCGAATGGGCGCGTGAGGCAAGGCTTCGTCCTCCAGAATGATTTCCGCATTCTCCTTCATGCAATTCTGATAGTACATGTTGTGCTTGATCATGAGTAAGACATTTCAAGTAGGGTCCAGAGAACGACCTTTTCAATAGTTGTCCATTAAATATGGTGAATCTTGCTGCCTGCCTTTGAATCTTTCTTGCTTCATTTCTATCTTCGGAAGCAGTCCATCTTGCAAATATTTCATGTGGTTGTCATCCACGAGTCGTCTGAAGTGATGGTGCTGATCTCCTTGTTCTCCTTCCAAATTGATGGCCAATTTAAATACACTATTGGAATTGATTGTGGTTTGTCTCCATGCATCGTCGACCCAAGGGTAGCCAACGCGTCTGCCTGAGTGTTTTCACTTCTTGAAACTTGAGATATGTTGAATTCTTGAAATGTCGCCTGGACTTCTTTAACTTTCTGCAAGTAGGATAACATTTGAGGGTCTCGTGCCTGATATGAACCTTGGAGCTGATTCACTATCAATTGGGAGTCTGATTTCACTTCGATTCTCCTTCCTCCAAGCTCTTTGACCAAACTGATTCCTGCTATCAAAGCTTCATATTCTGCTTCATTGTTTGTAACTCGGAATCCACATTTGATTGCTTGTTGTAGTATGTCCCCATCAGGAGTAGTGATCACTATGCCAAGGCCGCATCCTTTTTTATTGCTTAGAACCGTCGACTGAAAGTTTCCAAAGTGAATTTGATTTAATTGAATTGACTTCGGTACCTTCCAAGGGATTCTGAATTGGACTGAAATCTGCTACAAAGTCAGCCAAGGCTTGAGATTTGATTGCTGTTCTGGGCTGGTAAGTGATGTCGTGTTCTCCCAATTCGACAGCCCATTTCGTTAATCTTCCAGCCAACTCTGGCTTGTGTAGTATGCTCCTCAAGGGGTACTCCGAGTAAACTGTGATAGGATGCCCTTGAAAGTATGGTCGTAGCTTCCTGGCTGACATTACCAAGGCCAGTACCAATTTCTCCAAATGCGAATAACGTGACTCCGTATCAAGTAGTGCTTTGCTTACATAGTAGACTGGAAGTTGGGTGTCGTTCTCTTCTCGAATCAAAACAGCGCTCACAGCTTGGTTTGACACTCCCAAGTACAAGAATAACCTTTCGTTGTCGAGTGGTTTTGATAACAATGGTGGTGATGTTAAGTACTGCTTCAGCTCTTTCAGAGCTTGTTCGCAGGCGGGGGTCCATTCAAAGTTTTTTGTTTTTAATAGCTGAAAAGAACATAAAACTTTTATCTGTCGACTTGGAGATGAATCTGTTCAGCGCAGCAATTCTCCCTGCTAGTCGCATGACTTCCTTTGGACAGGTTGGAGAAGGAATTTCAAGTATGGACCTGATTTGATCTGGATTTGCCTCAATCCCTCGTCGTGTAACGACATATCCCAAGAATTTCCCAGAAGCTACTCCGAACGCACATTTTGTTGGATTCAATTTCATCCCATACTTACTCATCACCTTGAATGCTTCTTCCAGGTGCTGCAGATGCTGATCAGATTTTGATGATTTCACCAACATGTCGTCTACATACACCTCCATTGTTTTTCCAATCTGTTGTGAGAACATTTTATTGACCATTCTCTGATATGTAGCACCTGCATTTTTGAGACCAAAGGGCATTACCTTATAACAGAATATGCCCCTACTGGTCATGAAAGCTGTTTTCTCTTGGTCGTCTGGATGCATAAGGATTTGATTGTACCCAGAATATGCATCCATAAAACTTAGCAATTCGTGTCCAGCTGTAGCATCAACCATTTGATCAATATGAGGCAATGGGAATGAATCTTTGGGCATGCTTTGTTCAAATCTGTGAAGTCGATACAAACTCTCCATTTTCCATTCTTCTTTCGTACCACAACCACATTGGCTAACCAGGCTGGAATTGAACTTCTTTAATGGCACCATTTTGTAACAATTTTGGATTTCTTCATCAATGATCTGGTTTCTTTCTGGGGCAAACTTCCTTCTTTTCTGTCTGATTGGAGGGTAGTCTGGATCCACATGGAGTTGATGAGTAATCAAGCTGGGGTCGATCCCAGTCATGTCTTCATGTGACCAAGCGAACTGATCATGCTTTTTCGCAAGAATTCACTTAAGTCTGCCCGTAGTCTGGGATCTAGATTTGCTCCAATTTGAGTTTTATGGTCTGCATATTTGTCATGGATTTGAACCTCATCCAATTCTTCAATATTTGGAAGTGTGGGCTCCTGCGAATGAGGTTCGTTCTGTAATTGCTATGCTGAATGAATCTTTGCTTCATTGTCGTCTGGTAGCATCCTCTGGAAGCAACTCTATCCCCCTTATCTCTTGAATTCCCCACTTTGTAGGAAACTTTAGGTTTGATGATAGGTGGACGATACTGCCCTCATTTCATGAATCCATGGCCTCCCAATAATTAGATTGTAGGCTGAAGGACAATCCAGGACTAGGAAGGTTGTCATTTTGTTGATTCCCCCTGCGTAGACTGGAAGGTTTATTTCTCCCAAAGTAAATTTTTGTTCACCACTGAATCCAATCAACACAGTCGTCCTTTTGTTAATTTTCTCTAATTCAGCTCCCATGTCTGCCAAGGCTGTTGTAAAGATGATGTTGGCTGAGGATCCTGTATCTACCAGAACTCGTTTGATCATGAATTTGCCACCTGTAGAGAGATTACTAAGGCATCATGATGAGGGTTCATGCTACCAGAGTTGATGTCGTCTGGAAACTCCATTATTAGGTTTGTAACATTTTTTCTAAAGACGTCGTGGAATGTTGAAGGCTTGACACAATTTCTCTGGAATGTCGTTTGGCTGCTGAATATGATACTCCACTAATCTCTGATCCTCCTGAAATGAAATTCACGGTGTTATTAATTGGTGGAGGTTGAATTGGTGCTTCCCCATGTCCATCCTTCTCGTTCCTCTGAGCTAAAGTAGCTTGCCCCTTCTCTGTAAGTAGATCCCTTAAAAACCCTTTGTTCAACAACTCAAGTACTTCCAACCTCAACGCCACACATTCAGCTGTGGTATGGCCGTAGTCTCGATGGAACTCACACCATTTGTTTGTGTCTTTATTTTTGAAACTTTCTCTGTTGCGTGGTGGCCATTTCACTTCATTTCCCATCTTTTTAAGTACCAAGACTAACTCTCCCGGAGATATAGAAAAATTGTAGTCTGGGAGTCTGGGTTTTTCCATCGGAATTGTTTCCCGAACTCTGTATGGTGGAGGTCTTTGATCAAAACCTTTTTGGAGGGGCTGATGTTCTTTCCTTGGATGGTTCCATTTCTCTGAATGACGCTTAGGCATCATATTTGTAAATTCTTTATGTCGTTTGGTAGAATGGGCTGTTCTTTCGCTTTGCATGTTGGAGGAAATGTCTTTCTTTTATTCCTTTATCTTCTTCCCACCTGATTTCGACTTGGGCTCGAGCCATAACCTGGTCCATCGTGTAGCACCGGAACTTGGTCAGCTTTTTGTAGAGTCCACTTTCACAAAGTAACCCGTTCTTGAAAAGCCTCCACAGCTGTTGGTTGATGAAGATCTGGAATTGTTATTCTTTCTTTGTTGAATCGAGCAACATAGCTTCGCAATGATTCTCCCCTCCGTTGTAGGATGGCACTAAGATCATCAATAGTTTTTTCAAGTTTGCAAGAGCTGGCGAAATGTTCAACAAATTTGTCTGCTAATTGTTGATAAGATTTGATGGATCTGTATGGTAGGTTGATGAACCATGTAAGAGCTGGACCACCCAAAGTTTCTCCGAATCCTCTGCACATTCCAGCTTCCCATTGATGAGGAGCTAAGCCTGTTGACATCATTTTGTACTTGTAATGGATGACATGGTCGTCTGGGTCAGTAGATCCATCATATAGTTTCATGTCTGGTGGACTGAACTTTCGTGGTAACTCAACGGATGTGATGTCTCCGTAAGGGGGGTATCAGAAATGGTTCCAGCTCTGCTCTTCTTTCTTGATAGTTTCACACCTGGTAGGCTGGACATGATTGCTTCTTTAAATTCCTTCATTTCCCTTCTCATAGCATTGGCAACTTGCTGAGCTTGGTTGATGGGAGATTTTGAAGATATGGAATTGTTATTCTTTCTTTGTTGATCGAAGCACAAATAGCTTCGCAATGATTCTCCCCTCCGTTTAGGATGGCACTAAGATCATCAGTAGTTTTTTCAAGTTGCAAGAGCTGGCGAAATGTTCAACAAATTGTCTGCTAATTGTTGATAAGATTTGATGGATCTGTATGGTAGGTGATGAACCATGTAAGAGCTGGACCACCCCAAAGTTTCTCCGAATCTCTGCACATTCCAGCTTCCATTGATGAGGAGCTAAGCCTGTTGACATCATTTTGTACTTGTAATGGATGACATGGTCGTCTGGGTCAGTAGATCCATCATATAGTTTCATGTCTGGTGGACTGAATTTCGTGGTAACTCAAGGATGTGATGTTCTCCGTAAAGGGGGGTATCGAAATGGTTCCAGCTCTGTCTTCTTTTTCTGATAGTTTCACACCTGGTAGGCTGGACATGATTGCTTCTTTAAATTCCTTCATTTCCCTTCTCATAGCATTGGCAACTTGCTGAGCTTGGTTGATGGGGGATTTTGGCAGGTCTCTCTGGTCCTCATCATTTGATGGATGTTATCAATTGTTTCGTTGAATGCTCCCAAGAGATTAGGGAGTGATACGGTTGTTGGCTGATGTCTGAGATATCATGATGCTGGGATGGTGATGAAACTAATTCCAACTGTTTTTGAAGATTCATGTTGGAATTACGTATGGTTAGATTTTCCTCTTCTAAAGCTTTCAATCTCTCATGTAGCATGGCTAGTTGTGATGCCACTAGATCGGGTGTTTGTTCATTGCTTGAAGCCATGGTGACTAAGCCGTGAATGTTGGTAATTTAAAATCTTGTCTGCAAATTATCGCTAGGGCCCCACGGTGGCGCCAAATGTGGATGTCTCCGGAATTCGCCAAGGGTCCTCAATCAGAATTTGTAAGTTGGGCACTAGCAATCCTGCAAAAAACAAAGTAGAGTGGACGAGAGTAGGACTACCACCGGTGTGGTGGATACCGGGTATACTCCGACGCCCAAGTCAGTGGCACGAAATAAATTTGTAAAGTGGGAAAGCAAGGTTGAATATTACCTCTACCTTTGTTTGGCCGTGAGGGCTGTGTAATATATGAGGGGATTAAGGATTGAGAGCATGAAGTATTTAGGGTGAGAGAAATGAGACTTGAATGAATTCTTCCCGTAGTCTTTTCATATTTATAGATAAAACTTGGTGTATTTGGTAATGGTTTTGGAGTAAGTGAGGATTAATGCTGGAATTAGGTTAAGTGGAGTGGTGGAGTGGTGGGTGATTAATGCTAGAATTAGGTTAAGTGGAGTGGTCATGCTTTTTGTTAGTTTATGATTTAATTGTAATCAAAAATACATAATTCTTTGGGCTTTGGTCCTTATTTTCGGGCCTAATTGCTGATGGGCTTAAGGTGAAAGACATTTTACCCTTGGACCAAATTTGGCCCATACAGTTTGTCCCTTACTCTCTAAGTCAAAGAACTTTTGTTTTAGAGAGTATATTACCTTTGCCAAATGTCGTACCAAAATATATACAAAAACGTGGGTTTCTGTTTGCATGCATCTGATTTATCTGGGTCATGGAGTACGTGTCTTTGACCGAACTGAAATAGAGCTTCAGGGAGTTCATGAGTCCAAGGGAATGTTCGTTGTCGACTGAACCAAACTGCAGTTCAGGAGTATGCTTTGACTCGACATGAGTCCAGGGGAATGTCCCTTGTCGACTGAACAAACGGTGGTTCAGGAGTTTACCTGACTCGACATGAGTCTAGGGGAATGTCCATTGTCGACTGAACCAAACGGTGGTTTGGAGTTTACTGACTCGACATGAGTCCAGGGGAATGTCCCTTGTCGACTGAACCAAACGGTGGTTCAGGAGTTTACATGACTCGACATGAGTCCAGGGGAAATGTCCCTTGTCGACTGAACCAAACGGTGGTTCAGGAGTTTACTTGACTCGACATGAGTCCAGGGGAATGTCCCTTGTCGACTGAACCAAACGGTGGTTCAGGAGTTTACCTGACTCGACATGAGTCCAGGGGAATGTCCCTTGTCGACTGAACCAAACGGTGGTTCAGGAGTTTACTTGACTCGACATGAGTCTAGGGGAATGTCCCTTGTCGACTGAACCAAACGGTGGTTCAGGAGTTTACCTGACTCGACATGAGTCCAGGGGAATGTCCCTTGTCGACTGAACCAAACGGTGGTTCAGGAGTTTACCTGACTCGACATGAGTCCAGGGGAATGTCCCTTGTCGACTGAACCAAACGGTGGTTCAGGAGTTACTGACTTTTCCTCGACATGAGTCCAGGGGAAATGTCCCTTGTCGACTGAACCAAACGGTGGTTCAGGAGTTTACCTGACTCGACATGAGTCCAGGGGAATGTCCCTTGTCGACTGAACCAAACGGTGGTTCAGGAGTTTACTTGACTCGACATGAGTCCAGGGGAATGTCCCTTGTCGACTGAACCAAACGGTGGTTCAGGAGTTTACCTGACTCGACATGAGTCCAGGGGAATGTCCCTTGTCGACTGAACCAAACGGTGGTTCAGGAGTTTACCTGACTCGACATGAGTCCAGGGGAATGTCCCTTGTCGACTGAACCAAACGGTGTGTTCAGGAGTTTACTTGACTCGACATGAGTCTAGGGGAATGTCCCTTGTCGACTGAACCAAACGGTGGTTCAGGAGTTTACCTGACTCGACATGAGTCCAGGGGAATGTCCCTTGTCGACTGAACCAAACGGTGGTTCAGGAGTTTACTTGACTCGACATGAGTCCAGGGGAATGTCCCTTGTCGACTGAACCAAACGGTGGTTCAGGAGTTTACTTGACTCGACATGAGTCCAGGGGAATGTCCCTTGTCGACTGAACCAAACGGTGGTTCAGGAGTTTACTTGACTCGACATGAGTCTAGGGGAATGTCCCTTGTCGACTGAACCAAACGGTGGTTCAGGAGTTTACTGACTCGACATGAGTCTAGGGGAATGTCCCTTGTCGACTGAACCAAACGGTGGTTCAGGAGTTTACTGACTCGACATGAGTCCAGGAGATGGTGAAGATCTCTAGGTTTTCCACGTGTCATCAAATAGAGCAAAACCTAACGGCAAATACGAGGCGTCTTTTTGGCGGGAAAATAAACCGCCTCAAAGTAGTATAAGAGTGGCTTCGTAGGTTCATTTGCTTCATTCACACTTATCAGCGAGTTGGGAGAAAGCTTCAAAGTTTCTAAGGTACTCTTCATAACCTTCTTCATGTTCTTCATTTCCTTTCATTGTTCTAGAGTAGATTCAAACTTTTCTTAGCTAATTTACGTAGTTTGATCTCTTGAAACTAAGTTAGTTTGGTGGAATCTTGTTTGGAGAATTGGTAGTGAGTTTGATCTTTAGGAAACATAATCCCTAGAAAATTTTTGTTTATCAGCTAATTAGTGAAAAAAAATGTCGAATGGAGACTCCTTAGATAGGTTAGGCCAGCAAATTGATACATATGTAGAAGAGTCGTCGAGTGAACCCACTGAAGAGGCATCAATGAGGGAATGGGCGCGTCAAGAATTCTTCGAAGAAGGACCAGTTACTGTTTTGTCGAGCCAAGTTCCTATGCTTGCGATTCCCATCAGGTCAATAGCAGCAATAGGGGAGTCGAGTGGTCCGGTTAGCACAAGTGAACCGACCAATTTATTAACAAAAAACCCAGCAAGTCGAATGACAGAAAGTCTGCTAATGGAGCTTAGGTGTAAATATAGATTTCCAAAGTCGATGGAATTAAGGGTTCCTTTGCCGACTGAAAGGATAGACTACAAAGTTGACGGGTGGATTGGATTTTATGTACGGCCCTTTACTGATGGTCTCAGGTTTCCTATTCCAAGGTTAGCTTGGGAGGTTTTAGATCACTATGGGATTGCTCCTTCGCAGTTGATGCCTAATGCTTGGAGGATTCTGTTGTCGATTGAATGCTTATCTTTCGAAAAAGGTTTATTTTTTGGAGTGAAGGACATCGCATATTCATACTACTTGAAAGAGCATTTAACCGAGAAAGGGAGGTATACTTTGTATCTTCGTCGAAAGAGAGAACAGTTAATAATGGGTTTGCCGACAAACGATAGGGGTAATTGGCAGTCTGATTACTTCTTCGTGAGGAATGAGGGGGTTTTTGGGTCGACTGGAATGGGTCGTGTCTCTGAGTACTGGAGAGTTTAATTAGTGAGTATCGATACTTTCTATATAATGATGTAATGTAATACTGATTGTCGTATGCAGCTAATCAACTTGTTATATGTCTTGCAGGTCCTTTCAAAAACAGGTCATTCGACAGAACCCCCAAAATCCTTTCTAATACCAAGCTCTTACAACTCTTCCTGTCGTCGAAGAAAGAGATTGGAGGATTATTTGATAGAAAGAAGACTAAGGAAGACACAGTGTGGAAAGAAATCTTCGAATCTGAAGGTATATCTACGCCTTTGGCACTTTGTAATCAAGTATTGGAAGTCATCCATTCTACCTGGTCGATTCATGCACTCTACGGGGGGGGGGGTGTTTTTTATAAAACCTTTAACTCCAAGAGAAATTTTATGCGCAGAGGACATAATGTCGAGACCAGTTAAGGTTGCTTCAATTGATGAACTGAAGAGTAGAAAGAAGGCCAGGAAGCTGAAAATGAAGGAACCAGAGGAGAGTGTTCCTGAATTGCCTCAGCCTCAGTCGACTGAAATTCTACCAATCAAGGAGAAGTCGACTGGTATTGTTGTGAAAGGAGGAAAGAGGAAGGTAGCTGAAGTTGAAGATGATTTTGAGAATATCACTGTCAAAATCCCCACAGGGTCGACTGCAATTTCAGACCCGTCGAGTCTTAATCCTTTTATTAAGGACCTCCTGTTGGAAGAAGATGATCGAAGGCTCACTCAAATTGGGGCTGTCGAAGCAATGAAGAAGTCGGCTGCATTGAATTACCAGGTAAATAGATTTAAACATGAAATCTTTAACAGTTTGTCGAACGATGCTTAGTCGTATATACTTTTTCAGGCCATGGAGTGCAGTCTTTTCATGCAGCGCCAAGCGGAGTTGATGCTGAGGAAGCAAAAAGATATGGAGAAGTCGATGGGGATTATGAGGAAGGAGATGGCTGAAATGAAGATTTCTTTTGAGAAGAAGAATCAGGAGAATTTGGAATTGGCGAAAGAGCTGGTGGAAACGAAGGCCACACTCAAGATGGAGAAGGAGATTTCTGAAGTGATGAATGAAAATTATAAGGCGGCCTTTGATAACGTAAAGAAGGAGAATAGTGCTCTTGTCGAGCAGATGGAAGGGATTGCTCTTGAATCCATGATGAAAGAGAGGAGTGACTTGATGAAGGACTTCATCGAAGGAAGAACTGGTTCTTGGGAGCCACAAAAATGGATTCAAGAGTATGATCATTTCATATCAGGGTATTCTTCAACAAACGAAGAAGGTGTAGAGGGGAAGGGTGAGGAGATAGAGTCGAAGAAGGTTGGGGAGGAGAGCAAAGAATCTGAAATGCTGATTGGCCCTGAAGGTGAGGAGAGGGCGATTGAAGTTGTGGAGGGGAAAATAGAAGGTCAGGGGAAGGAAAAGGAAGATGTCTGTCAAATGGAGATTGTCGCTGCTGAACCAGTTCAAGATGTTCCTGCCCCGGATGTAGCTTGAAAACTTTTAATTGTATAACTGACTTTCTTGTACTTAATTTTGTTTGATCAATGATAAAAACTTTTGACTATTTTTTTTTTTTTTTTTACGTGAATGAAATTACACAAGCATAACGTTAAATTTAAATAATAGTATGTAATCATTACCGGTAGAATCGTTTAAGGTGTATTGCATTCCAGCTGTTGTGAACTTGTCTTCCCTCTTTGGTTTGTAATTTGTAGGCTCCATGCCCAATAACTTTAGTGATGACGTATGGACCTTCCCAGTTTGGCCCCAATTTCCCATCTCCAATTTCCTTGGTATTTTGGAAAACCTTTCGTAGTACCCAATCTCCTTCTTGAAAAGTTCTGCTCCTCACATTCTTGTTAAAATATCTCGCCATTCTTTGTCGATGAGATGCAAGTCGTATGGTTGCCTTTTCTCGTCTTTCGTCGATTGTGTCTAGATTCATATACATCAACTGTTGATTTGCCTCATCACCAGCGTACTGGTAGCGTAGAGAAGGAATGGTTTCTTCGATTGGAATTACTGCCTCTGTTCCAAATGCCAAAGAGAAAGGAGTTTCTCCAGTGGAAGAACGGATGGTCGTTCTGTAGGACCACAATACTCCAGGAAGCTCGTCTGCCCATGATCCTTTCGCCTTCTCCAATCTTTTCTTCAAAGTATTCAAAAGTGTCTTGTTAGAAGACTCGGCTTGCCCATTAGCTTGTGGAAAGCGTGGGGTTGAAAAACTTAACTTGATCCCCCAATTTTTACAAAAGTCTTGAAAATGTCGGCTAATAAACTGGGAGCCATTATCTGTTACAATCTCCTTGGGAATGCCGAAACGACATATGATGTTTTTCCAGACAAATGTTTGAACTTCTTTATCTCGTATTTTGGCAAAGGAGTCTGCTTCAATCCACTTTGAAAAATAATCTGTCAAGACTAGCATGTAGACTCGTTGTCCAGGGGCGGTTGGTAGCTTCCCTACAATATCCATACCCCACTTCATGAACGGCCATGGGGATAGGATAGGATTCAGCTTTTCTGGTGGAAGATGTGGAATAGGAGCGAATCTCTGACACTTTTCACACTTCTTTGTGTAATTGACTGAATCAATTCTCATAGTTGGCCAATAATACCCAGTCGAATGGGCGCGTGAGGCAAGGCTTCGTCCTCCAGAATGATTTCCGCATTCTCCTTCGTGCAATTCTGATAGTACATGTTGTGCTTGATCATGAGTAAGACATTTCAAGTAGGGTCCAGAGAACGACCTTTTCAATAGTTGTCCATTAAATATGGTGAATCTTGCTGCCTGCCTTTGAATCTTTCTTGCTTCATTTCTATCTTCGGGAAGCAGTCCATCTTGCAAATATTTCATGAGTGGTGTCATCCACGAGTCGTCTGAAGTGATGGTGCTGATCTCCTTGTTCTCCTTCCAAATTGATGGCCAATTTAAATACACTATTGGAATTGATTGTGGTTTGTCTCCATGCATCGTCGACCCAAGGGTAGCCAACGCGTCTGCCTGAGTGTTTTCACTTCTTGAAACTGAGATATGTTGAATTCTTGAAATGTCGCCTGGACTTCTTTAACTTTCTGCAAGTAGGATAACATTTGAGGGTCTCGTGCCTGATATGAACCTTGGAGCTGATTCACTATCAATTGGGAGTCTGATTTCACTTCGATTCTCCTTCCTCCAAGCTCTTTAACCAAACTGATTCCTGCTATCAAAGCTTCATATTCTGCTTCATTGTTTGTAACTCGGAATCCACATTTGATTGCTTGTTGTAGTATGTCCCCATCAGGAGTAGTGATCACTATGCCAAGGCCGCATCCTTTTTATTGCTAGAACCGTCGACTGAAAGTTTCCAAAGTGAATTTGATTGGATTGAATTGACTTCGGTACCTTCCAAGGGATTCTGAATTGGACTGAAATCTGCTACGAAGTCAGCCAAGGCTTGAGATTTGATTGATGTTCTGGGCTGGTAAGTGATGTCGTGTTCTCCCAATTCGACAGCCCATTTTGTTAATCTTCCAGCCAACTCTGGCTTGTGTAGTATGCTCCTCAAGGGGTACTCCGAGTAAACTGTGATAGGATGCCCTTGAAAGTATGGTCGTAGCTTCCTGGCTGACATTACCAAGGCCAGTACCAATTTCTCCAAATGCGAATAACGTGACTCCGTATCAAGTAATGCTTTGCTTACATAGTAGACTGGAAGTTGGGTGTCGTTCTCTTCTCGAATCAAAACAGCGCTCACAGCTTGGTTTGACACTCCCAAGTACAAGAATAACCTTTCGTTGTCGAGTGGTTTTGATAACAATGGTGGTGATGTTAAGTACTGCTTCAGCTCTTTCAGAGCTTGTTCGCAGGCGGGAGTCCATTCAAAGTTTTTTGTCTTTTTAATGGCTGAAAAGAACATAAAACTTTTATCTGTCGACTTGGAGATGAATCTGTTCAGCGTAGCAATTCTCCCTGCTAGTCGCATGACTTCTTTTGGGCAGGTTGGAGAAGGAATTTCAAGTATGGACCTGATTTGATCTGGATTTGCCTCAATCCCTCGTCGTGTAACGACATATCCTAAGAATTTCCCAGAAGCTACTCCAAACGCACATTTTGTTGGATTCAATTTCATCCCATACTTATTCATCACCTTGAATGCTTCTTCCAGGTGCTGCAGATGCTGATCAGATTTTGATGATTTCACCAACATGTCGTCTACATACACCTCCATTGTTTTTCCAATCTGTTGTGAGAACATTTTATTGACCATTCTCTGATATGTAGCACCTGCATTTTTGAGACCAAAGGGCATTACCTTGTAACAGAATATGCCCCTACTGGTCATGAAAGCTGTTTTCTCTTGGTCGTCTGGATGCATAAGGATTTGATTGTACCCAGAATATGCATCCATAAAACTTAGCAATGTCAGTGCCAGCTGTAGCATCAACCATTTGATCAATATGAGGCAATGGGAATGAATCTTTTGGGCATGCTTTGTTCAAATCTGTGAAGTCGATACAAACTCTCCATTTTCCATTCTTCTTTCGTACCACACCACATTGGCTAACCAGGCTGGAATTGAACTTCTTTAATGGCACCATTTTGTAACAATTTTTGGATTTCTTCATCAATGATCTGGTTTCTTTCTGGGGCAAACTTCCTTCTTTTCTGTCTGATTGGAGGGTAGTCTGGATCCACATGGAGTTGATGAGTAATCAAGCTGGGGTCAATCCCAGTCATGTCTTCATGCGACCAAGCGAACTGATCATGCTTTTTCGCAAGAATTCACTTAAGTCTGCCCGTAGTCTGGGATCTAGATTTGCTCCAATTTGAGTTTTATGGTCTGCATATTTGTCATGGATTTGAACCTCATCCAATTCTTCAATATTTGGAAGTGTGGGCTCCTGCGAATGAGGTTCGTTCTGTAATTGCTATGCTGAATGAACCTTTGCCTTCATTGTCGTCTGGTAGCATCCTCTGGAAGCAACTCTATCCCCCTTATCTCTTGAATTCCCCACTTTGTAGGAAACTTTAGAGTTTGATGATAGGTGGACGATACTGCCCTCATTTCATGAATCCATGGCCTCCCAATAATTAGATTGTAGGCTGAAGGACAATCCAGGACTAGGAAGGTTGTCATTTTGTTGATTCCCCCTGCGTAGACTGGAAGGCTTATTTCTCCCAAAGTAAATTTTTGTTCACCACTGAATCCAATCAACACAGTCGTCCTTTGTTAATTTTCTCTAATTCAGCTCCCATGTCTGCCAAGGCTGTTGTAAAGATGATGTTGGCTGAGGATCCTGTATCTACCAGAACTCGTTTGATCATGAAATTTGCCACCTGTAGAGAGATTACTAAGGCATCATGATGAGGGTTCATGCTACCAGAGTTGATGTCGTCTGGAAACTCCATTATTAGGTTTGTAACCATTTTTTCTAAAGACGTCGTGGAATGTTGAAGGCTTGACACAATTTCTGGAATGTCGTTTGGCTGCTGAATATGATACTCCACTAATCTCTGATCCTCCTGAAATGAAATTCACGGTGTTATCAATTGGTGGAGGTTGAATTGGTGCTTCCCCATGTCCATCCTTCTCGTTCCTCTGAGCTAAAGTAGCTTGCCCCTTCTCCGTAAGTAGATCCCTTAAAAACCCTTTGTTCAACAACTCAAGTACTTCCAACCTCAACGCCACACATTCAGCTGTGGTATGGCCCGTAGTCTCGATGGAACTCACACCATTTGTTTGTGTCTTTATTTTTGAAACTTTCTCTGTTGCGTGGTGGCCATTTCACTTCATTTCCCATCTTTTTAAGTACCAAGACTAACTCTCCCGGAGATATAGAAAAATTGTAGTCTGGGAGTCTGGGTTTTTCCATCGGAATTGTTTCCCGAGCTCTGTATGGTGGAGGTCTTTGATCAAAACCTTTTTGGAGGGGCTGCTGATGTTCTTTCCTTGGATGGTTCCATTTCTCCGAATGACGCTTAGGCATCATATTTGTAAATTCTTTATGTCGTTTGGTAGAATGGGCTGTTCTTTCGCTTTGCATGTTGGAGGAAATGTCTTTCCTTTTATTCCTTTTATCTTCTTCCCACCTGATTTCGACTTGGGCTCGAGCCATAACCTGGTCCATCGTGTAGCACCGGAACTTGGTCAGCTTTTTGTAGAGTCCACTTTCACAAAGTAACCCGTTCCTGAAAGCCTCCACAGCTGTTGGTTGATGAAGGTCTGGAATTGTTATTCTTTCTTTGTTGAATCGAGCAACATAGCTTCGCAATGATTCTCCCCTCCGTTGTAGGATGGCACTAAGATCATCAGTAGTTTTTTCAAGTTTGCAAGAGCTGGCGAAATGTTCAACAAATTTGTCTGCTAATTGTTGATAAGATTTGATGGATCTGTATGGTAGGTTGATGAACCATGTAAGAGCTGGACCACCCAAAGTTTCTCCGAATCCTCTGCACATTCCAGCTTCCCATTGATGAGGAGCTAAGCCTGTTGACATCATTTTGTACTTGTAATGGATGACATGGTCGTCTGGGTCAGTAGATCCATCATATAGTTTCATGTCTGGTGGACTGAACTTTCGTGGTAACTCAACGGATGTGATGTTCTCCGTAAAGGGGGTATCAGAAATGGTTCCAGCTCTGCTCTTCTTTCTTGATAGTTTCACACCTGGTAGGCTGGACATGATTGCTTCTTTAAATTCCTTCATTTCCCTTCTCATAGCATGGCAACTTGCTGAGCTTGGTTGATGGGAGATTTTGGCAGGTCTCTCTGGTCCTCATCATTTGATGGAATGTTATCAATTGTTTCGTTGAATGCTCCCAAGAGATTAGCTGGAGTGATACGGTTGTTGGGCTGATCTGAGATATCATGATGCTGGGATGGTGATGAAACTAATTCCAACTGTTTTGAAGATTCATGTTGGAATTACGTATGGTTAGATTTTCCTCTTCTAAAGCTTTCAATCTCTCCTGTAGCATGGCTAGTTGTGATGCCACTAGATCGGGTGTTTGTTCATTGCTTGAAGCCATGAGTGACTAAGCCGTGAATGTTGGTAGAATTTAAAATCTTTGTCTGCAAATTATCGCTATATTAAGAGTCGCCGAGTGAACCACTGAAGAGGAATCAATGAGGGAAATGGGCGGTGTCAAGAATCTTCGAAGAAGGACCAGTACTGTTGTCGAGCAAAGTTCCTATGCTTGCGATTCCCATCAGGTCAATAGCAGCAATAGGGGAGTCGAGTGGTCGGTTAGCACAAGTGACCGACCAATTGATTAACAAAAAAACCCAAGCAAGTCGAATGACATGTTCCATTTGCTCTAGTTCAAGTGGAGATTGTTGGGGCTATATGCCCTAGAGCTCATGTGTTGTAAAGGAATTGATTATTGTAATAATTATAAACGCATATTCATTTATCAAGTTGTTTGATTTAAAATTGCATATTGTCCAATTGTCTTGTTTACCTTGATTAATCTTGTGTACTTTAGATTAGTGTATGTTGATGCAAGAGGATTTAAGTCTAAAGTAGTAATCTAAATAGTCCATAGAGAGCAAACAAAGAGGGTACTTTGTTTGTGGTATATCTATACCTGCGGTCCATTTATACTTGTATAACGACCTTGATCTGGGATCGTTCATGTATGACATGGGAATGGAGGCACCTTGTATGATAAGATCCATAGGACTGGACTCAGATAAATACAATTTCTTTTAATTCCGTTAATCGAAGAAATCATTTTATCTAATAGATGGTCATATATGGATTAATCTTAATCCTGAGTGTACTACGAACTCCTGCATGTCAGGCTGTGTCCTTTGATTTACTATGGTGAGGGTGTGTTAGCAGTCCGACCAATAACTACGTATTTTGGGGATATGGTTTTGTATGTAGCTGGGAACGTTTTACATAGATATGGAATTCACTCATTCTTTCGAGAAGTAGAAGAATATCTCTTTTAAGAGTTGATTCGGGACTTGAACAATTGAGCGCTCAAATTTTCTATTACGAATAGAAAATATTTTATATTCATAATTGTTATGAATTAATTGTTCGTTATAGAATCAATGGTGCTTAAGAGACAAAATATTTAGAGGGGTATAACGGACTTATGACCCGGCTCTATTTATGAGATATTCGTGAAGGGCTATATCCATATGTAGTGACTATATCGATGGACACCGAAGTTGTTCGGCTTATATTTCCATCTACGGTAACGGGAGTTCAACTTCGAGTTTTTAGTGGAATAACGCGGAGTTAATAATTCGTAATATTTAATTAAAGAGTTTAATTAATATTTCAGAATTATTGGAGCTCGGAACCGTAGGTCCATTTGGTCCCCGTGCTAGCTCGATTAACTGTAGCAAACCTAATATAATTAGATTGTCTAATAATATGCTCACATTATATTTAAATATTATTAATATGATTAATAATATTTTTGTCACAAATGAAAATAATATTAAATTAGTTTAATATTATATTTTCTAATATTTTGATTATAAGATAATCAAATAATAATTATAAGATAATTATTACATCATCATTGATAATGCACAATTATGAGATAATTATGACATCATATTTGATAATGGTAAATACATTATCAAGACAAGCCTTAATGGTTTGCCAAATCATCCACCAAGTTTAGTTAATTAATTTGACCTAACTTGTTCCATTAATTCATTGATTTGGTTGACTTATAAAGAAGACATTCCACAAAGAACTCAACATACCATGGAGCAAGATTTGAAGACCAAGGAATGCCTTGGATTTATTGTACTAATTAGATTAGTATAGAAAAAAATAAGAGCCGGTTAACGTAATTTATGTATGTATGTGAAACTTCATTCCGTTACGAGTCCGTAGAAAAAAACGGGGACCAAAACGGACTCCGAAAGCTCCCGAACGGAGTAATTAAAGTTTCAGTGTTTTGACACCAGACCGACGGCGTTCGAACTCCAGTCAAACGCCACTCAAACGTTTTGCTACTGCCTGGAAACCGTTCGAACGCCCAGAGAACGCTACGCGAACGTTTTCAGCCCAGACCTGGGCATATATATGTTTTAAATTGTTTATTAACATGTCATATAGCCTAGGGTGCCTACTCTTGCATTTTCACATGCCATAACATGTAGACATGCATGATATTCAAGTCATAAAATATGATTTATGTAAATTTAATAGTTAAATTAGAATATAAGATGCATGTAAACGGATTAATAAGATTAATTGGTTTAAAGGTTTAAAAATTACGAATTCCAGTTTAAGAACTAATGGACGGTAATTTGGTTTGCACTCGGGATACAATTCCACGTACCTTTAGAGTAAATAACATACTTATATCTATTAAATGGTTTAATGACATATAGTCCATTAGTTGAATTCTAAATTTTAAAACCTATAAGTGAACTAATTTTTTAATTGTTAAAATTGATTAGACACTTAAGCAAACTTGATTAAATTAGTTTAATTAAGTTAATGATTAGTAGAGACTAATAAGTATTAGTGAATAAAATTTTAAGTGTTAAAATTGGTTAGATCACTAATAATCCACTACTAGTATTAATAAAGATATGTTTTAGCCGAGCATAATCTTAATTCATTAGAAACTAGTGAGATAGAAACCTTAAACTTCAAAATAGTGAGTGGGAGAGGGGTATACCACAAATATCCCACGATCTCCATTGTTATCCAAAAACGTGAGATTCAATAGGCGCCTTGTGGCAGCTTTGTTCCTGTCCCCCTACGGATGGTGTCCTTATTGGGTCAATATCAAGTTTGGATTCCGAAAGGATAGGGACTCTAGATGTATTTGGTGATTTGACCTACCCTACGGCGGCACTTCACTAGTTAAGTCCAAGGGTTCCGAAATAATGGGTCACACTCACAAGGAATGGTTAAGTTGTTAATCATAGCATCCTTGATCAAAATAACGGTAGTTGATTAATATAGGAATAAGAGTTATTTCAGATATATTAATCAATTGAGAATGTCTCAATCTATCATGCGAATACTTGACCTACCCTACGGCGGCACTTATTTGTGGGATGATAGATAACCGTGGCATAGTAATTCTTTTAGGTTTCTAATTCATTATACATTGATCATGCATCATGTTTAATTTTATGCCTAAATGTTTGACAATTTCAATATGCGATGAATGAATGATTGAATGCGCGTTTATTATTTTTCAGCCATGGCATCTGCAATAATCTCAATAATCAAACAACAAGAAAAATTAACCGGGGATAATTATGTTAAATGGAAAAGTGACATGAATGCTATATTGGTCTGCGAAGACCTTAAATTTGTCCTAATGGAGGAATGTCCTCTTGAGCCAGCGCCTAATGCTGGCAGAGCTGCACGTAATGCCTATAATAATTGGATTAAAGCTGATGAGAAAGCCCATAGCTATTTGATAGCATCCATGTCTGAGGTTCTTGCTGCACAACATGAGCCTATGGCGACAGCATCATTGATTATGCAGTCATTACAGAACATGTTATGGGCAACCTTCAGACCGGCAACAACATGAGGCAATTGCCTCTGTATTGACCGCTAGAATGAAAGGAACACCTCAGTCCGAGACCATGTGTTAAGGATGATGGCTCATCTTAATATGGCTGAAACCCATGGAGCACGTATCAATGTGCAAAGCCAGGTGACAATGATCATGGAAACCCTTCCGAAGAGTTTCCTGCTGTTTAAAAGCAATTGCTATATGAATAAATTGACTTTTACGTTGACTGAACTGCTAAATGAGCTCACCAATTACGAGAACGTTATGAACGGTCCTCGTAGGCCCAATGTCGAGGCAAATGTTGCCGAATCTTCTAAATCTGCAAAGAAGAAGAAGAAAGGCAATTGGAAGGCAAAGGAAAAACCAATGAAAAAGAAGAACAACAAAAGCTCCAAAGGAACCAATGCCAAAGGAAAATGTTTCCATTGTGAAAACAGGGCATTGGAAAAGGAATTGTCCGAAATACCTTGCCGAGCTTAAAGAGAAGAAAAACTCAGGTAAATATGATTTACTTGTTATTGAGTCTCTTTTAGTGGAGGATGATAAATCTACTTGGATTATTGATTCTGGTGCCACTAACCATGTTTGTTGTTCTTTGCAGCTACTTGACTCATGGAGGGACCTTTCTGAAGGTAGCTTCACCATGAGAGTTGGGACAGGGGATGCTGTTTCAGCAAAAGCAGTGGGAGATTCCAAGTTAAACTTTAATAATAGTTATTTATGTTTAAATGGTGTGCTATATATTCCTGGTTTTCGCAGGAATTTGATTTCTGTTACAAAACTTATTGAACATGGTTTTTCTATTTCGTTTAATAATAAGTCAGTTATTATTAGTAGAAATGGATTAAATATATGCACAGGAAACTCTGAAAATAATCTATATGTATTAAGACCGTTAAAGCATGATTCACTACTTAATACTGAAATGTTTAAGATTGAAAGATCTAAAACAAAACGGCAAAAGATTTCTCTTGATGATACCTATTTATGGCACCTTAGACTTGGTCACATTAACCTTGACCGGATAGATAGACTAATTAAGAACGGAGTTTTAAATCAGTTAAAACTCGGTACTTTACCTGTCTGCGAATCCTGTTTAGAAGGCAAAATGACTAAGAGACCTTTTATTGGAAAAGGGATAAGAGCCAAAGAACCACTTGAGCTAATACATTCGGACGTTTTCGGACCGATGAATGTAAAGGCAGAGGTGGTTATGAATACTTCGTCACTTTCATTGACGATTATTCTAGATATGGGTATGTTTATCTAATGCAGCACAAGTCAGATACATTTGAAAAATTCAAAGAGTATTGTGCTGAGGTTGAGAACCAGTTAGGTAAAAACATCAAAATTCTACGATCAGATCGTGGAGGTGAATACCTTGATAAGATTTCGAGGAATTATTAGTTGAGAATGGAATTGTTTCACAGCTCACAGCACCTGGAACACCACAACAAAACGGTGTTGCAGAAAGGAGAAATCGAACCATACTAGACATGATGAGATCAATGTTTAGTTATAGCACTCTACCTAGTTCATTCTGGGGGTATGCATTGGAAACATCAATGTATATCCTGAATGTAGTTCCTTCTAAGTCTATTCCTAAGACTCCCTTAGAGTTGTGGAGTGGTCGTAAAGCTAGTTTTCGACATTTCCGCATATGGGGGTGTCCAGCACATGTGCTAAAGAACAAGACTACTAAGTTGGAACCACGTTCACAGGTTTGCCTATTTGTAGGCTATCCTAAAGAAACTAGGGGTGGATTCTTTTATAATCCAGAAGATAATAAAGTATTTGTTTCGACAAATGCTACATTTCTTGAGGAGGATTATATGAAGAATTCAAACCTCGAAGTAAAGTGTTACTTGAGGAGTTACTTACTGGTACGACCAGTAAACCATTGTCAAATGTTGACAAAGACATAACACCTTCAGCATCTGAAAGTCAGATGCATGTTTATCAGAATACCATACAACCTAGACGCAGTGGGAGGGTTGTGAGACAACCTGAACGCTATCTAGGAAATGGTGAGGTGCAAGTTGTTGCATCTTGTGATGGTATAGATGATCCATTGACCTGTCGTAGTGCAATGGATGATACTGATAAAGAAGAATGGCTCAAAGCCATGAACCTTGAGATGGAGTCCATGTACTCTAACTCAGTCTGGGAACTTTTAGACCAACCTAATGGAGTAAAACCTATAGGTTGCAAGTGGATCTACAAGAGAAAAAGAGGAATAGATGGGAAAGTACAGACTTTCAAGGCTAGGCTAGTGGCAAAGGGTTATACCCAAAATGAGGGAGTTGACTATGAAGAAACTTTCTCGCCAGTAGCCATGCTTAAATCCATCAGGATTCTTCTTTCCATTGCCTCATATTATGACTATGAGATTTGGCAAATGGACGTCAAGACTGCATTCTTGAATGGCAATCTTGATGAAAGTATCTATATGGTACAACCAGAGGGGTTCATAACCCAAGGTCAAGAGCAAAAGGTTTGCAAGTTGCAAAGGTCCATTTATGGGCTTAAGCAAGCATCTAGATCTTGGAATATAAGATTTGATACTACGATCAAGTCTTATAACTTTGAGCAAAATATCGATGAACCTTGTGTCTACAAGCGAATCATTGATGGGAAGGTGGTTTTCCTTGTGTTATACGTCGATGATATTTTACTCATTGGGAATGATGTAAAGATATTATCGGACGTTAAAATCTGGCTAGCTAACCAATTCCAAATGAAAGATTTGGGAGAGGCAAGTTATGTACTTGGGATCCAGATCATTCGGGATCGCAAGAAACGACTGTTAGCAATGTCTCAAGCATCCTATATCGACAAGATTCTTGAGCGATTTGGAATGCAGAATTCCAAGAAAGGTAATTTACCTTTCAGGCATGGAATTCATTTGTCTAAGGAACAGTCTCCTAAGACACCTCAAACAGTTGAGGAGATGAGACATATTCCATATGCTTCAGCAGTTGGAAGTCTTATGTATGCTATGTTATGCACGAGACCGGACATCTGTTTTGCAGTGGGAGTAGTCAGTAGGTTTCAATCCAACCCAGGATTAGATCATTGGGTGGCAGTGAAACACATTCTCAAATATCTTCGGAGAACGAGAAATTATATGCTAGTATATTCTGGTGAGGATATGATCCTCAGGGGATATACAGATTCTGATTTTCAGACGGATGTAGATTCTAGGAAATCAACATCCGGATCAGTATTCACCCTAGGTGGTGGAGCTATTGTATGGAGGAGCATAAAGCAATCTTCAAATACTGTAGCCGATAAGGTCTTTGTAAACGGATCAATGAGAGCATAAGCAATCTTCATTTTATTAGACTTAGTGTATGTTTGATGCACAAGAGGATTTAAGTCTAAAGTTAGTAATCTAATAGTCCATAGAGAGCAAACAAAGAGGGTACTTTGTTTGTGGTATATCTATAGCTGTGGTCCATTCTATACTTGTATGACGACCTTGATCTGGGATCGTTCATGTAGTGACATGGGATGGAGGCACCTTGTATGATAAGATCATATAGGACTGGACTCAGATAAATACAGATTTCTTTTAATATCCGTTAATATAGTCCATTAGTTGAATTCTAAAATTTTAAAACCTATAAGTGAACTAATTTTTTAATTGTTAAAATTGATTAGACCACTTAAGCAAACTTGATTAAATTAGTTTAATTAAGTTAATGATTAGTAGAGACTAATAAGTATTAGTGAATAAAATTTTAAGTGTTAAAATTGGTTAGATCACTAATAATCCACTAGTATTAATAAAGATATGTTTTAGCCGAGCATAATCTTAATTCATTAGAAACTAGTGAGATAGAAACCTTAAACTTCAAAATAGTGAGTGGGAGAGGGGTATACCACAATATATCCCACGATCTCCATTGTTATCCAAAAACGTGAGATTCAATAGGCGCCTTGTGGCAGCTTTGTTCATGTCCCCCTACAGATGGTGTCCTTATTGGGTCAATATCAAGTTTGGATTCCGAAAGGATAGGGACTCTAGATGTATTTGGTGATTTGACCTACCCTACGGCGGCACTTCACTAGTTAAGTCCAAGGGTTCCGAAATAATGGGTCACACTCACAAAGGAATGGTTAAGTTGTTAATCATAGCATCCTTGATCAAAATAACGGTAGTTGATTAATATAGGAATAAGAGTTATTTTAGATATATTAATCAATTGAGAATGTCTCAATCTATCATGCGAATACTTGACCTACCCTACGGCGGCACTTATTTGTGGGATGATAGATAACCGTGGCATAGTAATTCTTTTAGGTTTCTAATTCATTATACATTGATCATGCATCATGTTTAATTTTATGCCTAAATGTTTGACAATTTCAATATGCGATGAATGAATACCTTGATAAAGATTTCGAGGAATTATTAGTTGAGCATGGAATTGTTTCACAGCTCACAGCACCTGGAACACCATAACAAAACGGTGTTGCAGAAAGGAGAAATTGAACCCTACTGGACATGATGAGATCAATGTTTAGTTATAGCACTCTACCTAATTCATTCTGGGGGTATGCATTGGAAACATCAATGTATATCCTGAATGTAGTTCCTTCTAAGTCTATTCCTAAGACTCCCTTAGAGTTGTGGAGTGGTCGTAAAGCTAGTTTGCGACATTTCCGCATATGGGGGTGTCCAGCACATGTGCTAAAGAACCAGACTACTAAGTTGGAACCACGTTCACAGGTTTGCCTATTTGTAGGCTATCCTAAAGAAACTAGGGGTGGATTCTTTTATAATCCAGAAGATAATAAAGTATTTGTTTCGACAAATGCTACATTTCTTGAGGAGGATTATATGAAAGAATTCAAACCTCGAAGTAAAGTGTTACTTGAGGAGTTACTTACTGGTACAACCAGAGGGGTTCATAACCCAAGGTCAAGAGCAAAAGGTTTGCAAGTTGCAAAGGTCCATTTATGGGCTTAAGCAAGCATCTAGATCTTGGAATATAAGATTTGATACTACGATCAAGTCTTATAACTTTGAGCAAAATATCGATGAACCTTGTGTCTACAAGCGAATCATTGATGGGAAGGTGGTTTTCCTTGTGTTATACGTCGATGATATTTAGATTACTAACTTTAGACTTAAATCCTCTTGTGCATCAAACATATACTAAGTCTAAAGGTACAAAAGTAATCAAGGTAAACAAGACAATTAGACAATATGCAATTTAAATCAAACAACTTTGATAAAAGAATAATGCGTTTATAATTATTACAATAATCAATTCCTTTTTACAACACATGAGCTCTAGGGCATATAGCCCCAACAATCTCCCACTTGAAC
>SKCR01038191.1:0-177865 GCA_019454045.1 Zanthoxylum bungeanum | reverse complement strand
CTGTAGTATAGTGTATACTGATCCAGTATCGGATGATCACATGTAAGGCCTGGCGCTGGAGATGTGTCTGCCCCGTACGAAACATATATCGGACATCAAGCAACTAGTCTCTTTGAATCGATAATCCTGACCTTGTCATATTATCCCGATGGTTGCAACCATTATAGAGTACTAGTTCTGTATCCTGCGCGATCATCATCTCTATGTGTCTGAAGTGATACTTCCGTCTTGACATCACACCCAATACACTACGATTCTCGATAAACCTAGAAGAGGTGTACACAGAACCTGTAAAGCCCTGGACGACCAAAACTAAAGTCTACCGATTGTCGCAAGTACTAGCGATGCAAGTCTCAGGTTAAGACCATATGCACCTACCCTGAAGCGGACTCCCATAGACACGCAGACATACTACCAATGGGATTCCGCGGGGTCTAACCAGAGCGAAGCTGTTTTCCTACCATCGGTAAAACACAACCTCCTACCGCACTTGCATAAGTATCCTATACTTAAATATATGAGAACTATGTCGTTGTGCCCTCACAACACGCACAAGTGCAGTACTAGTCTATTCCGCATTATCGATGTCCAATCTCGATAATACTACGACTACGGATATTTAATGATTAAACTTTTATGGATTGATACTGTCTCATATCATCTCAATCCGGAACTAATCATAGGGACTTTTACCATTTACATGTTAAAGTAAATAAATTACAAAACGGTAAAAGGCAATTTCATTACTACATAGTTAATTTTGTACAATAATATAATATCATTTACAAAATAGTGACGCTATGGGTCATAACTGTCTAACAATCTCCCACTTGGCCTATAGCCAGTAACTCAAGCATCTAATACCTGAACTATGTACATGTCGCTCAAACTTTTCCAAAGGAATTGCTTTCGTCAGCGGATCTGCAATGTTGTCCTCTGATGTGATCTTTTCGATCTTCACATCGCCACGATGTATGATCTCTCGAATTAGATGGAATCGTCGAAGAACATGTTTGGATCGTTGATGAGACCTTGGTTCCTTAGCCTGTGCTATAGCCCCGCTATTGTCACAATACAATGGAACGGGCTCAGCTGCTAACGGAACTACTCCTAATCCAATTAGGAATTTTCAGATCCAAACCGCCTTTTTTGCTGCTTCAGCTGCTGCGATGTACTCCGCTTCAGTTGTTGAATCGGCAACAGTATCTTGCTTGGAAGATTTCCAGCTCACTGCTCCGTTATTCAAACAAAATATGTACCCGGATTGCGACTTAAAGTCGTCTCTGTCGGTTTGGAAACTTGCATCGGTATACCCAGATACCTCAAGTTCTCCATCTCCATAGATTAAGAAAGCATCCTTAGTTCTTTTAAGATACTTAAGGATACTCTTAACCGCCATCCAGTGATCTTTACCTGGATCGGCCTGATATCGACTGCACATGCTCAAAGCATGGGACACATCAGGTCGTGTACATATCATGGCATACATGATCGATCCGACTGCCGAGGCGAACGGAGTCCGACTCATGTTGTCTCTCTCATCTTGTGTTTTAGGACACATGTCCCTAGATAGATAGACGCCATGTGATATTGGTAACAGTCCCCTCTTGGACTGATCCATGTTGAATCTCTTCAACACTTTATCAATATATGTACTCTGGGAGAGTCCAAGTAGCTTTCTAGATCTATCCCGATAGATCTTTAATCCTAGAATAAAAGCTGCTTCTCCCAGATCTTTCATGGAGAATTTCAATGAAAGCCAAGCTTTCACCGACGTTAACATGGGAATGTCATTGCCTATAAGCAATACATCGTCGACATAAAGGACAATAAAGTCAGTGCACTCCACTAACCTTCTTATATACACAAGGATCATCTTCGTTTTGAATGAAATCTTATTCTTTTATGATCTCATCAAAACGTTGGTTCCACGACCGCGATGCTTGCTTCAGTCCATAAATGGACCGATTTAACTTACAAACCTTGTTTGCAAGTCTAGGTGCGATAAAACCGTCAGGCTGTTGCATATAAACATCCTCCGAAAGGTTTCCGTTAAGGAAAGCGGTTTTAACGTCCATCTGCCATATTTCGTAATCGTAATATGCAGCTATCGCAAGCATTATCCGAATGGATTTAATCATGGCAACGGGTGAGAAGGTTTCGTCATAATCAACTCCAAGTCGTTGACGATACCCCTTCGCTACAAGCCTAGCTTTGTACGTTTGTACGTTGCCATCCATGTCGGTCTTCTTCTTGAAGACCCATTTGCATCCAATAGGCTTTACGCCTTCTGGTGCATCAACCAGTGTCCAAACTTGGTTGGTATACATGAATCCATTTCGGCCTTCATGGCTTCTTGCCATAAAGCGGATTCGATACCTTGTATCGCTTCCTCATACGTAGCCGGTTCATTATCCTCAATAAGATTAATATCTACATGAGGTGAGATCAGGAATCCATACCTCTCAGGTATTACCCTGACTCTCTCCGACCTACGCGGTCCTTGTGTACTTGAAGATTGTGGTTCAGTCTCATCCATCGGATGGACTGTTCATGTTCCGTTGATGATTCACTGCCAGGAACAGTATCACTACGACTTTCATCGAGTTCTACTTCCTCCCACTAACCACTGCATTTAGGAATTCCTTCTCAAGGAAAACCGCATGTAGAGCAACAAATACTTTGTTCTCTTGTGGGTGATAGAAGTAATATCCTTTGGTTTCCCTAGGATATCCAACGAATAGGCATTTATCTGATTTGGGTTCAAGTTTGGTACCTTCCAAACGTTTAACGTATGCCCAGCAACCCCAAATCTTCAGGAATGAGAAACCCGGTTTCTTTCCTGTCCATATCTCATATGGAGTCTGTTCAACAGACTTTGACGGAACCTTATTCAAAATAAGAACTGCACTGTTTAATGCATATCCCCAGAAGGAAATTGGCAGCTCAGTGCGACTCATCATCGACCTTACCATGTCCAACAAGGTACGGTTTCTCCGTTCGGACACACCATTTTTAATTGTGGTGTTCCAGGAGGAGTCCACTGTGAAAGAATACCATATTCTTTCAGGTAATCTTGAAACTCATTACTTAAGTATTCGCCACCACGGTCCGACCGTAATGTCTTAATACTCTTGCCTGTTTGTTTTTCAACTTCGTGTCGAAACTCTTTGAATTTCTCAAAAGTTTCCGACTTGTGCGTCATTAGATACACATAACCGTAACGTGATGCATCATCGGTAAAGGTTACGAAGTATCGATATCCACCTCTAGCCTGGCTAGACATGGGCCCACAAATGTCACTATGAACGAGGGCTAACATTTCAGTGGCGCGTTCACCTTTACCGCTAAAAGGTGATTTAGGCATTTTGCCTAATAAGCAAGATTCGCAGACGTCATATGAATTTGTATCAAATCCGTCCAAGTACCCACTCTTCGAAAGTATGGATATGCGAGTCTTGTTAATGTGTCCCAGACGACAATGCCACATATAAGTTTCATCCTTTAGATCACTCTTTTTAAGCCTTTTGTTTGTTACTTTATATGTAGGAGATTCATTTATATTCAAAATATAAAGACCATTATTGCAACTGCAGTGCATATTTCTGCATCATTTTTATATAAATAACACCCAGTGTTTCTAAATACAAAAGTGTACCCATATGGGGTTAACAAGATACAGATATAATATTCCTAGTCAAACTAGGTACATAATAACAGTCATTTAGTTTAAGTACATGCCCCGAGGGCAGTTCTAATACAAAAGTGCCACGGCCAAAACAGCAATAGAGTTCCGTTTCCAACTCGTAGATCAATCTCCCCTGAAGCCAGTGTCCTGCTGTTCTGCAGATCCTGCACATCAGTACATATATGAGAACCACAACCAGAATCAAAAATCCAATTTTTAAAACTAGAAGTAGCCATGTTTATTTCAATAACAAACATACTAGAGGTCGGTGCCTTGCCCGCCTTGATCTCCCTTCTAAGCGCCTTGTTCATGCGCGGCAGTCACGCTTCCAGTGACCTCTTTTGCCGCATTAAGGCATATGTCTTGTGACTTGTTCTTCGGCTTCCCAGAAGCCATCGACATCTTGGCCTTGCCCTTGTTCTTATGCTTCCTCTTTCTCACCCCTCCAGTTGCCTTGGGCCCAGCCCTCGGCGTCTGAGAGGTCGATGCAAAGTGCGCCTCGCGCTTGTTGCCTTTAAGAAGCTCTTTCTCTGACTCCTTAAGAATGGACAATAGCTCTCCAAGAGTATCGTCTGTAACCATCAACTTGTAGTTGATGATAATCTGCTTCCAAGTATCGGGAAGTGACTGTAAGAGCATGTCTATAGTCAGCTCAGCCTCCAAGACTAAGACTATTCCCATCTTGGCCAGCTCATCAATGTCGGCTATCATTTGAGTCCCGTGGGCCTCAACTGAAGCGCCATCAGTCATACGGGAGCGAAAGAGTTTCTTCACCAACTCATACCTCTCCATCCGCTTATTAGTGCGGCGGTGAAGATCCTTTAGTCTAGCCATCATATTATAAGGATCCAAGTCCCTATTCTGGCGACGAAAGTGTTGAGTCATGGAAGCAAGCATGATCGACTGAGTTGTATCACAATCATCGCTATGAGTTCTCCATAACTCAGCTCAAGTGGCTCAGTGGGCTTCGGCCCGAGAGGTCTCTGTATGGTGTATGCAGCCTCTCTGCCCCAAGGACTATCCTCAGGTTCATTTCCCAGTCAGCGAAGTTGTGCCCTTAAATACATTATCCCATGATTATGTCTCAGACATTTCCTTTGTTTGCCATCTTAACTACGATAGTCCAACTATCTAGTTAACGATATATGGGTACAGTCAAACTGTTAAAAAAAAAATAACATTTATTAGTCCAACTAATGTTAAAATATTGACGAAATAAATTTTGTAAGCGCGTAAAGCTAAGTATCTGAATGAAATTGCAAATTCAATACTAGCCTCCCACTATTTTTCTACAAGTCTCTAACCCTCTGTCGAGTACTCGGGAAATCCAATTTCCTAGTGGGCTAGGATCCTGTTAAATAACACACAACCTTGACTTTGGCCAACAAGTTGTATGATGTTTAACTAGGTAGATCTCGAAGATCAATTGGATCCCATCCAATTCCTAGATCCGGTAGGTGGACATCCAAGTCCGAAACATATATATCCAATACATATGTCAATGTATCCAATACATTTTCCTAACCATTTCCTCTGAATCAACTAAGTCTTGGCTTTGGCACAACAAACTTAATGATTCCAGTTAAGCGGGACCCATTGACATGGAAAGTTTCGTAATCAATGTCGATGGACAAGAAGTGATCTTGACTTTGGCCAACAAATCACAACTTGGAAAGACACCGATATGGAAAAAAACTCTCATGATTCAAACACATCCTCAATGACAAAGGTCTTGACTTTGGCCAACAAACCAATGCCAATTTCAGATCTTGAGAAAGAATCACTCAACGGAAGGAAAATCGCTTAATATTGTTTGAGGGATTTTCGCGTAATTGGCAACCAATTAATTTATCTTTGTTAGGTCTCATCATCATACACCCTTAAGCATGCTTCTAAAACATCATAAAGCGCGTAAAATAAAATAATAGTGATATGCGGATGGATATATAACAATTTGTTCCTAGAACAAATCACACCCTTTCCTCTCCCCGGCTAGCACTATTCTACTTCTACCCATTACATAATACAATAAGAGAAACCTCATTTACATTGAGGGGAATTAGGTGAGAAGAGAATACAAGAGATAATAAGAGAAAGGCTGGACACGCAGGTCCAATTAATAAATTCTGAATTTACAATAATTTCTACAATTACCCTTCCAATCTAATATCCATCCGATATACACTATTCATTCATCACATCCACATTCATTCATTCAAGGCAGTTATACAACCAATCTAATCCATTAATAGTCTTTAATTAGGTGACAATCCAATGTTCAACAATGGTTGCTTTTGCGCGAGTCCAACTCGTTTTTGAGAATAAGTACTTGTAGTACGAATTCATGAATTATATCGAACTATCGTCAAATCCAATTAGGTCGTATTCATACTAATTCTTTTATTTAATTCCAATTAAATATTTCACTTTCAGTGTGCTTTTTGACTTAGATTCCAAATCTAATCTATCGGGTCTCAAAGCCCAACTAACATCCAAGTCTGTTTAACTAAAGTCGATGGGCTTTCAATTGATTTCATTAGGCTTGGGCCTTGGTCATGTTAGACATTATGACCCATAGCGTCACTGTTTTGTAAATGATATTGTATTATTGTACAAAATTAACTATGTGATAATGAAATTGCCTTTTGCCATTTTGTAATTTATTTACTTTGATATATAAATGGCGAAAGTCCATATGATTAATTCTGTATTGAGATGATATGAGACAGTATCAATACATAAAGGTTTAAATCATTAAATATCCCTAGTCGGAGTATTATCGAGATCGGACATCGATAATGCGGAATAGACTAGTATTGCACTTGTGCATGTTGTGAGGGCACAACGGCATAGTTCTCATATATTTAAGTATAGGATACTTATGCAAGTGCGATAGGAGGTTGTGTTTTACCGATGGTACGGAAAACAGCTTCGCTCTGGATAGACCCCGCGGAATCCCATTGGTAGTATGTCTGCGTGTCTATGGGAGGCCGCATCAGGGTAGGTGTATATGGTCTTAACCTGAGACTTGCATCGCTAGTACTTGCGACAATAGGTAAACTTTGGTTTTGGTGGTTGGGGGACCTTAACTGGTTCTGTGTTCACCTCTTCTGGGTTTATCAGGAATCGTAGTGCACTGGGTGTGATGTCAAGATGGAAGTGTCACTTCAGACATATGGAGTTGATGATCACGCAGGATACAGAACTAGAACTAGGCTCTAAAAGGTTGCAACCGTCGGGACAATATGACTAGGTCAGTATTGCCCGATTTAAAGAGACTAGTTGCTTGATGTCCGATATATGTTTCGTACGGGGCAGACACATTTCCAGCCCCAGGCCTAACATGTGATCGTCCGATACTGGATCGATGTACGCAATACTACGGTATACTACGCTTGATATAGATCTAATATTCCAGTAAGAATATTTCTGGAGAATTGGGTAGGCATGGCGCTTTGCTAGAAGCCAACCTTGTCTTGTAAATCGGAAAATAGTAAAACGTAGTACGAGGTACGTACGTGTTTGGATTATCCAACGACCGTATTTACTGCCAACATATCCGGAGATCTCTTGGGTCGCTTCCTGAAGATTCACCTATGATGTTTGATTCGAACTTTATTAATAATTAATAACGGAGAGAAACTTTATCTTGGATAAAATGCCTTATTAGGAGAGAGAGAGAGATCGATTAATCTGGAATTAATCGATAAAATAATATATTCGATATATTATTAAACGAAATTAGATTTCGACGCGGAATTAAAATCGGATTTTAATTCGGGCAAACGAATTAATTTAGAATTAATTCATTAGCGAACTGAATAGTAATTTCGCAAGGCGTAATTATTTAATTCACGTCGCGACGGAAATTCGTTAATTTGAATTAACGAAACCGAGCCCGAAAGTGCTTGCGGACACATTCGTATTTTGAATCGAGTGATATCCGCAAATCACATCGCGATATCTCATTACTTAATACGAATAGATAGTGAATGTATCTAGTCACCTTTGAGGGATGATGCATTGTCTCTAATCTCAAAGTATGGTAATGATAGCAAATGATGGATTCATTTTGGAGGGAAAGCCATGCACGGTTTTGGAAGGATTTTTTGCATTAAAAAATTCTTTTGGTATTAGATATCACTTCACTTTTCATTTCCTTGGTCATTCACGTTTTTTGGCATGCAAAGGAAAGAAATCAAAAGTGAAACACTCTCCTTCTTCCTCTCTTGCTCACGCCGTGAGCTGCACCAACAAGGCAGAAAATTGTTTTCTCATTCTCCATTTTTGCTAGCACAAGCAAGGAATCAAAGGAGGTGATAGGGAAACCACCTTGGAGCTTGGAATACACAAAGCTTGGAGCTTTCAACTCTTTTCTCCTCTTGGCCGAAACTTCAAGGATCTTGGAGCTTCAACCTTTGTTCATCTTTTCATCACAAAAGCTTTGTAAGTATGATTCCGCCATGCTTCAAGTTTATTATATATATTCATTTTGTTGTATTTCATAAGCTTAATCTTTCCTTGGGACTAATTATAGTAACCAACAATGGTATCATTGAGCTATGTTTAAGCATGAAATATATTAGGTTAAAATTTGGGTAAAATTGATTGAAGCATGTTCTTGTGAAATTTGATGAATGAGTATGCTTACATGTATATAGAATGATATTATATGGAATCAATTTTGAGAAAAATGCATTGGATGATTTTTCCCCAAAAATGTAACCTTGGCCGAATGGGTATGAACATTGGATGTGTTGGAATTTTTTGTGTACAAGATCATTGGATGACTTAAAACGTATACGGGACGTAGATTAGTGATTCAATCGGATTGAAAAACAAATCGACACAAAAATCTCACTTGGCCGAATACTAATGGACATGAAAATGGACTTGATTTTTGTTCAAATTAATGTTGGACATATGTTTTGAACAATAGATGATTAATAAATTAAATTGGTATTTTGAAATATTTGGTTTAATGTATTAATCTTGGTTTTACACTTTAATTAATTGAATTTTAAAATTTGGAATATTGAAATTTAATTAATGGGCTTAATTGTTAAATTGGGCTTGTAATATTATATTTGGGCATAATGGGCTTGGTTGGGCCAAGTAGATTTGGGCCAAAAGGATTGGATCCAATTTGGGCCTAAATCACTCCATTAAGTCCAAATGTAGTATAATGGGCTTTAAAGTTTAATTGGGCCTTATGGGCTTGAAATTGGTTTTGTGGCATTTAAGGGTGATTCCTTATTTGGGCTTGGTAATTGGGTTTGACCCACATTGACCAAAGCCCAAGCCTTAATAAATCAATTGAAAGCCCATCGGACTTTAATTAAACAAACATTGGATGTTAGTTGGGCTTTGAGACCCAATTAGATTAGATTTAGAATCTAAGTCTTTAAAGCACATTAAAAGTGTAAACATTTAATTTGGAATTAAATAATTGAATTAGTATTGAATACGAATTAAATTAGATTTAATAAGTAGTTCGATATAATTCGTAAATTCGTACCTTATGTACTTATTCTCAAACGAGTTGGACTCGCGCAAAATCAAAACCGTTGTTTGAACATTGGATGATCATTTAAACAAAGACTAATTAATTGGATTAGATTGGTTGTAAAAGCATGTCTTGTTTGAATATATATGTATGTGATGAATGAATAGTGTATATCGGATGGATATTAGAAGGGAAAGGGTAATTTTAGAAATTATTGTAAATTTAGAATTTATAAATTGGACCTGCGTGTCCAGCCTTATCTCTTTTATCTCTTTGTATTCTCTTCTCACCTAATTCCCCTCAATGCAAATGAGGTTTCTCTTATTGTATTATGTAATTGGGTAGTAGTAGAATAGTGCTAGCGGGGAGAGAGGAAAGGGAGTGATTTGTTCTAGGAACAAGTTGTGTTTTATATCCATCCGTATATCACTATTAATTTACTTTACGCGCTTTATGATGTTTTAGAAGCATGCTTAAGGGTGTATGTTGATGAGACCTAACAAAGATAATAAATTGGTTGCCAATTACGCAAAAATCCCTCAATCTATATTAAGCGATTATCCTTCCATTGAATGATTCTTGTTCAAGATCCGATTGGCATTGGTTTGTTGGCCAAAGTCAAGACCTTGTCAATTAGGATGTACTTGAATCATGAGAGTTTTGTTCCACATCGGTGTCTTGTCAAAGTTGTGATTTGTTGGCCAAAGTCAAGATCACTTCTTGTCCAACGACATTGATTACGAAACTATCCTTGTCAATGGGTCCCGCTTAACTGGAATCATTAGGTTTGTTGTGCCAAAGCCAAGGCCTAGATGATTCGGAGGATATGGTTAGAAAATGTATTAGATACATTGGCATACGCAATATGTTTAGGACTTGGATGTCCACCTAACCGGATCTAGGAATTGGATTGGATCCAATTGATCTGTGAGATCTACCTAGTTAAATAGCATACAGCTTGTTGGCCAAAGTCAAGGTTGTGTGTTATTTAACGGGATCCTAGCCCACTAGGAAATAGGATTTCCCGAGTTCTCAACAGAGGGTTAGAGACTTGATGAAAATAGTGGGAGGCTAGTATGTGAATTTGCAATTTCATTCAGATACTTTGCCTTACGCGTTCTTCAAAATTATTTCGTCTATTTATTATAATTAGTTGGACTAATACATTGTTATTTTTTTGTAACAGTTTGACTGTACCCATTTTATCGTTAACTAGATAGTTGGACTATCGTAGTTGAGATGGCTAGCAAGGTAAATGTCCGAGACATCATCATGGGTGACAATGTCTTTAAGGGGACAAACTCTGCTGATTGGGAAATGAACCTGAGGATAGTCCTTGGGGCTGAGAGGATGCTGTATACTATACAAACACCTCTCCCGCCTAAGCCCACTGACCCACTTGAGCTGGAGTTATGGAAAACTCACAGCAATGATTGTGACACAGCTCAGGCTATTATGTTAGCTTCTATGACTCAACACTTTCGTCGCCAGAATAGGGACTTGGATCCTTATAATATGATGGCTAGACTTCGAGATCTCCACCGCTCCAACAAGCGGATGGAAAGGTATGAGTTGGTGAAGAAACTCTTCCGCGCCCGAATGACTGAAGGCGCATCAGTTGAGGCCCACGGGGCTCAAATGATCGCCGATATTGATGAGTTGGCCAATATGGGAATAGTCTTGGAGGCTGAGCTGACTGTGTGGATTTGATCTTACAATCGCTTCCCGATACTTGGAAACAAATTATAATCAACTATAAGTTGATGGACACGGATGACTCTCTTGGAGAGCTGTTATCCGTCTTGAAGGAGTCTGAAAAAGAACTCCTAAAAGGGGGCAAGCGCGAGGCGCACTATGCATCGACCTCTCAGGGGCCAAAGGCTGGGCTTAAGGCAACTGGAGGGGTGAGGAAGAGGAAACATAAGAACAAGGGTAAAGGCAAGTCGACAAAAGCTTCTGGGAAGCCAAGGAACAAATCTCAAGATGTCTGCCTCAACTGCGGCAAGAAGGGTCACTGGAAACGTGACTGCCGAATGGGCAAGGGACACAAGGAGGATATCAAGGCAGGCAAGGCACCAGCCTCTGGTATGTTTGTTATTGAAATAAATATGACTACTTCTAGTCTTAAAAATTGGATTTTTGATTCTGGTTGTGCTGCTCATATTTGTACTGATTTGCAGGATCTGCAGAATAGCAGGATGCTGGCTTCAGGGGAGGTTGACCTACGAGTCGGAAACGGAACACCAGTTGCTGTTTTGGCTGTAGGGACTTTTGTTTTGGAACTGCCCTCAGGGCATGTACTTAAACTTTTGAACTGTTATTATATACCTAGTTTAACTAGGAATATTATATCTGTATCTTTGTTAACCCAGCATGGGTACACTTTTGTATTTAGAAACACTGGGTGTTATTTATATAAAAATGATGCAGAAATTTGCACTGTTGTTGCAAATAATGGTCTTTATATTTTGAATGTAAATGAATCTCCTAAACACAAAATGACAAACAAAAGGCTCAAAAGGAGTAATCTAAAAGATGAAGCTTACATGTGGCATTGTCGTCTAGGACACATTAACAAGACTCGCATATCCACACTTTCGAAGAGTGGGTACTTGGACGGATTTGATCCTAATTCATATGATGTCTGCGAATCTTGTCTTTTAGGCAAAATGCCTAAATCACCTTTTAGCGGTAAAGGTGAACGTGCCACAGAACTGTTAGCCCTCGTTCATAGTGACGTATGTGGGCCCATGTCTAGCCAGGCTAGAGGTGGATATCGATACTTCGTAACCTTTACGGATGATGCATCACGTTACGGTTATGTGTATCTAATGATGCACAAGTCGGAAACCTTTGAGAAATTCAAAGAGTTTCGACACGAAGTTGAAAAACAAACAGGCAAGAGTATTAAGACATTACGGTCGGACCGTGGTGGCGAATACTTAAGTTATGAGTTTCAAGATTACTTGAAAGAACATGGTATTCTTTCACAGTGGACTCCTCCTGGAACACCGCAATTAAACGGTGTGTCTGAACGGAGAAACCGTACCTTGTTAGACATGGTAAGGTCAATGATGAGTCGCACTGAGCTACCAATATCCTTCTGGGGATACGCATTAAGCAGTGCAATACTTATTTTGAATAAGGTTCCGTCAAAGTCTGTTGAACAGACTCCATACGAGATATGGACAGGAAGGAAACCGGGTTTCTCTTCCTGAAGATTTGGGGTTGCTGGGCATATGTTAAACGTTTGGAAGGTACCAAATTAGAACCCAAATCAGATAAATGCCTTTTCGTAGGATATCCTAAGGAAACCAAAGGATATTACTTCTATCACCCGCAAGAGAACAAAGTATTTGTTGCTCTACATGCATTTTTCCTTGAAAAGGAATTCTTAGATGCAGTGGTAAGTGGGAGGAAAGTGGAGCTCGATGAAAATCGTGGTGATACTGTTCCTGGCAATGAATCAACGACGGAACATGAACAGACCATCCGGGATGAGTCTGTACCACAACCTTCATATACACAAGGACCGCGTAGGTCGGAGAGAGTCAGGACAGTACCTGAGAGGTATGGGTACCTGATCTCGCCTCATGTAGATATTAATCTTATTGAGGATAATGAACCGTCTACGTATGAGGAAGCAATACAAGATATTGATTCCGCTTTATGGCAAGAAGCCATGAAGTCTGAGATGGATTCCATGTATGCCAACCAAGTTTGGACACTGGTTGATGCACCAGAAGGTGTAAAACCTATTGGATGCAGATGGATCTTCAAGAAGAAGACCGACATGGATGGCAACGTGCAAACATACAAAGCTAGGCTTGTAGCAAAGGGGTATCGTCAACAATATGGTGTTGATTATGACGAAACCTTCTCACCCGTTGCCATGATTAAATCCATTCGGATAATGCTTGCAATAGCTGCATATTTCGATTACGAGATATGGCAGATGGACGTTAAAACCGCTTTCCTTAACGGAAACCTTTTGGAGGATGTTTATATGCAACAGCCTGACGGTTTTATCGTACCTAGACTTGCAAACAAGGTTTGTAAGTTAAATCGATCCATTTATGGATTGAAGCAAGCATCACGGTCATGGAATCAGCGTTTTGATGAGATCATAAAAGAATATGATTTCATACAAAACGATGATGACCCTTGTGTATACAAGAAGGTTAGTGGGAGAGCACTGACTTTTATTGTCCTTTATGTCGACGATGTATTGCTTATAGGCAATGACATTCCCATGCTAACGTCGGTGAAAGCTTGGCTTTCATTAAAATTCTCCATGAAAGATCTGGGAGAAGCAGCCTTTATTCTGGGAATAAAGATCTACCGGGATAGATCTAGAAAGCTGCTTGGACTCTCCCAGAGTACATATATTGACAAAGTGTTGAAGCGATTCAGCATGGATCAATCCAAGAAGGGATTGATGCCAATATTACGTGGTACCTCTCTGTCTAAGGACATGTGTCCTAAGACTCAAGAGAGAGAGAGATAACATGAGTCGGATACCGTTCGCCTCGGCAGTCGGATCGATCATGTATGCCATGATATGTACACGACCTGATGTGTCATATGCTTTGAGCATGTGCAGTCGCTATCAGGCCGATCCAGGTGAAGGTCACTGGATGGCAGTTAAGAATATCCTTAAGTATCTTAGACGAACTAAGGATGCTTTCTTAATTTACGGAGAAGGAGAACTTGTGGTATCTGGGTATGCCGATGCAAGTTTCCAAACCGACAAGGACGACTTCAAGTCGCAATCCGGGTACATTTTTTTTTTGAATAACGGAAGCAGTGAGCTGCATGAGCTAATCTTCCAGCAAGATACTGTTGCCGATTCAACGACAGAAGCGGAGTATATTGCTGCATCGGAAGCAGCAAAGGAGGCAGTTTGGATCCGAAAGTTCCTAATTGGATTAGGAGTAGTTCCGTTAGCAGCTGAGCCCGTTCCATTGTATTGTGACAATAACGGGGCTATAGCACAAGCTAAGGAACCAAGGTCTCATCAACGATCCAAGCATGTTCTTCGGCGTTACCATCTGATTCGGGAGATTATACATCGTGGCGATGTAAAAAGTCGAGAAGGTCGCATCAGATAACAACATTGCAGATCCGCTGACGAAAGCTGTTTATCCGCAAGTGTTTGAACGACATATACATAGTTCAGGTATTAGATGCTTGAGTGACTGGCTATAGGCCAAGTGGGAGATTGTTAGACATTATGACCCATAGCGTCACTGTTTTGTAAATGATATTGTATTATTGTACAAAATTAACTATGTGATAATGAAATTGCCTTTTGCCGTTTTGTAATTTATTTACTTTGATATATAAATGGCGAAAGTCCATATGATTAATTCCGTATTGAGATGATATGAGACAGTATCAATACATAAAGGTTTAAATCATTAAATATCCCTAGTCGGAGTATTATCGAGATCGGACATCGATAATGCGGAATAGACTAGTATTGCACTTGTGCATGTTGTGAGGGCACAACGGCATAGTTCTCATATATTTAAGTATAGGATACTTATGCAAGTGCGATAGGAGGTTGTGTTTTACCGATGGTACGGAAAACAGCTTCGCTCTGGATAGACCCCGCGGAATCCCATTGGTAGTATGTCTGCGTGTCTATGGGAGGCCGCATCAGGGTAGGTGTATATGGTCTTAACCTGAGACTTGCATCGCTAGTACTTGCGACAATAGGTAAACTTTGGTTTTGGTGGTTGGGGGACCTTAACTGGTTCTGTGTTCACCTCTTCTGGGTTTATCAGGAATCGTAGTGCACTGGGTGTGATGTCAAGATGGAAGTGTCACTTCAGACATATGGAGTTGATGATCACGCAGGATACAGAACTAGTGCTCTATAAAAGGTTGCAACCGTCGGGACAATATGACTAGGTCAGTATTGCCCGATTTAAAGAGACTAGTTGCTTGATGTCCGATATATGTTTCGTACGGGGCAGACACATTTCCAGCCCCAGGCCTAACATGTGATCGTCCGATACTGGATCGATGTACGCAATACTACGGTATACTACGCTTGATATAGATCTAATATTCCTAGTAAGAATATTTCTGGAGAATTGGGTAGGCATGGCGCTTTGCTAGAAGCCAACCTTGTCTTGTAAATCGGTAAAAACGTAGTACGAGGTACGTACGTGTTTGGATTATCCAACGACCGTATTTACTGCCAACATATCCGGAGATCTCTTGGGTCGCTTCCTGAAGATTCACCTATGATGTTTGATTCGAACTTTATTAATCTTGGATTAATAACGAGAGAAACTTTATCTTGGATAAAATGCCTTATTAGAGAGAGAGAGAGAGATCGATTAATCTGGAATTAATCGATAAAATAATATATTCGATATATTATTAAACGAAATTAGATTTCGACGCGGAATTAAAATCGGATTTTAATTCGGGCAAACGAATTAATTTAGAATTAATTCATTAGCGAACTGAATAGTAATTTCGCAAGGCGTAATTATTTAATTCACGTCGCGACGGAAATTCGTTAATTTGGAATTAACGAAACCGAGCCCGAAAGTGCTTGCGGACACATTCGTATTTTGAATCGAGTGATATCCGCAAATCACATCGCGATATCTCATTACTTAATACGAATAGATAGTGAATGTATCTAGTCACCTTTGAGGGATGATGCATTGTCTCTAATCTCAAAGTATGGTAATGATAGCAAATGATGGATTCATTTTGGAGGGAAAGCCATGCACGGTTTGGGAGGATTTTTTGCATTAAAAATTCTTTTGGTATTAGATATCACTTCACTTTTCATTTCCTTGGTCATTCACGTTTTTTGGCATGCAAAGGAAACAAAATCAAAAGTGAAACACTCTCCTCTCTTCCTCTCTTGCTCACGCCGTGAGCTGCACCAACAAGGCAGAAAATTGTTTTCTCATTCTCCATTTTTGCTAGCACAAGCAAGGAATCAAAGGAGGTGATAGGGGGAAACCACCTTGGAGCTTGGAATACACAAAGCTTGGAGCTTTCAACTCTTTTCTCCTCTTGGCCGAAACTTCAAGGATCTTGGAGCTTCAACCTTTGTTCATCTTTTCATCACAAAAGCTTTGTAAGTATGATTCCGCCATGCTTCAAGTTTATTATATATATTCATTTTGTTGTATTTCATAAGCTTAATCTTTCCTTGGGACTAATTATAGTAACCAACAGGTCAACTGTGCGTCAAACCTAATTACCAAGCCCAATAAGGAATCCCCATCATTTGCCATTAAAAATCAATTTCAAGCCCATAAGGCCCAAGGAAACATAAAAGCCCATTTATTAATTTGGACTAATGGAGTATTTAGGCCAACTTGGATCCAATCCAAAATTTCCCAAAACCTACTTGGTCCAACCAAGCCATTATGACCCAAATTAATAGTTTTAGGCCCATTCAAAAATAAGCCCCAATTAATCAATTTTAAAATTCCAAATTTTATAACTTAATTAATTAAGTGTACTATCATATAATCATTTAAATCAATATTTCCAAAATATCAAATTAATCCATTATCATATTTTTATCTTAAATACATGCAACATTATTTAGTCAAAAAATCAAGTCCCTAATTTTCCATAAGCATTCGGCATGGTGATAAAATGGTTCCGATTTTGGTTTTCAATCCGATCAAATTACAAATCGTCATTCCATATTGTTTCAAGTCATCCAATGATCTTAAAATCAAAAAATCATCAAGTCCATTGCTCACATGTCATTCGGCCAAGCCACTTTTGGGTTGAAAAATTTAATCCAATTTATTTTCCATGAAATTGATGATGTATAACATTAAGTAACATACATCTAAGCATATTTAATCAAACAATTTCATCAAATCATGCTTCATCCAATTTTCCCCAAATTTTACCCTAATATATTTCATGCTCTTTAGGCTCAATGATACAATTGTTGGAAATCTAATCCATGTCCCAAGATCAAAAGAGCAAACAAATATATATAAATGAATGAACAATATTGAAGTATGGCGGAATCATACTCACAAAGATTGGAATGCGGATGTGTTGATGAAATAAAACTTTCTTTTGCAGTGAGGGTTTCGGCCAAGGTAGTGGGAAGCTCCAAGCTTTCTTTGATCCTTCCAAGCTCAAGAATTAGTTTCCCATAACACCTTTGTATGAATCAAGTTGGTGCTAGCCAAGATTTTGATTTAGTTCCAAACCAACACACTTTATCTTCAAGTTTTACAAGAAAAATTGAAGAAGAAGAGAGCTGTGAATAGTGTCAGTTCACGCCACTTTGAGAGAAAAAGAGAGGAGATGATTTTGTTGACTTGTAATTGTTTTAATGATTTTCAAAAAATCAAAATGATTATATACCAAATATTTGTAAATCAAAAGTCAAAGAAGCAACCCATCTCATCCATCAACTTGAGTGTTGAACACACCAACACCAACTACCTAATTCCATCACCAAAAAGCTAATGCTTTGACTAGTGATATGATGGTTGATGTGACATGTGGGCCCCGCAAAACACCCCGGGCTCGGGTTCGATAATTCTGAATTACGAACTTCCGTCGCGACGTTATTTAAATCGAATTTAATTAAATAATTATACCTAACATAATTACTATTCATGTCGCTAATGAATTAATTCTAAATTAACTCGTTTGCCCGAATTAAAATCTAATTTTAATTCCGCGTCGAAATCGAATTCGTTTAATATATCAAATATATTATTTATTGATTAATTCCAAATTAATCTTCTCTCTCTTCAAATAGTACTTTATCCAAGATAAAGTCTCTCCGCAATTAATCCCGGATTAATTAAATACTATTCATACGTCATCGGTGTATCTCGGGAAGCGACCCAAGAGATCTCTGGATATGTTGGCAGTAAATACGGTCGTCGGACTATCCGAACACGTACGTACCAAGTACTACGTTTTTACCGATTTACAAGACAAGGTTAGCCTCTAGCAAAACGCCATGCCTACCCAATTCTCCAGAAATATTCTTACTGGAATATAAGATCTATAACAGGCGTAGTATACTGTAGTATAATGTATACTGATCCAGTATCAGATGATCACATGTAAGGCATGGGGCTGGAGATGTGTCTGCCCCGTACGAAACATATCGGACATCAAGCAACTAGTCTCTTTGAATCAGATAATCCTGACCTTGTCATATTATCCCGATGGTTGCAACCATTATAGAGTACTAGTTCTATATCCTGCGCGATCATCATCTCCATATGTCTGAAGTGATACTTCAGTCTTGACATCACACCCAATACACTACGATTCTCGATAAACCTAGAAGAGGTGTACACAGAACCTGTTAAAGCCCTGGATGACCAAAACTAAAGTCCACCGATTGTCGCAAGTACTAGCGATGCAAGTCTCAGGTTAAGACCATATGCACCTACCCTGAAGCGGACTCCCATAGACACGCAGATATACTACCAATGGGATTCCGCGGGGTCTATCCAGAGCGAAGCTGTTTTCTGTAACATCGGTAAAACACAACCTCCTACCTCACTTGCATAAGTATCTTATACTTAAATATATGAGAACTATGCCGTTGTGCCCTCACAACACGCACAAGTGCAGTACTAGTTTATTCCGCATTATCGATGTCCAATCTCTATAATACTACGACTATGGATATTTAATGATTAAACCTTTATGGATTGATACTGTCTCATATCATCTCAATCCGGAACTAATCATAGGGACTTTTACCATTTACATGTCAAAGAAAATAAATTACAAAACGGTAAAAGGCAATTTCATTACTACATAGTTAATTTTGTACAATAATACAATATCATTTACAAAATAGTGACGCTATGGGTCATAACTGTCTAACAATTTATACTGGGACGAGTTTATATCTTATGATGATTGGGCCGAAAGTTTTCAAAATGACGATGGGCCATTTTATGTTTGGGCCCTCTATCATTTGAAGTTATTTAGCCACCTTATCGCAAAAGTGTAAACCTGTTGGGCCTTTTTCAACTGGGACAACTTTGTACCTCGCGATAACATGATTGAATGCTTTAAAATGATAATGGGCCAACTTGTATGAAAACCTTGATGGGCTTAGAAAGTCCTGTTGGGAAGCGGACGCGAGTGCGCAGCGGAAAATTAGATAAATCAAATTATGATGCCGCTATCCATTTGCCCAAAACCCATTTGTTTTGATTATTCTACAAGCCTAGGCATGTTACTATATATTCTAAGCATAAAAAACTCATAAAACATGCAAAGAACATAAACCTAAACATGCTAACTATCATAAGAACTCTAATTAAAATAAAGAAAGAAAAAGACTTACTTGAACCGAAGACTCCTCCAGTCCTCCCTCCAATCTACAAGCTTTTCTCGAACTCAGCAAGCTCTTCGATGTTCCAAAGAGCCACCCAAGTGTGTGGCCTCCAAAGATGCGTACACCAAAGCCAAAACTCAACGGCAAGACTACGCCTTGAGTGCACAAGTATTTTTCCCTTGGTGCTAGCCTAGGCAAATACCTCAAAACTTTTAACTCGAGGTTCCTCTAGTCAATTAGACTTAAGGATCCTCAAAAACAGTGGCTTACTGTTAAACTTTAGAGTTGCTCACTTATATAAACCCAAGATATGAAAGGTTTGGTGTAAAAATTTGTAACGAATTCTTTAGGTTTATAAAGGTGCTCCAAAGACAACAAAATTAATTAAGAATCCGATGTGGGATAAATGCTAATTTAATCTTAGCCATTAGATCTTAATTTAGTGGTTTAATGAGATTATAAAACCCTAATAAGAGTTTGGGCCGAATTGGAATTCAAAACAAATAACAAAACAAAAATTTACAATTCACGTTATTTATTTATTTATTCTAATTCCCAAAGTGCCCTCATCGTCATTCACCAATCCCTAAGCCACTTTGGAACCTCATAAATGATCTGTTCAATAATTAAACACATTGAACCATTTATGAACAATTCCTACAACAATCATATATGCTGTTAAATTTTTATGTGCACTGTTAACCATTGATTTCGACTTTGTTGTGTATGACCTTTTGGGTTCCCCTCAAGTTGGACATGAAATGAATCGTGATAATTTAATCGAACATAAATTATCCTCCGATCAGATGGTCGTTTGATTTCAATGACCAAGGTTGATATCTAGCAACATGCCAAGGCCCCCAAATGAGAAGGAAAGATATATACCCATTCTGTATGCGATTTACATATGATATGGTCCCTCGCCTCACTGTATCCCCATCGTTTGACCTAGGGTATGGAAAGTTTCTACCCATATAGTCAAAGGAATGATGTTGATAGTGTCATGAATCGTGCTAACCCAAGAATCTCACATGATTCTTCCGCTGCGGCCACAGTCTCAAGCACTGATCACACATATCAACCCGTGAACTGGAATACTACTCTTATAAGAAAATATTATCTGAGAGAGTGGCGATTCTCTATTGTATCTTTACAAACTTCATATGTTTCAACAAATGACCCAATCATACCCTTATTAATGGATCTTTTGAACCGGGGAAGGAGAATGTCAAAGTCATTTGATCCACAAATAAGATTGTAAAGACCTCAAGTCTAAGCACTAGTCATACAATCGATACATGAAAGTTCTCACAGACACATGACATAAACACTCCATGTGAAAACTTTCGGTGGTCAGTTCGATGGACACGAGCAACTCATGCATCTATGTGATACACCAAGCGGACGGATCTCCGCTAGTAGCCTATGAGATCGACTACCCCACTTAAGGGTGGATCATATCATTATGCTAGTCTCTCCGCTTTGTGAACACCCAGATTATTCACAAAACTATGACTATGAATGTTTGAGAGTAATGATTCTCATAAGGCGTGGAAGCCAACATCTTATTACTCCAAGGGCTTTATTACAGTGTTTGATGATTCATATAATTTATGTAAGACATGTATAATAAAGATTGCCATTTTATTAATAATGAAAATATCGAAAATACATGTACATATAGTCCATCCACAAGTTGGGTATAGGGCATGTCCCTAACAATCTCCCACTTGCACTATAGCCAACTAGTATGAATCTGGACACCATACTCTCGGGTGTGCCTATCATGCTTTTGTTGAGTCAGCCCTTTAGTCAGAGACTCTGTAAGATTATCTTCTGTGGGTATTTTCTCTATAATAACTTCTTTTCTCTCAACAATCTCCATGATGAGATGAAATTGCGTGAGTACATGCTTGGATTTCTAGTGGGACCTTGGTTTCTTTGATTGAGCAATGGTGCCTGTATTATCACAGTACATCGTGACGCCATTCTTTATCGCGGGAAGCACTTCCAGCTTTGTGATAAACTTCTTTATCCAGACTGCTTTGTTAGCTGCCTTTGATGCTGCAATATACTCGGCTTCAGTGGTGGAGTCCGCTGTAGTTGACTACTTTGAGCTTTTCCAACTGACAGCTCCGCTATTCAAAGTAAACGGATATCCTGTTTGCGATCTGTTGTCATCCCTATCGGTCTGAAAGCTCGCATCACAGTAACCAATGACTTTCATCTCAGAACAATCTCCATATGTCAAGAACACATCCTTAGTTCTTCTCAGATACTTAGGGATTGTTTTGACAGCTGCCTAGTGTTGTTTACCAGGATTTGCCTGATACCAGCTCGTTATGCTAAGACCATAAAGGATCATACTTATACGCTCTCTATCTGAAGGAGTATGTGGACATTGCTCCTTAGATAATTTGATTCCATGACAAGTAGGTAAATTACCTCTTTTGAAATCTTCCATTTTGAATCTTTTCAAAACTTTATCTATGTACGTAGATTGAGAAAGTCCTAACAACCTTTTAGATCTATTACGGTAGATCTTAATACCGAGGATGTAGGCTGCTTCTCCCAAATCTTTCATTGAGAAATTCTGAGATAACCATTGCTTGGTGGCTTGCATCATGGGAATATCATTCCTGATGATTAATATGTCATCGATATATAATACAAGAAATATAACAGCACTCCCACTACTTTTCCTGTAAATACAAGGCTCGTCTACATTTTTGATGAAGTCAAATTCTTTGATTGTCTCATCAAATCTTATATTCCAACTTCTTGAGGCTTGCTTGAGTCCATAAATGGATCGTTTAAGCTTGCATACTTTATTATCATCATCTTTAGATGCAAACCCCTCAGGTTGTGTCATATAGACTTCCTCTAGGAGATTCCCATTAAGGAAAGCTGTTTTGACATCCATGTGCCAAATCTCATAATCAAAGTGTGCAGCTAGTGCCAGTAAAATTCGAATGGACTTTATCTTTGCAACATGCGAGAATGTTTCGTCATAGTTAATTCCTTGGATTTGTCTATAACTTTTCGCCACCAACCTAGCTTTATAGGTTTGGATGTTGACTTCTGCATCAGTTTTATGCTTGTAAATCCACTTGCAGCCTATGGGTTTTATCCCTTCAGGTGCGTCCACCAAGTCACAGACTTGTTCTGATACATAAAGTCTATTTTGGATTTCATTGCCTCAAGCCACTTAACTGAATCAATGTCACACATTGCTTAGTCATAACTAGTGGGATTGTCATTATCAATGACCTGATCATGTTCCTCATCAATATGGAAACCATATCTTTCAGGCTCATATCTTTCCCTACCAGAACTTCTAAGTTTATAACCTTGTGGTTGTTCCGTCGCTGCCCTTTTGAGAGGCCTAGGGTTTAGTTCTATGTTAGTTTGTTCTTCTCGTACCTCATCAAGGTCAAGTCTACTCCCACTATATTTCTTGAGAAGGAATTCATTCTCTAGAAATTAAGCATTTCGTGGGACAAATTTTCTTTGTTCATTTGGGACGTAGAACACGTATGCTCTTGAGTTCAAGGCATATCCTACAAACTTACATTTAATTGCTGTAGGCATTGCATTTTTGCATATTAGCCCGATGATGAGTCTCGTATGGAAACACTACATATTTAGTTGTGAAAGCCGCGGGAAACGGACGTTGGAAGGGTAAAGTTGGAAATTAGCATTTTGTCAGATTTAACTCGCTTGTTTCGTTTCTGGTTCGCTTGTTGGACCTCTGTTTTAAAACACACCAAACCCATTAAATCACATCCAAAAATATTAAAACATTTAAAATATTTAAAACACATCACACAAATTAAATAATTAAAACATTTAAAATACATGTCACAAATTAAATTAAAACAAATTAAATTAAATTAAAACACATTTCACAAATTAAATCACCTTCCTAAATTAAATTAAATCCATTTCCTAAAATACATAAATCACATTCCTAATTTAATTAAATAACCTACCAATTTAAATAAATCATATCCTTAACTAAAATGAATAAATCAAATCACTTCCCTTAATTAAAAGATTTTCCTTATCACATACAAAATTAAAAAGATATCCTCAATTAAAAAACAAATCATATTCCTTCCCCAACAAGGTAATCCCCTCCCTTGGCCTATAAAAAGAACCATTCACCCCCTTACCAAACCCTGACTGGCTGGCAGATTCACACAAAAAATACAACAAATAATAACCCTAAACCTGCCCTTCTCTCCCCTCTCAGCCTCCACGAACTTAACACCAAAATCTGCCCAAATCAACCGAATTCACTGCCCTCACCAAGTCCCTTCATCCAGCTCCACGCCAACAGCCACACGTCTTCAAAGCCACATAACTTCATCAAACCAACTCGTCCCCACTGCTTCAAACTTAACAAACGCACCAAAACTCCACTCAGCTCACACATAACCCTTCTTCCACGCTAATCGCCATCTGTCCCACAAATCTGCCTCACGCTTGCCTCTTCAAACGCCACACACCTACACAAACCTTAATCACGCCTCAACTCACGTAAGCCATCTGGAAAGACCCATGCCTCAGCCAAAACACCTCCCTACACAGCCCTAAAGTCGCCAGAAACAGCCCCTACACATAGCCTCACTGCACGCCTGAAACCAAGCCAAAAACACCCACTGCACTGCACCTAAACTGCCGCATTCTGCCTCCCCATTCTTCCCAGTTTTTGCTGCGATTTTAACCCATAAAACAGCCCTAAAACCACCCTAAAACTGCATAAAGTTCTCCGTAAAAGCCCTTAAAACCGCAAGCCAATTAGCCTTCACAATCACCCAAAACAGTCCACAAAACGACCAAAACAGTGACCTGAAACGCAGCAGCAAAACAGCAGCGAAACGGACCAAAAACAGCAGCCCGAGCACTAAAACAACGAGGAGAAACGTTGAGTAAACAAATCGGAAAAGTAGCGGATCATTCACCCTTCCAACGGACGTGTAACGCTCTTTCTTGAGACGACAAAAGAGGTTAGACCTGAGGGCACCCTTTTTACCTATCTTCTTTATTTTTATTTTATTTATTTTGATATATAATTGCATGAGAGTCGTTTGAGGCATGATGTGATTGTTGGATGAGCGGGATATGTGTTCCCTTTTGTGGTATATCGGATGGAAACCCGAACGAAAATCCGTAGCCGATTCCGAATGGACGGTATTGCGGTCTGCACTCGGGATACAACGCCACGTACCACTTAAGATGCACGTATCTCGTCTAATCCAAATTTGTATTTGAGCATGTCATAGTTCTAGGCCGTTTATTTATTATTTTAAGCATGAGTTAATTTAGACTTGTTATTTAATTTTCAAAGCATGATTGTGTTATTTAGGCATGTTGTTTCTTCATTCTTTATGCATGAGGTTTCGTTTAGTTTATGTTTATGTTTAATTAGTTATTTGTTTACTTTGGTTTAATGGTTCAATATGCTCGTTGTGTTATATTGCGTGGAGTTATTTGGATGAAAGCATGTTAGATCTAAGTACCCTTGAGCATGAATGTTGAATAGATTCGGTTAGTTTATTGCACAAATCATATCATCACAAGTGACATAAGTAAGGGACCATTCTGAACCCAACGGTTTGAGGTCTTCCCTTGCGAGGGGTGAGTGCGGCCTTAAATCTTTGTCCCGGTTCACACCGGTTGGCGACTCCATGTTATTTCGTACTCCCAACTAGGCCGCGAGTCTAGAACAGCGTCGTCAGGTTCTGTTGTCTACAGTTTGGCGACTCCACTGGGATATTTTGAATCGGCCCCGAAATCATGTCTTGTGATGTTTATGATTTGTGCTTCAGTTAATCGTTTCTATGGTAGGTTGAAAGGGGTTAATCAAAGGCTTTGTTGGAGCTAGGTGATGGTTGGGTGTCTTCCTTCACTCACTAGCTTTTCATAAGGAAAAGGTGTGAAGACACCGAGATAATCATTACTTGTAGCTCGTTGTGACAGACTAGTTTGGAGGACTCGTTGTTTATTCATGACACCAAGTGATAAGAGCCTAAGGGGCTTGGGTACTTAAGAGAGCCTCGCTCCACCCTCCCTCTGGGGAATCTACAACGAGAAATCCATTCGACAGTTAGTCACACACCGTAACTCGTTGGCACGTACCGTAAGGTATAAAAAAGGTGCACTCACTTGGTCGCTTGAACCCATGAGTGGGGAGTCCTAGTTGTGGGTAATCCTTCGTCAAACGAGAGCCTTTGTCTACACTCCTGTAAACCCACATGTGAACATAGTTGTATGACCTATAGGGGCCACCCTTTATGCTTTTGATAACCCCATGCATATTGTGTCTCATACACCACATGCATCTCATGCATACATGCATCATGTTAACCCTCGTGTCTTAAAAGCCATCATAGATATCCGTTGGGTTAGGGATAAAAGAAGACTTGTCAAGAAGAGTTTAGAAAACATGGATATCGGGAAAAAGGAAATCGAGAAAAAGAGAACTTTACTGCAAGGATAGAAAGACCATGGGGGGCCTTCAAAAAAAAGAAAAAAAAAAGAAAAAAAAAAAAAAAAAAAAAGAAAAAAAAGGAAAAAAAGGAAAAAAAAAAGAAGAAAAAAAAAAGAAAGAAAGAAAAGAGAAAAAAGAAAAAGAAAAGAATTGTTTGTTCTTAGTCATTAATAGTTAGACATAAGTCCTATGATGAAATCGTTTGCTTTAGGGTGAAATCTTAGAAACGATAAACTCTTGATGTGCTTTTATCTGATACTTTGAGTGATTGATCTATGTTAGACTCGTAAGCACTTAACTATAGGTTCTTAGCGGTGAAAACCTGAGTAGTTGGCAAGGTGACTAGTTGAAGAAATTGTAGGTCGGTGAATGACCGTTTGCTTAGATGTCTATCTTGATTTGCTTATGTTATGATGTGTGGTATGGTTGAAAATGAAAGAAAAGTCTCTAAAGAAAAGAATTGAACCACCTATAACAGATAAGCGTGAAGCTACCCATGGGCGAGTATTAGGACCACCATGAGGAGAAATGCTACCTTAAAGGGTAGGAGTATTGAAAAAAGAAAGGAGAAAAAAAGAAGAAGTTCAAAATGAAAAGAAAAAGAGAGACAAAAAAAAAAAAAAACCATACCACATTGAGCACAGAAAAGCAACTGCAGGCATAATTGAGATATCTAGGTTGTTTGACCCATCGATCCCGATTTTTGAAACGAAATCATCGAGTTAGCTTACCTAAGGATTAAGCTGTGAAAGAACATTTGCACACACACACTTTGAGTCTGGCATAGATCATTTGTTCAAAGACTTGGATTTGAGTTGCATTGGGTGTTTTGAAGGTTCTTTGGTTTCATTACTGAGCATTCTTTGAGGACGATGATATGTGTAACTATTGAGACTATTTCGTAGCATAGTATGATGATATAGAAGGCCCCACCATATGGTTCATCTTGACCAAATACAAACAGCGGAGAGCAGAAAGCTAAACCAAGACTGGGGGTGACAAGTCTACCACACCGTGAATCAAGGACATAACAAGATATTGAGTCATGAGACCAGAGAGAAGACTGAGCAGTCTCCTGGAGAACTGGTGGAAGACCTAACCCAACAGAATAGGAAATTCATGCATGCATGCATACACGTAATGTATTTTTGCATTATTTTTTTGTGTTTGTTTCGTTTTGCATTCACGGGTTTCAAAGATGAAAAAGAGAAAGTGGCAGAGACAAGCCAACCAAAATCAGCAACATATGCGTAATAGTTTGGGGATGAGTCCCGGGGTTGAGGCCCACATCAGTATCAGTTTTGGGGCAAGGCCCACATCAGTTTCAGTCTGGGGGCTAGGCCCACATCAGTATCAACTCAGGGTCGAGGCCCACCTTATCAGCAGTTTGGGGAATGAATCCCAGGGGAATGAATCCCACATCGCTAGAGTTTTGGAGTGAATCCAGGGAATGAATCCCATGGCCGAGGCCTACGTCGTCAGAATTTGGAATGAATCCGGGAATGAATCCTAGGGTCGAGGCCCATATCAACAGAGTTTTGGAATGAATCCGAGAATGAATCCCAGGGTCGAGGCCCACATCGTCAGAGTTTCGGGAATGAATCCCAGGGCCGAGGCCCACGTCTTTAGAATTTGGAATGAATCCAGGGAATGAACCCCAGGGCCGAGGCCCACGTCATCAGAATTTGGAATGAATCCAGGGAATGAATCCCAGGGCCGAGGGCCATGTCGTCCGAATTCGGAATGAATCCCAGGGCCGAGGCCCACGTCTTCAGAATTTGGAATGAATCCCAGGGCCGAGGCCCACGTCTTCAGAATTTGGAATGAATCCCAGGGCTGAGGCCCATGTCGTCAGAATTTGGAATGAATCCCAGGGCCGAGTCCCACATCAGCATCAGTTTAGGGCGGGGCCCACATCAGCTTCAGTTTGGGGCGAGGCCCGTATTAGCATCTATATCAGTCTTGTCGGGTATGGCATTTTACGGGCGAGGCCCACATCTTTATTAGCATCAGTCTTGTCGGGTATGGCATTCTGGGGGCGAGGCCCACATTACATCAGTATCAGTCTTGCCGGGTATGGCATTCGGGGGCGAGGCCCACATTACATCAGTATCAGCATTGCCGGGTATGGCATTTTGGGGGCGAGGCCCACATTACATCGGATCAGTTTCTACCGGGTATGGCATTCTGGGGGCGAGGCCCACATTACATCAGATCAGTTTAGTCCGGGAATGGACACGCCGAGAATGGCACGCCGGGAATGGCACTCCGAGAATGGAGATATAGTCCGGGAATTGACAGTCCGGGAATGGACAGATTGGGAATGAGCACGCCGAGAATGACACTTCGGGAATGGAGATCGGATCGGGAATGGACCACAACACGGTGACGGTTCGGGAATGGACCTCATCACACCTCATCACAGTAACACTCCGGGAATGGAGATCGGTTCGGGAATGGACCACAACACGGTGACGGTTTGGGAATGGACCTCATCACACCACATCATAGTAACACTCCGAAAAATGGAGCACGGTTTGGAAATGGACCATCATCACATCAGCGATGCCTCGGAAATGGGGTTTAGCATGCCGGAAATGGCACTCCGAAAATGGAGCACAGTTCGAAAATAGACCATCATCATATCAGCGATGCCTCGGAAATGGGGTTAGCATGCCGAAAATGGCACTCCGGAAATGGAGAACGGTTCGGAAATGGACCATCATCATATCAGTGATGCCTCGGAAATGGGGTTTAGAATGCCGAAAATGGCACTCCGGAAATGGAGCACGGTTCGGAAATGGAGCATCATCATATCAGCAATGCCTCGGAAATGGGGTTTAGCATGCCGAAAATGACACTCCGGAAATGGAGCACGGTTCGGAAATGGACCATCATCATATCCGCGATGCCTCGGAAATGAGGTTTAGCATGCCGAAAATGGCACTCCGGAAATGGAGCACGGTTCGGAAATGGACCATCATCATATCAGCGATGCCTCGGAAATGGGGTTTAGCATGCCGAAAATGGCACTCCGGAAATGGAGCACGGTTCGGAAATGAACCATCATCATATCAGCGATGCCTCGGAAATGGGGTTTAGCATGCCGAAAATGGCACTCCGGAAATGGAGCATGGTTCGGAAATGGACCATCATCATATCAGCGATGCCTCGAAAACGGGGTTAACATTCAGACATTTGTGGCACTCTAGGTACGGAGGCGTCACTGCGACACCCTAGGTACGGGGTTAGCACTCAGACATTTGTGGCACTCTAGGTACGGAGGCGTCACCGCGACACCCTAGGTACGGGGTTAGCATTCAGACATTTGTGGCACTCTAGGTACGGAGGCGTCATCGCGACACCCTAGGTACGGGGTTAGCACTCAGACATTTGTGGCACTCTAGGTACGGAGGCATCACCGCGACACCCTAGGTACGAGGTTAGCACTCAGACATTTGTGGCACTCTAGGTACGGAGGCGTCACCGCGACACCCTAGGTACGGGGTTAGCATTCAGACATCTGCGACACTCTAGGTACGGAGACCCAACCGCGACGCCCTAGGTACGAGGTTTAGCATTATCAACTCAGCACAGCAGGCAGACCAGGTGACAGCTGGCGAGCCAGGTAAGTAAAAATACATTGCACGTACTTTGATAGGATTGTCATTGTCACACACTGCAAAAGTCCCATCAAAGTGGGGGCGACTGTAGGCATTGCATTTTTGCATATTAGCCCGATGATAAGTCTCATATGGAGACACTACCTCTTTAGTTGTGAAAGCCGCGGGAAACGGACGTTGGAAGGGTAAAGTTGGAAATTAGCATTTTGTCAGATTTAACTCGCTTGTTTCGCTTCTGGTTGCTTGTTGGACCTCTGTTTTAAAACACACCAAACCCATTAAATCACATCCAAAAATATTAAAACATTTAAAATATTTAAAACACATCACACAAATTAAATAATTAAAACATTTAAAATACATGTCACAAATTAAATTAAAACAAATTAAATTAAATTAAAACACATTTCACAAATTAAATCACCTTCCTAAATTAAATTAAATCCCTTTCCTAAAATACATAAATCAAATTCCTAATTTAATTAAATCACCTACCAATTTAAATAAATCATATCCTTAACTAAAAAGAATAAATCAAATCACTTTCCTTAATTAAAAGATTTTCCTTATCACATACTAAATTAAAAGATATCCTCAATTAATACACAAATCATATTCTTTCCCCAACAAGGTAAATCCCCTCCCTTGGCCTATAAAAAGAACCATTCACCCCCTTACCAAACCCTGGCTGGCTGGCAGATTCACACAAAAAATACAACAAATAATAACCCTAAACCTGCCCTTCTCTCCCCTCTCAGCCTCCACGAACTTAACACCAAAATCTTCCCAAATCAACCGAATTCACTGCCCTCACCAAGTCCCTTCATCCAGCTCCACGCCAAACAGCCACACGTCTTCAAAGCCACATAACTTCATCAAACCAACTCGTCCCCACTGCTTCAAACTTAACAAACGCACCAAAACTCCACTCAGCTCACACATAACCCTTCTTCCACGCTAATCGCCATCTGTCCCACAAATCTGCCTCACGCTTGCCCCTTCAAACGCCACACACCTACACAAACCTTAATCACGCCTCAACTCACGTAAGCCATCTGGAAAGACCCATGCCTCAGCCAAAACACCTCCCTACACAGCCCTAAAGTCGCCACAAACAGCCCCTACACATAGCCTCACTGCACGCCTGAAACCAAGCCAAAAACACCCACTGCACTGCACCTAAACTGCCGCATTCTGCCTCCCCATTCTGCCCAGTTTTTGCTGCGATTTTAACCCATAAAACAGCCCTAAAACCACCCTAAAACTGCACCAAAAAACTGCATAAAGTTCTCCCTAAAAGCCCTTAAAACCGCAAGCCAATTAGCCTTCACAATCACCCAAAACAGTCCACAAAACGGCCAAAACAGTGACCTGAAACGCAGCAGCAAAACAGCAGCGAAACGGACCAAAAACAGCAGCCCGAGCACTAAAACAACGAGGAGAAACGTTGAGTAAACAAATCGGAAAAGTAGCGGATCATTCACCCTTCCAACGGACGTGTAACGCCCTTTCTTAAGACGACAAAAGAGGTTAGACCTGAGGGCACCCTTTTTACCTATCTTCTTTACTTTTGTTTTATTTATTTTGATATATAATTGCATGAGAGTCGTTTGAGGCATGATGTGATGTGTGGATGAGCGGGATATGTGTTCCCTTTTGTGGTATATCGGATGGAAACCCGGACGTAAATTTCGTAGCCGATTCCGAATGGACGGTATTGCGGTCTGCACTCGGGATACAACGCCACGTACCACTTAAGATGCACGTATCTCGTCTCATCCAAATTTGTATTTGAGCCTGTCATAGTTCTAGGCCGTTTATTTATTATTTTAAGCATGAGTTAATTTAGACTTGTTATTTAATTTTCAAAGCATGATTGTGTTATTTAGGCATGTTGTTTCTTCATTCTTTATGCATGATGTTTCGTTTAGTTTATGTTTATGTTTAATTAGTTATTTGTTTACTTTGGTTTAATGGTTCAATATGCTCGTTGTGTTATATTGCGTGGATTTATTTGGATGAAAGCATCTTAGATCTAAGTACCCTTGAGCATGAATGTTGAATAGATTCGGTTAGTTTATTGCACAAATCATATCATCACAAGTGACATAAGTAAGGGACCATTCTGAACCCAACGGTTTGAGGTCTTCCCTTGCGAGGGGTGAGTGCGGCCTTAAATCTTTGTCCCGGTTCACACCGGGTGGCGACTCCATGTTATTTCGTACTCCCAACTAGGCCGCGAGTCTAGAACAGCGTCGTCAGGTTCTGTTGTCTACAATTGCCCTATCATCCAATTTGTTAGTTTTTGTGAGCTTAACATATGCATCACATCCCCAAACTCTTAGATAACTAAGACTAGGACGTTTCCCAGACCATAACTCATATGGTGTTTGAATAACATTCTTGGAAGGAACTTGGTTTAGTAGCAGTGTTGCAGTTTCTAAAGCAGGACCCCAAAATGAAAGAGGTAGATCCGTGCCAGGCATCATTGATCAGACAATATCTAATAATGTCCGATTTCTCCTTTCGGAGACCCTATTATGCTGTGGAGTTCCCAGAGGAGTCCACTGGGAAACAATGCCATTTTCTCTCAAGTAATCTTGAAATTTGTTGCTTAATTATTCACCACCTCGGTCAGACCTCAGTGACTTAATACTTTTATTAAGCTGGTTTTCTACTTCAGCTTTGAAGTCTTTAAATTTCTCAAAGGCTTCAGATTTGTACCGCATAAGGTACACATACCCATATCGCGAGTGATCATCGATAAAGGTAACGAAGTAGAAGAATCCACCTCTAGCGGTGACTGACATTGGTCCGCATACATCAGAGTGTATGAGTTCTAATATCTTCACTGCACGCTGTCATTTACCTTTGAAGGGTAATTTGGTTATTTTACCAAGTAAAAAATACCCACAAGTTCCATAAGGTTCATATTTGAAGGGTCTGAAATACCCATCCTTATGTAGCTTAGTTAATCGTGTTTCATTGATATGACCTAAGCGACTGTGCCATATAATTGATTCATTGAGATTATTCGAGTTAACGTTGTATATATTAGAGGTTGAACATTCTTTGTTAGTTTGTAAGATATAGATACCATTATTCAAAATACCATCTCCATATTTTATTTCATTGAAATAAATAGAACATTCATTACAACTTATTAGGCATGAAAAGCCTTTATTACATAAAGAAGAAATTGAAATGATGTTCTTTACTAGAGAAGGTACATAAACACAATCTTCTAAGTCTAAAACTAAACCATTCGGCAAAACTAATGAATAAGTCCCCATGCACAATGCAACCAGTTTTTCTCCATTACCCATACGTAAGTCAACCTCCCCATGACGGAGTCTCCTACTATTTCTCAGGCCCTGCACATTGTTACACAAGTGAGTCCCACAACCGGTGTCAAACACCCAAGTAGAAGGTTCAGAGTTTTGAGAATATAGTTCAATCATATACAACATACCTGAAACATTGGGCTTCTTGGCCTCTTGGGCTTCCCTAGCTTCCTTGGCTTTCAAGGATCTGCAGTCTTTCTTCCAATGACCCTTCTTTCCACAAAAGAAACATTTCCCCTTTCCTTTTTTCTTCTCCACCTTACCATTGGGCTTTAGGTCATCTGGAGCTTTAGCCTTGCCCTTATTTTTCTTTGGGCCTCGTGGCTTTAGGTCCGTACCCGTAAGCATGACGTATGTTTTAAGCTCTGATTTCTAGTCCTTCTCTGCTTGCTTTATCAGATTGTACAATTCTGCTAAAGTAGCATAATAAAGTTAGAGAAGTCTTTTGGTAAGGACTGAAGAATTAGATTGTGACCTATCTCATGATCCATGATGAACCCGAGGTTGGCCAATTTTTCAATGTGGCCAATCATCTTAAGCACATGTCCACTAACAGATCCTTCCTTATACCTTGTTTGGAATAAGGCACATGACACTTGGAATCTCACGGTATGAACGGAAGTTGCATACAACACCTTCAAGTGAAAGATGATGGTTTGAGCATCCATATCTTCGTGAGCTTTTTGAAGTTCATCCGACATAGAGCCAAGCATTATGAAAACTTCTTGCTCATCATCATCGACGTGTTTGTTCCAAGCATCAAATGTATTTTGGTCAGCATCTTCTGCGGGTTCAGAGGGAAATGGTCTTTCAAGAACACATAAAATCTTTTCTTATCGTAAGACAATTTTAAGGTTTCTAAACCAGTCATTGTAGTTGTCCCATTTGAGCTTATGCTCATCAAGGATGGAACGAAGTGATATTCTGTTTGCCATTTGAATGTTTGTGAAATATTTTAACCCATCCGTTAAGAGAGAATGTTAAAATTAAGAATTTGTTTTCATTAATGTTTCATAATAACATGGGCTTTTAATATTATGAATTTGCTCCCACTCAATTATTTTAAAATTTTAAGCAAATCGCATCAACCCCAATATGATGGATTTCTTATAGGCAAGGATCCCATTATCATCATTTCACAACTCTGACTAGGGCCGGTCGTTATAAAATACGATAATTAGGTAGGTTCCCAACCAATTTATGATATAAATCACAATTCCTTGATCATTGGGTTAGGCAATCAAACATGTCATAGCTTATGCAAGTCCTTGTGGACACCTAATCTTTGCCACTAAGTTATAAGACCACGCCTAAGGGTCGCTGCGTCTTATGACTCAAAAAGTCAAACCTTTGTCAATAGTACGATTTAGGGACAAATTGGTATTGGTCAGTCTGGTAAAGCCTAGTCCTGCCAATACGGTTTAAGCCCTTTGGGTCTATACTTTACAATGGGAGGAAAATTTTAGACTTAAATTATTATTGAGGATTTTAGCAAGTTTAAGTGAATAACTGTCAAATGGATTCCTCCATTGAAAATTCCCCAGAGGGAGGGTGGAGTGAACTATCTTAAATACCCTTACCTCTTAGGCTCTTATTGCCTTGGTGACAGGAATAAACAATAGATCCTCCAAATTAGTCCAACACTTTAATTATGCTTTAAGGTAAGCTTTGAGTAAATGATTATCTAGATGTCTTCACAACGTTTCCTTTTGGCTATAAAAAGGTAGTGAGTGAAGGAAGACACCAAATCATTATCTAACTCTAGTAATACATTTGGTTAAATTAACTTTAGTTTGGAAAGTTTTATTAACGCCTTGGTCCCACCCCACTTGTATCTTTTATAATGTCTTTTATTATAAACAAGTGATTTATATTTATTAGCCTTAAAGGTAATAAATCTATGAGTTCATCACAGAATAATTACTTAGCTAAGGGATAAGAAATACACCCTCTATTTCCTTAGAAAGACTCTAGATGCTTGCACCCTAAAATAATCATGTCAATTCTAATCATACATAGAATCATCAAGCATATGAGTTTTAATATGTTGGAATTATTTTAGGCATTAAATAACTTTGATTAATATTTAATTATGATATTGCATTTATTTTAATCAAATAAATTTACTATTCATGTTTTTTTACAGATACGTGAACTTTAAATGCAATTCAAATCTTAACCAAATCATGAAACACTTGTCCCTAAAAGTAAGTTCCTGGTGTTAGCTTTCCAACGAGCTTTTACACACCCAATTTCGAGTTCAAATGAGAGATAACTAATCAAAACAAAAACTGCGCTCTGAAACTACTGTTGGGAAGCGGCTACGAGTGCGCATCAGAGAATTAAATAAATCAAATTATGATGCTGCTATTCTTTTGCCCAAGACCCATTTGTTTTGATTATTCTACAAGCTAGGCATGTTACTATATATTCTACACATAAAAAACTCATAAAACATGCAAAGAACATAAACCTAAACATGCTAACTATCATAAGAACTCTAATTAAAATAAATAAAGAAAAAGACTTACGTGAACAGAAGACTCCTCCAGTCCTCCCTCCAATCTACAAGCTTTTCTCGAATTCAGCAAGCTCTCCACGTTCCAAAGAGCCACCCAAGTGTGTGGCCTCCAAATGTGCACACACCAAATCCAAAACTCAACGACAAGACTACGCCTTGAGTGCACGGGTATTTTGCCCTTGGTGCTAGCCTAGGCAAATACCTCAAAACTTTTAACTCAAGGTTCCTCTAGTCAATTAAACTTAGGGATCCTCAAAATCAGTGGCTTACTCTTAAACTTTAGAGTTGCTCACTTATATAAACCCAATATATGAAAGGTTTGGTGTAAAAATTTGTAAAGAATTCTTTGGTTTATTAGGCGCTCCAAAGACAATAAAATTAATTAAGAATCTGATGTGGGATAAATGCCAATTTAATCTTAGCCATTGGATCTTAATTTAGTGGTTTAATGAGATTATAAAACCCTAATAAGAGTTTGGGCCGAATTGGAATTCAAAACAAATAACAAAAAAAAATTACAATTCACGTTATTTATTTATTTATTTATTCTAATTCTCAAAGTGCCCTCATCGTCATTCACCAATCCCAATGCCACTTTGGAACCTCATAAATGATCTGTTCAATAATTAAACACATTGAACCATTTATGAACAATTCCTACAGCAATCATATATGCTGTTAAATTTTTACTGTACACTATTAACCATTGATTTTGACTTTGTTGTGTGTGACCTTTTGGGTTCCCCTCAAGTTGGACATAAAATGAATCGTGATAATTTAATCGAATATAAACACTCCATGTGAAAACTTTTGGCGGTCAGTTTGATGGACACGAGCAACTCTTGCATCCATGTGATACACCAAGTGGACAGATCTCCGCTAGTAGCCTATGAGATCGGCTACCCCACTTAAGGGCGGATCATATCATCATGCTAGTCTCTCTTCTTTGTGAACGCCCAGATTATTCACAAAACTATGACTAGGAACATTTGAGAGTATGATTCTCATAAGGCGTGGTAGCCATCATCTTATTACTCCAAGGGCTTTATTACAGTGTTTGATGATTCATATATTTTATGTAAGACACGTATAATAAAGATTTCCATTTTATTAATTAATGAAAATATTGCAAATGCATGTACATATAGCCCATCCACAAGTGGGGTATAGGACATATCCCTAACAAGTCCAAACATGATCCAAATATGCCAGAAGCATGAGTCCGATATCCGCACTGGCTTTCATTCAGGAAGGATCCGCCTTGTTACGATATATTTGTATACTTTTGGATATCTCCAAGTCCATCCTCATGACCGTGATTACTGAAGGCCCAATTCGTCATTTCTAGACAATGACACGATCCCCCATAATAGGCTTCATCAACATTATGAATGGGTCATCTTTGTCTTTTACCGATGGGAAGGGACTGAGGTAGCCAATGGTCATATTTGTAGCATAGGAGAGAACGATTTTCTGTACCCCACATTGGTGCAAAAAATAAGCCATACCTAGGACATAAATTGACTTACCACGAGTGTGGGAGGAATAAGGTCGGAAGGATATATGATGTTTTGATAACGACATGCATCTCATGTATCTTATGCATCTCATGCATACACGCATTATGTTAACCATGTGTCTTAAAAGCCATCATAGATATTCGTTGGGTTATAGAAGAAAGACTTATCAAGAAGAGTTTAGCAAACATAGATATCGAGGAAGGGGAAGCCGAGAAACAAAAATTTTACGGCAAGAATAGAAAGACCATTGGGGGGCCTTCAGCAAAAACAAAAAAACAAAAAAACAAAAACAAACAATTGTTTATTTTTAGTCCTTAAAAGTTAGGCATAAGTCTGCTGATGAAATTTGTTTTCTTTATGGTGAAATCTTAAAAACGATAAGTCATTGATACACTTTTATCTGATGATTTGAGTAATTGATCTAGGTTAGACTCGTGAGCACTTAATCATAGGTTTATAGCAGTGAAAACCTGAGTAGTTGGCAAAGTGACTAGTTGAAGAAGTTGCAGGTCGGTGAATGACCATTTCCCCAGATGTCTATCATGATTTGCTTGTGTTATGATGTGTAGTATAGTTGAAAGTAAAAGTAAAGTCTCAGAAAAAAATATTAACCACCTATAACTGATAAGGGTGAAGCTACCCATGGGCGAGTATTAGAACCACCATGAGGAGAAATGATACCTTAAAGGGTATGTGTGTTGACAAAAAAAAGAGAAAAAGAAAACCATACCTTATTGATCACGAAAAAGCATTTGTAGAGCATAATTGAGATATCTATGTTGGTTTGACCCATCGATCCCAATTTTTGAAACAAAATCATCGAGTTGGCTTACCTAGGGATCAAGCTGTAAAAGAACCTTTGCACACACACACACTTTGAGTCTGGTTTAGATCATTTATTCAAACGCTCGGATCTGAGTTGCATTTTGTGCTTTGAAGGTTCTCTGGTTTCATTACTGGGCATTTTTTTAGGAAAATAATATGTATAACTATTGGGACTATTTCGTAGCATGTAATATAGTATGTTGATATGGGATGCCACATCTTGTGGTCCACCTTGACCTAGTGCAAGCAGAGGAGAGCAGAAACCTAAAGCAGGCCTAGGGGGCGACCAAAGACTCTTTTATGCAAAGGGCACCGAAGAGCGCAAGGAGGGCCTAACCAAGGATAATATCGAGCCAAAAGGATAAAGAAAACCCATCGGAATAGGAAATACATCCATGCATACATCCATACACCTCACATACACATAATTTTTATTTTGTGTTCGTAGGATTTTGAAGAAAAAAGGAAAAAACGGCAAAGACGAGCAAGTCAGGAACGGTTCAAAAATGAACCATCTCACATCAACTCATTAACGGTTCAAACATGAACCATCTCAACTCAGGAACAGTTCAAAAATGAACCATCTCTCATCAAGTAACGGTTAAAAAATGAACCATCTCAACTCAAGTAACGGTTCAAAAATGAACCATCTCTCATCAAGTAACGGTTCAAAAATGAACCATCTCTCATCAAGTAACGGTTCAAAAATGAACCATCTCTCATCAAGGAATGGTTCAAAAATGAACCATCTCTCATCAACTAACAGTTCAAAAATGAACCATCTCAACTCAAGTAACGGTTCAAAAATGAACCATCTCAACTCAAGTAACGGTTCAAAATTGTACCATCTCAACTTAAGTAACGGCTCAAAAATGAACCATCTCTCATCAAGTAACGGTTCAGGAATGAACCACCTCAACTCAATAACGGTTTAGGAATGAACCATCTTTCATCAAGTAACGGTTCGAGAATGAACCAGGGGTCAAGCACCTCATCATCAAATCAACTCAGTTCGAAGCATCTCGTAAAACAGCAGGTAAGTCTGGCAACAGCCGACGAACCAGGTAAGTAAAAATGCATGCATAACTTTGATAGGGTTGTCACTGTCACACACTGCACAAGCCCCATCAAAGTGGGGCGACTGTAGACACTGTATTTTTGCATAAAGCCAAATGATGAGCCTCATATAGAGACATTACCCGATAAGTTACGGAAGTAGTGGGAAACGGACGTCAAAAGGGAAAATTCAAAAATTAATACCTTATCAAATTTAACTCAATTTGTTTAGCTTCAGATTCGCTTAATTGATCTCTGTTTTAAATATTAGCCTCGGCCCAAAACCCCCGCAACCCAGAAAAGCCCACATACTCATACACACCCATCCAAAACCCATGCAACCCTTTTATGCCCACACGCCCAAGCCCAATCCAAGACATTTTAATCACATGCAAAACATGTCAAAATCCCTCCAAATCCCTTTCCAAATTTAAAAATATTTTGAATCCAATCCCCACCAAAATTACATAAATTCTTTCCCTAAATAACTTAATAAAATACATCCCATTTTGATATGATTTATTTCCTTACTTGGTAAATCCTAGCACACTATTATAAAAACATAACAATTCTAAACCCTAAGCCCTTCTCTTTGGAGACACAAACTCACGGTAAAAAATAAACCCTAAGACTCTTTTCCACCTCTCGCCTCTCTCTCAACATTCCCCTATCCCCCTCACACACACTCACGACATTCACCAAAGAAAAGAACCCTAGCTCTCTCCTTTCTCGTCTTCTATTCCTCTTATTCCTCTCACACACCCTCGTAAACCACAACAAACTTCCCCTTAACCCAAAACAATACTAAACAAAAAATAAAAAAAACCATCAACTGCCCATCCACTAGACAAAGACACACGGCAAGGAGCAACACAAAACAAACAAGTGACCAACAAAACTAAAACACACAGCCCTTTCACGCCACTCACACAAACAACATCCCTCCACGTGAAAACAAACACAAAACCGTGAACCAAGCTACCCATAAGCCCTCAGCAACTTGAACCAAGCCCTTCACCACCACTAAACAAACCCTAGACACTTTCACTGCTCCTTCATCTTCTTGGACCGAACACAAAGAAACAAACAACCCTCCACCGTGAGCAACAAACGGTAAAACAACCCCTAGCCACGAACAAAATCAACAAAACCCTTCACGCCAAACCCCCCACTGACCGAAACAATAATAATACAAACCCTAGACACTTTCACTACTCCTTCATCTTCTTGGACCGAACACAAGAAAACAAACAACCCTCCACCGTGAGCAACAAACGGTAAAACAACCCCTAGCCACGAACAAAATCAACAAAACCCTTCACGCCAAACCCCCCACTGACCGAAACAATAATAATACAAACAGCCTCTAAACCGAGTCCAAAAATAGTATCAAAAAACCCAAATCGAGACTAAAATAGTAGCCAAAACCGAGACTAAAATAGTCCTCAAAAATCCAACAAACAGTCCAAATCTAATCCAAAAATCATCCAAAATCAACCCCAAAAATCACAGCAAAACCAGAGAAAAGAGCAGCCCAAAACAGCGAAAACAGTAAATCAGTTAACCAAAAAAATAGCGGAGCATTAACCATTCTGGCGATGTCTCGACGCACTTCCGAGAAGCGACTTAAAAGGTAAGACCTAATTCCATCTCTTTAATATTCGTTTTTTTATCCTGGACACGGCATGCTTGGTTGGACGTGGAATACGTCCAACCGGGCATGCTAGATCCCACACTAACGGCCAAGTCCCTGGGTCATATTTGATTTCTTTAATATTTCTGTTATTTATTTTTTTTAAGTTCATTTAATGTCTGTGTTTATTATTCCGCTATTTACTTTCCGTTCGTTATTCCGTTAGTTATTTATTCATCGTTATTTGTAAGCGCGCATGGCTATTTACATTGGATTAAAGGTCCCCTCATTTGCGGGAAATGCCTGAGGATAACCTTTGCCATGATATTTCGCTGCGCCGGACGAGGTATGCATGTTTAGATGTGAAATACATCCAACCGGGCATACGAGGTCCTATATAGATGTCGGCCAAGTCTCTTAGTCGCATCTCTTTTCTTTTATTCAGTTATTCACCTTTCTCTATTGTTCCGTTATTTATTCATTTAGCATTATTTTTCTACTTTCATGACTATTTGCGTTGGATTAAAGGTCACTCATTTTGGTATATCGGATGGAAACCAAGACGTAAATTCCGTAGCCGAATCCGAATGGATGATAGTACGGTCTGTACTTGGGATACAACTCCACGTACCACTTGGGAATGCCTGAGGGCGCCCTCTACCACATTTATCTTGTAGTCTTGGACGATGCAGGCTTTGTTAGACATGAGATATATCCGACCAGGCATACGAGGTCCCATATAGATGTCGACCAAGCCTCTTGGTCGCATCTCGTTTCTTATATTTTTTGATTCATTTTTCCTTGTTATTCCATTATTTATTTATTTGTCGCTGATTTTTAGTGCGCACGGCTACTTACATTGGATTAAATATTGGACAATTATGACCCATAGCATCACTATTTCTCATATATTTGGGTATAGGATACTCATGTAAGTGTAATAGGAGGTTGTGTTTACCGATGGTACGGGAACAGCTTCGCTCTAGATAGACCCATCGGAATTCTATTGGTAGTATGACTATGTGTCTATGGAAGTCTGAATCAGGGTATGTGTATTTGGTCTTAACCTGATACTTACACTGCTAATACTTGCGACAATCAATATACTTTGGTTTTAGGCGTCCAGGGCTTTAGCAGGTTCTGTGTACGCCTCTTATGGGTATATTGAGAATCGTAGTGTATTGGGTGTGATGTCGAGATGGAAGTATCACTCCAGTCATAGTGGAGATGATGATCACGTAGGATACAGAACTGGTGCTCTTTTATGCTACAGCTATCGGGATATTATGACTAGGTCATGTTTATCCAATTATAGAGACTAGTTACCAGAGATCCGATATGTGCTTCGTATGGGGCAGATACAATTCCAGCCCCAGGCCTAGCACGTGACATCTGATACTGGATCGAAATACGCAATACTACGTATACTACGCCTGATATAGATCACATATTCCTTTAAGAATATTTCTGGAGAATTGGGTAGGCACGGTGCTTTGCTAGAAGCCAACCATGTCTTGTAAATCGGTAAAAACATAGTACTAGGTACGTACGTGTTTGGATAGTCCGACGACCAGATTTACTGCCAACATATCTGGGGATCTCATGAGTCGCTTCCCGAAGATTCAGCGATGACGTATGAATCGCACTTTATTATCTGGGATTAATTAATAGAAGAGAAAATTAATCTGGGATTAATTACGGAGATATTTTATCTAGGATAAAATATTATTTAAAGAGAGAGAACGATTAATTGGAATTAATCTATAAAATAATATATTAGATATATTATACGAAATTGGATTTTTGACGCGAATTAAAATAGATTTAATTCGGGCGAACGAGTTAATTTAGAATTAATTCGTCAGCAATGTGAATAGTAATTTTGCTAGGAAAAATCATTTAATTGAATTTGATTTAATTACGTCACAATGGAAAATTCATTAATTCGGAATTAGTGAACCTGAGCCCGGGAGTGTTTGTGATCCCACTCGTATTTCGAATTCAAGTGCGGCCCACAAGTCACATCTAGCGTCAAATCATTAGTCACTTTGATTGATGTGATGTCTAGTCACTTTTGATGTGAATAGTGATGGTGGTGGTTGGAATGCATTAATTGCCTTTTGGCTCCAAAAATTGGTTAACCTTTCTGAAAGGCAAATACCAAATTTTTGGTATATGTTTATTATTTATTTTGGAAATCAAAAACCAACGCACAACACACTTGCCCTTCTCTCTCTCTCCACTCACGTTTTGGAACCATTTTCCCTCATATCCCTCTCTCGGCTTTGAAGCCAATTTTCTTCTCCATTTCTTGCTAGACTGAGAACAATAAGAAACTCAAGAAAGATTTGTGGCAAATCTTTCCATTGCTAGCACATGAAGAGTCATCCAAAGGTGATAGGGAAACCTATTCATGAGCATGGAATCACAACACAAAGCTTGGAGCTTGGAGATCCATCCATGGAGTTGACCGAAACTTGGAGAGCACAAAATAATGCCATGGCCGAAAGCTTCAAGGAAGGTGCCAAGATTTTTTGTGTTCGTCGCATCGCAAAGCCGATCAATGTAAGTATGATTCCGCCATATTTATTTTGAGTATTCACATATGATTTCTATGTTTGAAATCGATCTTGGGACTAATCTAGAAACCCAACAATGGTATCTTGAGCCATTTTGAGCATGAGATTGAAATTATGGTAAAATTGGGTAAAATTGATTTGAGCATGTTTGAGTGAAATTGATTGTTTGGATATTCTTAAATTATGATAACATAGTGTTATGCATGATCAATTTGATGAAAATTGGATTGGATCAAATTTTCCCCAAATTATAGGCTTGGCCGAAACTTGGATGTTGCCCTAAGTCATGGTGATTTTTGATTTTGATCATTGGATGAGTTGAAATCATTTGGGTAATGTTGATTTAGGATTTAATTGGATTAAAACCGAATCAGACAAAGAAATCCCCAAATTGCCGTGAGTTGTAGCATGGAAAATGATTGATTTTTGATTCAATTGTGTTGGACATAAATTGATGATGATAAGCATAATTAATTGTGTAAATTGATGTTTTGGAAATATTAATTTGGTTAATTAATTATGGCATACACTTTAGGTTAATTAAATTATGAATTTTGGAATTTTGGTAATTTAATTAATTGGGCCAAATTTGGAATTCGGCTTGTAAAGTTGTAATTGGGCTTAATGGGCTTGGTTGGGCCAAGTTTGGTTTAGGCTAATTGGTTGGATCCAATTGGGCCCAAAACCATATCCATAAAGTCCAAATATGACTTAATGGACCTTTAATTTTAATTGGGCCTAATTGGTTTCTTGGCAAATAAGGGTGATTCCTTAAATGGGCTTTGGTATTTGGGTTTGACCCATATTGACCAAAAGTCCATGCCTTAAGAAATTAATTAAAAGCCCATTGGACTTTAATTAAATTGACATTGGATGTTAATTGGGCTTTGAGACCCGTAACGATTAGATTGAGATCTAAGTCGTAAAGGCACATTATAAAGTGTAATTATTTAATTTAGAATTAAATATAGAATTAGTATTAAAAACAAATTAAATTGGATTTAATGTTGTAGTTTAATATAATTCAAGAATTCGTACTTTGAGTACTTATTCACAAAACGAGTATGACTCGCGCAAAATCAAATCGTTGTTTGAACATTGGATGGTCATTAATTTCTGATTAATTAATTGGATTAGATTGATTGATAACATGCTTTGTGTGATTACATGGATGCGATGTATGAATAATGTATATCGGATGGATATTAGATGGGTGAGGGCAATTTTGGAAATTATTGTAATAAATTTAGAATTTATTAAATTGGACCTGCGTGTCCAGCCTATTACCTCTTGACTCTTTGTATTTCTCTTCTCACCTATTCCCCTAATGTAAATGAGGTTTCTTTAGAAGTGTTATGTAATCGGGTAGAAGTAATACTGTGTGCTAGCGGAGAGAGGAAATGGAGAGATTTGTTCTAGGAACAATGTGTTAAGTATCCATCCGCATATCATTATTATTTTTTATACGCGCCTTATTATGTTTTTAGAATGCATGTTTAAGGGTGTATGATGATGAGACCTTAACAAAGATAATAAATTGGTTGCCAATTTACGCGAAAAACCCTCAACACATATTAAGCGTTTTTCCTTCCATTGAGTGATTCTTACTCAAGATCCAAGATTGGCACTGGTTTGTTGGCCAAAGTCAAGACCTTTGTCCGTCGCGGATGTGTTTGAATCATGAAGGCTTTGTTCTATATCAGTGTCTTGTCCAAGTTGTGATTTGCTGGCCAAAGTCAAGATCACTTCTTGTCCGTGACATTGATTACGAAGCTTTCCATAGTCAATAGGTTCCGCTTAACTGGGATCACTAAGTTTGTTGTGCCAAAGCCAAGGCTTAGTTGATTCAGAGGAAAAATGTTAGGGAATATATTGGATATATTGAGATATATAAGATATATGTTTTGGACTTGGATTTCCACCTACTGGATCTATGAATTGGATGAGATCCAATTGATCTTAGAGATCTACCTAGTTAATTATCATACAATTGTTGGCCAAAGTTAAGATTGTGTGTTATTTAACGGGATCCTAGCCCATTAGGAAACAAGGTTTCCCGAGTACTCCACAGAGGGTTAGAGGCTCGTCGAAAAATAGTGGGAGGCAAGTATTAAATTTGCAATATTCGTTTAGTTACTTGCCAATACGCGCTCATTTCAATTTTCATCAATATTAATTAATATATTAGTTGGACTAATATTTAATGTTGTTTTAAATTAAATAGTTGGACTCTATTCAAACTACTTCAATTATAGTTGATTATATAATTGGATTATAGTAATCAATATATTTGAATTTAACCAATTGAATTATAGTTGATTATATAGTTAGACTATAGTAATCATTATAATAAATAGTACCTAAAATCGTTGATTAAATAGTTGGACTATAGCAATCAAAGATAATTGAAAGATTAGTGTTTAAAACATAATCATGGGTGAAAATGTCTTTAAACGACTTTAATTTTCAAATTGGGAATAAAATCTCAAGATAGTCCTGGCGACCGAGAAGTTACTTTATTTGATATAGTGACATCTCGAGCCTAAGCCCGGAGTTGAGAAAATAGTAGAACATGATATTTGGAATATTCATGTGATGATAACTTTAGTGCTTAATCCATTAAGCTTGCCGCAAAGACTCCTTAATTTCTTAGGCAGAACTAAGGATTAGATCCTTATAGTATGATATTGAAATTGAAGGATCTTCATAGATCTATTCTTAGATCTTAGAAGTACAAATTGCAATAGATAACTCTTGGAGAGTTAATGGCTATAGTCAATGAGACAAAGTCAGAGTTTGCAATAGGGCAAGAAGCGCAAGGCGCATCTTACTTCGACATTCTGGAAGGCCAAGGCTTGGCCAAAGGCTTATGGGGTGTGGAAAATGGGCAAAGGAAAAGTTATTATAATCTTTTGGGAGGACTAAGGACATATCCCAAGATGTCTACCTAAAATGTGGCAAACGGGGTCACTGAAAGCATGACTGCCGTATGAACAAGGCAGACATGAAGGAAGAGAAGACGGGCAAGGCTCCGACTTCAAATATGTTTGTCATAAACATGTTCGCTACTAGTATTAAAATTGGATTTTAGATACTGAGTGTGGTACATAAATATATACTGATGTGCAGAATCTGCTGACAAGCAGGATACTGACTTCAGTTGAGATTTACCTACGAATTAGAAACGGGACGAAAGTCGCTGTTTTAACCGTAGAAACCTAAGTTTAGGAACTACCCTTCGGGTGTGTACTTAAATTAGGAAATTGTTAGAATGTAACTAGTTTGACTAGAAACATTATCTCTATATCAGGGTTTAACCCGTTGCGGGTATACCTTTATATTCTAGAACACTAAAGTGTTTTATTTTATAAAGATGATATTGAGATAAACACATTGGATGTGAATAACAGTATTTATATTTTGAATATAAATAAATCTCAAACGTATAACATGACAAACAAAAACGAGATTTATATGTGGCATTGTTGTCTGGGACACAATTAACAAGACTCGTATATCCACACTTTCGAAGAGTGGATACTATGACGGATTTGATTCTATTCAAATGATGTCTACGAATCTATTTTATTAGGCAAAGTGTCTAAAACACCTTTTACTTGGTAAAAGTGTAACTGCCACCGATCTGTTAGCCCTCATTTATAGTGACATAAGTGGGCCCATGTCTAGCTAGGCTAGAGGTGGATATGAATGTTTCGTGACCTTTACGGATGTGGCATCGCGTTATGGTTATGTGTTTCTTTTGAATTACGAATCAGAAAATTTTGATTAATTCAAAGAGTTTCGACATGAAGTAGACAAACATATTGGCTATAGTATTAAAACCTTCACGGTTAGACCATGATGGAAAATACTTAAGCAATAAGTTTCTCAAATACTTGAAAGAGTATAGTATTCTTTCAATGAGGACTCCTCCCGGAACACGTCAATTTGACGGTGTGTCAGAACAGAGATATCTAATTTTGTTGGACATGATAAGGTTAATCATGAGTCGCTCTGAGCTACCATTTCCTTCGAAGGATACGCATTAACAGTGCAAAACTTATTTTGAATAAGGTTCCATAATAATCTGTTTGACAGACTTCATATTGGATATGAACAGGAAAGAAACTAGGTTTTCTCATTCCTGGTGATTTGTGAATGCTGGGCATATGTTTGGATGATACCAAACTAAAACCCAAATCGGATAAGTGCCTAAGTTGTAGGTTATCCTAAGGAAACCTAAGTATAGTACTTACACAACTCACTAGAGAACAATGTAATTGTGGCTCGCCATGTGATTTTTTGAAAGAGGAATACCTATATGCAGTGGTAAGTGAAAGGAGAGTAAAACTCGATGAAAATCGGAGTAATACTATTCCAGACACCGATTCCTTAATGGAACACGAAATAGTTCATCAAGGATGAAACTATACCATAATCTTCGAATACAAAAGAACCGCGCTAGTCGGAGAGAGTCATAAAACAACCTGGGAGGTATGGGTTTCTGATCTCACCTCATGAAGATGTCAGTCTTATTGAGGAATACGAACTGACTACGTATGAGGAAGTGATACAAGGTATCGACTCCCTATTATGGCAAAGTGCCATGAAGTCTGAAATGGATTCCATGTATATCAACTAAGTTTGGACACTAGTTGATGTACCATAAGGCATTGTGCCTATTGGTACTATATAAGTCTTCAAGGAAGACATACATGGATGGCAACATACCAACGTACTAAGCTGGGCTTGTAGCGAAAAGGTATCGTTATCAACATTGTGTAGATTACGACGAAACCTTTTACTCGTTGCCATGGTTAAATCCATTTGGATAATGCTTGCCAATGCTGCATGTTTCATTTATGAAATATGGCAGCTGAATGCCAAAACCAATTTCCTTAACAGAAACCTTTTGGAGGATGTTTACAACATCCTGACGGTTTTGTCGTACAAAATGAGAAAACAAGGTTTGCAAGTTAATTCGATCCATGGATGGATTGAAGCAAGCATAGCGTTCTTGGAACTATCGTTTTGATGTAATCATAATGTTATATAATTTAATTCAAAACGAAAATGATTCTTGTGTATATGAGAAGGTTAGTGGGAGCGCACTGACAATGAATGTCCAAAGTAATGATGACATATCATTTCTTGGAAATGATATTCCCATAATACAATCGGTGAAAGCTCGGCTTTCAAGAAAATTATCCGTAGAATTCTTGGGAGAAACAACCTTTATTCTAGGAACAAAGATCTATTGGGATAGATTTAAAGATGTTAATACTCTCCGAGAACTCGTATATTGAAAAAATGTACGTGACCTGATGTCTCATATACTTTGAGCATATGGAGTCACAATCGGGCCAATCCAAGTGATAGTCATTGGATTGATGTTAATAACATCCTTTAGTATCTTAGATGATCTAAGGATGTTGTCTTATACTCTGGAGAATGAGAACTTGAAGTGATTGGTTTCACTGCTGCAAGTTTCCAAACCGATAAAAACGACTATAAGTCGTAACAAAGGTACTATATAGTTTGAATAACGGAACAGTGAGCTGGAAATCTTCCAAGCAAGATACTGTTACCGAATAAACAACAAAAGTGGATTATTGCTGCAGCTGAGGCAGCAATAGAAGCCTTTTGGATCGATAATAATCCTAATCAAATTAGGAGTAGTTCTGTTAGCAGCTGAGCTAGGCTACAGCACAGGCTCAAGAATTAATGGTCTCATCAATGATCCAGATATATACATCAATATTCATCTGATGTGTTCAGATCATACATCGTGGCGATGTGATGATCGAATAAATCGCATCAGATGATAACACTGCAAATCCGCTGACGAAAGTATTTCCTCTGCAGAAGTTTGAGCGAACCGTACATAGTTCGGGTGTAGGTCACTTGAGTGATTGGCTATAGGCCAAGTGGGAGATTGTTGGACAATTATGACCCATAGCATAACTATTTGTACAAATCATGGTGTTGTTGTACAAATTAACTATGTGACAAAGGAAATTGCCCTTTTATCATTTGTAATTGGATTACCTAGATGTATAAATGATAAAAGGTCCATATGATAAGTTTCGGATTGAGATGATATGAGACAATATCAATCCATGAAGGTTAATCATTAATATCCCTAGTCAGAGTATTATCGAGGTTGGACATCGATAATGCGTAAAAGACTAGTATTACACTTATGCGCATTGTGGGAGCATAACAACATAGTTCTCATATATTTGGGTATAGGATACTCATGCAAGTGTAATAGAGGTTGTGTTTACCGATGGTATGGGAACAGCTTCGCTCTGGATAGACCCTTCGGAATGCCATTGGTAGTATGACTATGTGTCTATGTAATTCTGAATCAGGGTAGGTGTATTTGGTCGTAACCTGATACTTACACCGCTAATACTTGCGACCATCAATATACTTTGGTTTTGGTCGTCCAGGGCTTTAACAGGTTCTGTGTACGCCTCTTATTGGTATATTGAGAATCGTTGTGTATTGGGTGTGATATCGAGATGGAAGTATCACTCCAGTCATAGTAGAGGTGATGATCACGTAGGATACGGAACTGGTGCTCTTTTATGCTGCAGCTATCGGGATATTATGACTAGGTCATGTTTATCCGATTATAGAGACTAGTTACCAGAGATCTGATATGTGCTTCGTACGGGGCAGACACAATTCCAGCCCCAGACCTAGCACGTGACATCCGATACTGGATCGAAATATGAAATACTACGTATACTACGCCTGATATAGATCACATGTTCCTTTAAGAATATTTCTGGAGAATTGGGTAGGCACGGTGTTTTGCTAGAAGCCAACCATGTCTTGTAAATCGGTAAAAACGTAGTACTAGGTACGTACATGTTCGGATAGTCCGACGACCGAATTTACTGCCAACATATCCGGGGATCTTATGGGTCACTTCCCGAAGATTCACCGATGACGTATGACTCACACTTTATTAATCTGGGATTAATTAATAAGAGAGAGAAAATTAATCTGGGATTAATTACGGAGATATTTTATCTGGGATAAAATATTTTTTAATTAGAGAGAACGATTAATTTGGAATTAATCGATAAAATAATATATTCGATATATTATACGAAATTGGATTTCGACGCGGAATTAAAATTAGATTTTAATTTGGGCGAACGAGTTAATTTAGAATTAATTCCTCAGCGACGTGAATAATAATTTTGCTAGGTAAAATTATTTAATTGAATTTGATTTAATTACGTCGCAACGGAAAATTCGTTAATTCCGAATTAGTAAACCCGAGCCCGGGAGTGTTTGCGGGCCACTTGAATTTCAAATTCAAGTGCGGCCCACAAGTCACATCTAACGTCAAATCATTAGTCACTTTGATTGATGTGATGTCTAGTCACTTTGAGTGATGTGATGTCTAGTCACTTTTGATGTGAATAGTGATGGTGGTGGTTGGAAGGCATTAATTGCCTTTTGGCTCCAAAAATTGGTTGACCTTTTTGAAAGGCAAATACCAAATTTTTGGTATATGTTTATTATTGATTTTGGAAATCAAAAAACCAACACACAATACACTAGCCCTTCTCTCTCTCCACTCATGGTTTGGAACCATTTTCCCTCATCTCCCTCTCTCGGCTTTGAAGTCAATTTTCTTCTCCATTTCTTGCTAGGCCGAGAATAAGAAGAAACTCAAGGAAGATTTATGGTAAATCTTTCCATTGCTAGCACATGAAGAGTCATCCAAATGTGATAGGGAAACCTATTCATGAGCATGGAATCACAACACAAAGCTTGAAGCTTGGAGATCCATCCATGGAGTTGACCGAAACTTGGAGAGCACAAAAGAATTCCATGGCCGAAAGCTTCAAGGAAGGTGCCAAGACTTTTTGTGTTTGTCGCATCGCAAAGCCGATCAATGTAAGTATGATTCCGCCATATTTATTTTGAGTATTCACACATGATTTCTATGCTTGAAATTGATCTTGGGACTAATCTAGAAACCCAACATTAAAGGTCCCCCCGTTTGCTGGAAATGCATGAGGACAGCCTTTACCATGATGTTTTGCTGCGCCGACGAGGTATGCTTGGTTGGATTTGAAACACTTCCAACCGGGCATACGAGATCCCATATAGATGTCGGCCAAGTCTCTTAGTTGCATCTCATTTCTTTTATTCCGTTATTCAGTTCTTGTTGTTCCATTAGTTACTAATTTATCGTTATCATTTAGTGTGCATGGGCTACTTACATTGGATTAAAGGTCCCCGCGTTTGTGGGAAATGCCTAAGGGCAGCCTTTACCATGATATTTTGCTGCGTTGGACAAGGTATGCTTGGTTGGATGTGAAATACGTCCAACCGGGCATACGAGATCCCATATAAATGTCGACCAAGTGTCTTGGTTGCATTTCATTTCTTTTATTCCGTTATTCTTTTCTTGTTGTTCCATTAGTTATTTATTCATCGTTATCATTTAGTGTGCATGGGCTACTTACATCGGATTAAAGGTCACCATATTTACGAGAAATGCCTGAGGGCAGCCTTTACCATGATATTTTGCTGCGCCTGACGAGGTATGCTTGGTTGGATGTGAAATAAATCCAGCCGGGCATACGAGGTCCCATATAGATGTCGGCCAAGTCTCTTGGTCGCATCTCTTTTCTTTTATTCTGTTATTCATTTATTGTTGTTCCTTTATTTATTTATTCATCGTTATTTGTTAGTGCGCATGGGCTACTTACATCGGATTAAAGGTCACCATATTTACGAGAAATGCCTGAGGGCAGCCTTTACCATGATATTTTGCTGCGCCGGACGAGGTATGCTTGGTTGGATGTGAAATGAATAAATCCAGCCGGGCATACGAGGTCCCATATAGATGTCGGCAAGTCTCTTGGTCGCATCTCTTTTCTTTTATTCTGTTATTCATTTATTGTTGTTCCTTTATTTATTTATTCATCGTTATTTGTTAGTTCGTATGGGCTACTTACATCGGATTAAAGGTCACCCTATTTGCGGAAAATGCCTGAAGGCAGCCTTTACTATGATATTTTTCTGTGCCGAACGAGGTATGTTGGGTTGGTTGTGAAATGCATCCAACCGGGCATACGAGATCCCATATAGATGTCGACAAGTCTTTTGGTCGCATCTCTTTTCTTTTATTCTGTTATTCATTTTTTATTGTTTGTTATTTATTTATTTATCGTATTCGTCATCGCGCATTTCCTTTCTGTCATTTATTTTGTTATACGCCTTTTTGTTGCCTTTTGTGGTATATCGGATGGAAACCCAGACATAAATTCCGTTGCCGAATCCGAATGGACGGTAAAGCATTCTGTACTTGGGATACAACTCCACATACCACTTGAGAAATATTCCTGTATGTGTTTAGGTCATTATAGATTTCATTTCCATAATCTCGTTCGAACGCATTCCAGAACGCTACACGAACGCATGCATTCTGCCTCACCCCGTTCGAACGCGTTCTCGAACGCTACCTGAATGCACACACACTGGACAAACTCTTTCATCATATTTATATGCATGTTTACCTCTTTGGTTATTTCTTTTTTGCATCATGTGTTTAATTATCTCTCTTTATATTAACGCTTTTACTATTATTATTAATATACATTATCATGTTGGGAAGCGGCCGCGAGTGCGCAGCGGAAAATTAAAATTATTATGCCGATTTCCTTTTGCCCAATACCCATTTGTTTTTATTATTCTACAAGCCTAGGCATGTTACTATATATTCTAAGCATAAAACTCATAAAACATGCAAAGAACATAAACCTAAACATGCTAACTATCATTAGAACTCTAAATAAAATAAAGAAAGAAAAAGACTTACTTTAACCGTAGACTCCTTCAGTCCTCCCTCCAATCTACAAGCTTTTCTCGAACTCAGCAAGCTCTTCCACGTTCCAAAGAGCCACCCAAGTGTGTGGCCTCCAAAGATGCACACACCAAAGCCAAAACTCAACGGCAAGACTACGCCTTCAGTGCACGGGTATTTTGCCCTTGATGCTAGCCTAGGCAAATACCTCAAAACTTTTAACTCGAGGTTCCTCTAGTCAATTAGACTTAAGGATCCTCAAAATCAGTGGCTTACTCTTAAAATTTAGAGTTTCTCACTTATATAAACCCAAGATATGAAAGGTTTTGGTGTGCAAATTTGTAAAGAATTCTTTGGGTTTATATAGTGCTCCAAAGACAACAAAATTAATTAAGAATCCGATGTGGGATAAAAGCCAATTTAATCTTAGGCTTTGGATCTTAATATAGTTGTTTAATGAGATTATAAAACCCTAATAAGAGTTTTGTGGCCGAATTGGAATTCAAAAAAATAAAAAAAATACTATTCATGTTACTATTCACATGAATAGTAATTTTTTTATTCCAATTCCCAAAGTGCCCCTATCGTCATTCACCAATCCCTAAGCCACCATGGAACCTCATAAATGATTTGTTCAATAATTAAACACATTGAACCATTTATGAATAATTCCTACAACAATCATATGCTGTTATATTTGTACTGTGCATTGTTAACCATTGATTTCGACTTTGTTGTGTGTGAACTTTTGGGTTCCCCTCAATTTGGACATGAAATGAATCGTGATAATTGAATCGAACATAAATTATCCTTCGATCAGATGGTCGTTCGATTTCAATGACCAATGTTGACATCTAGCAACATGCTCAGGACCCCAAATGAGAAGGAAAGATATATATACCCATTCTGTATGCGATTTACATATGATACGGTCCCTCGCCTCATTGTATCCCCACCTATTGACCTAGGGTACGGAAAATGTCTACCCATATGGTCAAAGGTATGATGTTGATAGTGTCATGAATCGTGCTAACCTAAGAATCTCACATGATTCTTCCGCTGTGGCCACAGTCTCAAGCACTGATCACACATATCAACCCGCGAACTGGAATATTACTCTTATAAGAAAATATTATCTGAGAGAGTGGCGATTCTCTGTTGTATCATTACAAACTTCATGTGTTTCAACAATGACCCAATCATACCCTTATGACCGGATCTTTTGAATCGGGGAAGGAGAATGTCAAAGTTATTTGATCCACACACTATATTTATTTCATTGAAATCAATAGAACATTTATTACAACTTATTAGGCATGAAAAACCTTTATTACATAAAGAAGAAATTGAACTAGAGAAGGTACATAAACACAATCTTCTAAGTCTAAAACTAAACCATTCGGAAAAACTAGTGAATAAGTCCCCACGCACAATACAGCCAGTTTTACTCCATTACCCATGCGTAAGTCAACCTCCCCATGACGGAGTCTCCTACTATTTCTCAGGCCCTGCACATTGTTACACAAGTGAGTCCCATAACCGGTGTCAAGCACCCAAGTAGAAGGTTCAGAGTTTTGAGAATATAGTTCAATCATATACAACACACCTGAAGCATTGGGCTTCTTGTCCTCTTGGCCTTCCCTAGCTTCCTTGGCTTTTAAGGATCTGCAGTCTTTCTTCCAATGACCCTTCTTTCCACACAAGAAACATTTCCCCTTTCCCTTTTTCTTCTCCACCTTACCATTGGGCTTTAGATGATCTGGAGCCTTGGCCTTGCCATTATTTTTCTTTAGGCCTCGTGGCTTCAGGTCCGTACCCGTAAGCATGACGGAGGTTTTAAGCTCCGATTTCAAGTCCTTTTCTGCTTGCTTTATCAAATTGTGCAATTATGCTAAAGTAGCTTCTTTTTCAGACAGATGAAACTGCATAATAAAGTTAGAGAATTCTTTTGGTAAGGACTGAAGAATTAGATCGTGACCTATCTCATAATCCATGATGAACCCGAGGTTGGACAATTTTTCAATGTGGCCAATCATCTTAAGCACATGTCCACTAACAGATATTTCCTTATACCTTGTTTGGAATAAGGCACATGACACTTGGAATCTCACGGTATGAACAAAAGTTACATACATCTCCTTCAAGTGAAAGATGATGGTTTGAGCATCCATATCTTCGTGAGCTTTCTGATGTTCATCCGACATAGAGCCAAACATTATGCAAACTACTTGCTCATCATCATCGACGTGTTTCTTCCAAGCATCAAATGTATCTTGGTCAGCACCTTCTGCTGGTTCAGGGGGAAATGGTCTTTCAAGAACATAGAAAATCTTTTCCTGTCGTAAGACAATTTTAAGGTTTCTAAACCAGTCATTGTAGTTGTCCCATTTGAGCTTATGCTCATCAAGGATGGAACGAAGTGATACTTTATTTGCCATTTGAATGTTTGTGAAATATTTTAACCAATCTGTTAAGAGAGAATGTTAAAATTAGGAATATGTTTTCATTAATGTTTCATAATAACATAGGCTTTTAATATTATGAAGTTGCTCCCACTCAATTTTTTTAAAATTTTAAGAAAATCGCATCAACCCCAATATGATGGATTTCTTGTGGGCAAGGATCCCATTATCATCATTTCATAACTCCGACTAGGGCCGGTCGTTATTAAATATGATAATTAGGAAGGTTCCCAACCACTTATTATATAAATCACAATTCCTTGATCATTAGGTTGGGCAATCAAACATGCCATAGCTTATGCTAGTCCTTGTGGACACCCAATCTTTGCCACTAAGTTATAGGACCACGCCTAAGGTTCGCTGCGTCTTATGACTCAGAAAAGTCAAACCATTGCCAATAGTACGATTTAGGGACAAATTGGTATTGGTCAGTCTGGTAAAGCCTAGTCCTGCCAATACGGTTTAAGACCTTTGGGTATATACTTTACAATGGGATGCAAATTTTAGACTTAAATTATTATTGAGGATTTTAGCAAGTTTAAGTGAATAACTGTCAAATGAATTCCTCCATTGAAAATTCCCCAGAGGGAGAGTGGAGTGAACTCTCTTAAATACCCTTACCTCTTAGGCTCTTATTGCCTTGGTGACAGGAATAAACAATAGATCCTCCAAATTAGTCCAACACTTTAAATATACTTTAAGGTAATCTTTTAGTAAATGATTATCTAGATGTCTGCACAGCTTTTCCTTTGGCTATAAAAAGGTAGTGAGTGAAGGAAGACACCAAATCATTATCTAACTCTAGTAATACCTTTCGTTAAATTAACTTTAGTTTGGAAAGTTTTATTAACCCATTGGTCCCAACCCACTTGTATCTTTTATAACGTCTTTTATTATAAACAAGTGATTTATATTTATTATCCTTAAAGGTAATAAATCTATGAGTTCATCACAGAATAATTACTTAGCTAAGGGATAAGAAATACACCCTCTATTTCCTTAGAAAGACTCTAGATGCTTGCACCCTAAAATAATCATGTCAATTCTAATCATACATAGAATCATCAAGCATATGAGTTTTAATATGTTGGAATTATTTTAGGAATTAAATAACTTTGATTAATATTTAATTATGATATTGCATTTTATTTTATTCAAATAAATTTACTATTCACGTTTTTCTGCACACGCGTGAACTTTAAATGCAATTTCACAATTCAAATCTTAACCAAATCATGCAAAACTTGTACCTAAAATTAAGTTTCAGGGTATTAGCTTTCCAACGAGCTTTAAACACCCAATTTCGAATTCAAATAAGAAAGAACTAATCAAAACAAAACGGCGCGCTGATACCACTGTTGGGAAGCGGATGCGAGTGCGCAGCGGAAAATTAAATTATTATGCCGCTTTCCCTTTGCCCAAGACCCATTTGTTTTTATTATTCTTCAAGCCTCGACATGTTAATATATTCTAAGCATAAAACTCATAAAACATGCAAAGACCATAAACCTAAACATGCTAACTATCATTATAACTCTAAATAAAATAAAGAAAGAAAAAAACTTACTTGAACCGTAGACTCCTCCAGTCCTCCCTCCAATCTACAAGCTTTTCTCGAACTCAACAAGCTCTTCCACGTTCTAAAGAGTCACCCAAGTGTGTGGCCTCCAAAGATGCACACACCAAAGCCAAAACTAAACGGCAAGACTACGCCTTGAGTGCATGGGTATTTTGCCCTTGGTGCTAGCCTAGGCAATACCTCGAAACCTTTAACTCGAGGTTCCTCTAGTCAATTAGACTTAAGGATCCTCAAAATAAGTGGCTTACTCTTAAACTTTAGAGATGCTCACTTAAATAAACCCAAGATATGGAAGGTTTTGGTGTAGCAAATTTGTAAAGAATTCTTTGGGTTTATATAGTGCTCCAAAGACAACAAAATTAATTAAGAATCCGATGTGGGATAAAAGCTAATTTAATCTTAGCCTTTGGATCTTAATTTAGTGGTTTAATGAGATTATAAAATCCTAATAAGAGTTTGGGCCGAATTGGAATTCAAAACAAATAATTAAAAAAAAATTACTATTCATGTTACTATTCACATGAATAATAATTTTTTTTTATTCCAATTCCCAAAGTGCTCATATCGTCATTCACGAATCCCTAAGCCACTATGTAACCTCATAAATGATCTGTTCAATAATTAAACATATTGAACCATTTATGAATAATTCCTACAGCAATCATATATGCTGTAATATTTGTACTGTGCACTGTTAACCATTGATTTCGACTTTGTTGTGTGTGACCTTTTGGGTTCCCCTCAAGTTGGACATGAAATGAATCGTGATAATTTAATCGAACATAAATTATCCTCCGATCAGATGGTCGTTCGATTTTAATAACCAAGGTTGACATCTAGCAACATGCCAAGGTCCCAAAATGAGAAGGAAAGATATATATACCCATTCTGTATGCGATTTACATATGATACGGTCCCTCGCCTCACTGTATCACCATATATTGACCTATGGTACGGAAAGTGTCTACCCATATGGTCAAAGGTATGATGTTGATAGTGTCCTGAATCGTGCTAACCCAAGAATCTCACATGATTCTTCCGTTGTGGCCACAGTCTCAAGCACTGATCACACATATCAACCCGTGAACTGGAATACTACTCTTATAAGAAAATATTATCTGAGAGAGTGGCGATTCTCTGTTGTATCTTTACAAACTTCAAGTGTTTCAATAAATGACCCAATCATACCCTTATGACCAGACCTTTTGAACCGGAGAAGGAGAATGTCAAAGTTATTTGATCCACACATAAGATTGTAAAGACCTCAAGTCAAAGGACTAGTCATATAATCGATACATGAAAGTTCTCACAGACACATGGGATAAACACTCCATATGAAAACTTTCGGCGGTCAGTTCGATGGACACGAGCAACTCATGCATCCATGTGATACACCAAGCGGACGGATCTCTGCTAGTAGCCTATAAGATTGGCTACCCCACTTAGGGGCGGATCATATCATCATGCTAGTCTCTCCGCTTTATGAACGCCCAGATTATTCACAAAACTATGACTAGAAAATTTAAGAGTAATGATTCTCATAAGGCGTGGAAGCCATCGTCCTATTACTCCAAGGGCTTTATTACAGTGTTGATGATTCATATAAGTTATGTAAGACACGTATAATAAAGATTACCATTTTATTAATTAATGAAAATATTACAAATACATGTATATTTACCTCATCCACAAGTTGGGTATAGGGCATATCCCTAACAATTATAACGCTTCTTTGTTTAATATACTTATGGAATTATGCATTTGCTTTCATTTTTTTTTATGTTTATGGGTGTGCAAACTTGTGTGCTATTTGAATTATCTTGCATGTACTGCATAAGACTTGGTTATATCATTGCGTAAACCTGTTCATTACAACTGCATTAGTAAGGGACCATTCTGAACCCAATGGTTTGAGGTCTTCCCTTACGAGGGGTGAGTGCGGCCTTAAATCATTTCCCAGTTCACACTGGGTGGCGACTCCTTTATTCTCTGATTTAGTCCCCCGCGGGTTACTCCGCACCCCGACAGGCCGCGAGCCTGGGCAGCGTCGCCCATCTCTGTACCATGTCCACAAGAAGGAACAAGGAAATTTAGGGCATTCGGGCATGAAGACAACATAACGAGAAGATAGTGATGTGAATAATTGATGATAGTTGTATGGCCTCAAGGCATGAAGTATTTGGTCAGGTTTCCACAGAACGGATAACGACCCTTACTTCTAGAAATTTCGATTCCAATAGGTATATAGATATTTAACCAGACGATCACCGAACTTGATTGTTAAATAGAATGTGTATCCATGGATTCCTATAGGATGTATATGCCCACTCCGCAACTTAAAGCTTAGAAAAGAGAAGGATAAGTAAAGAAGAGCAATTGATATATTAGATGAGTTACGAGATGGTAAGGCAGTCGAATCAATAAGTTCAAAGAAACTTCGATAAGAAACATGAGATAAAATAGTACGGAGCCATAGTAAGATAAGCTAAGTCTGGTAGCCACCGTAGAATTTAGGAACCCTAGAAGAAGTGAAGACTTAGAAGTACAAAGAAACTAGGGAAAGTAATTCTGAAGAATATAGCAAACAATTTATGATAAAGTTTCATAGTATTAAAAAGGAAGGTCAGGCAAAGTGTTGGTAATTTCTAAGGTCCCAAGATCAAACCAAGACATGAAATTATGTGTGATCACATCAACGGAGGTAGCGGAATACTCACATTGATCGGTTATGTCGATTTGGAGATGATTCAAGCCAAAAACGTACTGCTTTGGTAAGCTTACTGCAACCAGTCCATGCTCACTGCAAAACAGAAATTTGAGTGAAGAAATTGAGCTCCTAGCTTCGTTGGATGGATCCCGGCTCATGGTTGAACCTCCCTACCACCTTCGCAAGACTTGTAAGTGTGCTAGCACTTGATTTCTCACCATGAGAAACCACTCTTGGCTTCCCTTTGTTCACGCCAAAGTTGATTCCAAACCAGTCCATTTTTCTGTCTTTGGGCGTGAGAGAAGAGAGGATTTGAGAGAGATAGAATTGTGTGTTGTATTAAAATTGATTTACCAAAAATCAATTTATATTTATGCCATAATTTTCATTAAATTAATAATAAAATTATGACACATAACATGCAATGGCTTAGAGTGTCAAACACTCAAACTCCATGCAATGACATTGAGTGCAATGTACACAATCTACATGCAAAGCATTAGAATGACATGTGTCATGTGGGCCCCACACGTTTCCAATGATAGTGGGCCCACGTGCACTCACGCGTTCGGGTTCGATATTTCCGAAATACCGAGCTTACGTCGCGACGTTAATTAATCGAATTTAAATAAATAATTGCGCCTAGCGAAATTATTATTTACGTCGCTAACGAATTAATTCTAAATTAACTCGTTGCCCGAATTAAAATCTAATTTTAATTCCGCGTCGAAATCTAATTTCGTCTAATATATCGAATATATTAATTTACCGATTAATTCCGAATTAATCGTTCTCTCTCTTTAGACGACATTTTATCCCGGATAAAATATCTCCGTTATTAATCCTAGATTAATTTTCTCTCTCTTCTATTATAATCCCAGATTATTTTAAGAGTGCGAGTTGTGCGTCATCGGTGGATTATCGGGAAGCGACCCATGAGATCCCCGGATAATCTGGCAGTAAATACGGTCGTCGGAGTATCCGAATCACGTACATACCAAGTACTACGTTCTCTACCGATTTACGAGACAAGGTCGACTCCTAGCAAAGCACCAAGTCTACCTAATTCTCTGGACATATCCATTAAAGATATTAAGATCTGTATCAAGCGTAGTATACTAATGTATTGTGTATATCGGCCCAGTATCTGATAATCACGTGCTAGGGCTGGGGCTGGATAAGTGTCTGCCCCGTCCGAAACACATATCGGATGTCTGGTAACTAGTCTCTATAATCGGATATTCATGACCTGGTGATAATATCACGATCGGATGCGCATCACTTTAAGAGCACTAATACCGTATCCTGCGTGACATCATCTCCACTATGACTGGAGTGATACTTCCGTCTTGACATCACATCCAATACACTACGATTCTCAATATACCCGGCATTGGCGTACACAGAACTAGTTACAGTCCTAGACGACCTCAACTAAAATATATCGATTGTCGTAAGCATTAGCGATGTAAGTCTCAGGTTAAGACTATACACACCTACCTTGATTTCGGCCTCCCATAGACACATATTCATAATACCAATGGGATTCCGAGGGGTCTATCCAGAGCGAAGCTGTTTCCCGTACCATCGGTGAAACACGACCTCCTATCGCACTTGCATAAGTATCCAATACTTATATATATGAGAACTATGCCGTTGTGCCCTCACAACACACACAAGTGCAATACTAGCCTATTCCGCATCATCGATGTCCAGTCTCGATAATACTACGGCTAGGGATATTTAATGATTAAACCTTCGGGACTGATACTGTCTCATATCATTCTCAGTCCAGGTACTAATCATAGGGACCTCTCTTCATTTATTATATCAATGGTGATCTAATCACAAATGATGAGAGTGCAATTTCCTTGTCACATAGTTAATTTGCTACAACAACACAATGATCTGTGCAAATAGTGACGCTATGGGTCATTTTGTCCAACAATCTCCCACTTGGCACATAGCCAGTCACTCGAGTGTCTAACACCCGAACTATGTACGGTTCGCTCAAATTGCTGAGGAAAGGTTTTCGTCAGCGGATTTGTATGATTATCGTCTGACACGATTTATACGATCATCACATCGCCACGATGTATGATCCGAACGAATCAGATGATATAGAAGTATATATCTGGATCGTCGATGAGACCTTTTAATTCCTTAGCCTGTGCTGACGCCTAGCTCAGCTGCTATCAGAACTATATCTAATCTAATTAGATTTATTTTCGACCCAAAAGACTTCTATTGCTGCCTTAGCTGCAGCAATAATCCGCATTTGTTGTTTATTCGGCAACAGTTATCTTGCTAGGAAGATTTCCAGCTCACTGTCCCGTTCTTCAAACTTTATAGTACCGTAGTATTTAATTGTTCGGAAACTTGCAGTAGTGATTCCAGTCACTTCAAGTTCTCCTTCTCCATAGTTTAAGACAACATCTTTAGTTCTCTAAGATACTAACAGATGTCCTTAAATTCAATCCAGTGACTATCACTTGGATTGACTTGATTGTGACTCCATATGCTCGAAGCGTATGAGACACCAATACAAGTACATTTTAATGTACAATTTCCCAGAGATTGTTAACAACTCCAAATCTATCCCAGTAGATCTTTATTCCTTGAATAAAGGTTGTTACTCCCCAGAATTCTACGGAGAATTTCTATTGAAGAATATCCATGAAAGCCAAGCTTTCACCAATTATTTTATGGGAATTTCACTGTCAGTGCGCTCTCCCACTAACCTCCTTATATACACAAGAATCATTTTGTTTTGAGTTAAATCATAACCATTATGATTATTTCAAAACGTCAGTTCCAAGAACCTTATGCTTGCTTTGATCCAAACATGGATCGAATAATCCGCAAACCTTGTTTGTCGGTTATACAAAATCGTCAGAATGTTATAACATTCTCCAAAAGGTTTCCTTTTCAGGAAAGCGATTTTGATTTGTAACTGACATATTTCATAAATGAAATATACAGTTCTACAAGCATCTTCAAAATGGATTTACCATGGCAACAGGTAAAAGGTTGAACCGTTATTAACACAATGTTGATAACGATACCTTTCCGTCAAAAGCCTAGCTTTGTACGTTGGTATGTTGCCTTCCATGTATGTCTTCCTTGAAGACGTTTACGTACCAATAGGCACATGCCTTGTGGTACAACAACTAGTATCCAAAATAGTTATTATACATGGAATCCATTCCGGACTCATGGCACTTTGCCATAATAGGGAGTTGATACCTTGTATCATTTCCTTAGTTCTCGTGTATTCGAAGATTAATGGTATAGTTTTATCCTTGATCAACTATATTTGTTCCATTCCGATTCAATGCCTAGAACAATATTACTTCGATTTTCATCGAGTTAACTATCCTCCCACTGACCACTGCATATCGGTATTCCTCTCAGGAAAACCGCATGGTGAGCAACAATTACATTGTTCTCATGTGGGATTTACAAGTACTATACTTACGGTTTCCCTTAGGATAACCTTATTGGCACTTATCCAATTTGGGTCCTTAGTTTGGTATCAACCAAACGTTATGCCTGGCATACCCAAATTAACAAGAATGAGAAACCCCGTTTCTTTCATGTTCATATCCTATATGATATCTGTCAAACAGATTTATATGGACCTTATTCCAAATAAGTTTTGCACTGTTAATACATATCCTGTTGAAGGAAACAGTAGCTCAGAGCGACTCGCGAAAAAACTAATCATGTCCAACAAAACTTGGTTTTTAGTTTAGCACACCGTCAATTGACGTGTCTCGGGAGGAGTCCTCATATGAAAGAATACCGTACTCTTTCATGTACGTATGAAACTTACTGCTTAAGTATTTACCAATACGGTCTTATCGCAGCGGCATAATACTACAGCCGATCTGTTTGCATACTTCGTGTCGAAACTCAAAGTTTCGTATTTGTGTTCTTCAAAAGAAACACATAACCATAACGTGATGCCACATCCGTTAAGGTCACGAAATATGCATGTTCACATTTAGCCTAGCTAGATATGGGCCCACTTACTTCACCATGAATAGGGCTAACAGATCGGTGGCCCTTTTACTATTACCAAGTAAATAGTATTTTAGGTTTTTAACCTAATAAACTAGATTCGTAGACCTTATTTGAATAGTCAAATCAGTCCTAGTACCCACTCTTCAAAAGTTGGATATACGAGTCTCGTTTAATTGTGTCCCAGACAACAATGCCACAAATAAGTCTCTATTGATCAAATCAATTTGAGCTATTTATTTGTCATTTATATATTTGAGATTTTATTTATATTCAAAATATAAATTATGTTATTTACATCTAATGTTTTATCTCAGTATCATCTTTATATAATGAAACACTTTAGTGTTCTAGAATATAAAGGTTTTATCCGCATCAGATTAAACACTGATATAGAGATAATGTCTCTAGTCAACTAGTTACATTATAACATTTCCTAATTTAAGTACACACCCGAAGGGTAGTTCCTAAACTTAGGTATCTACGGTCGAAACAGCGACTTTCGTCCCGTTTCCAATTCGCAGAATAATCTCGGCTTAAAGCCAGTATCCAGCTCACAGCGGATTCTGAACGTCAATACATATATTTTATGTACCACACTAAGTATTTTAAAATCCAATTTTAATACTAGTAGTGAACATAACTTTGACAAATATTTTAAAGTTAGAGCCTCGCCCTTTCTTTAATTCTTTCGTGTCTTCCATATCCAAATGGTAGTCACTTTTGTATATGTCAATTATCCTTTTCAATATTTCACAAACCTTTGGCCAAGCCTTGGGTTTCGGAATATCGAAACGATGTGCACCTTGTGCTACATGCCCAATTGCAAACTTTGACTTTTCTCTACTAGAATGGTCATTTATTCTCCAAGAATTATTAATTGCAATTTTAATACTTTTAAATCTAAAGATAGATTTATATAAGTATATCAATTAAGCACTAAAGTCATCATCACATAAATCTTCCAAAGACTTTATGCTCTACTATTTGCTTAATTATGGGCTTAGTAATAATAAGTTATTTTATCAAATAAATTAACCTATTATTAATTCCCAATTGAAAATTAAATCATTTAAAACATTTAATCCAAGGATTATATATTTTAAATATTCAACCTTTCAATTCTTTCTTGATTTCAATAGTCCAACTATTTAATCAATTATTAAGGTACTATTTATTATAATGATTACAATAATCCTAATTATTTAATCAACTATAATTTTAATATTGATTACTATAATCCAATTATAAAATCAACTATCATTTTAATTCAATTATATTGATTACTATAATCCAATTATAAAATCAACTATATATTGAATGAGTTTGTATATAGTCCACCTATATGTATATATTTAAAACAACATAAAATATTAGTCCAACTAATACTTTTGATTAATATGACGAGTAAAATATAGATGAGCGCGTTTAGCGAGTATTCGAACGAATGTTGCAAATTCAATACTTGCCTCCCACTATTTTTCGTCGAGCCTCTAACCCTCTGTCGAGTACTCGGGAAACCGTGTTTCCTAGTGGGCTAGGATCCCGTTAAATATCACACAATCTTGACTTTGGCCAACAAATTGTATGATAATTAACTAGGTAGATCTCGAAGATCAATTGGATCTAATCCAACTCCTAGATCCAGTAGGTGGACATCCAAGTCCTGAACATATATCTTATATATGTCTATACATCGAATGTATATCCTAACCTTTTTCCTCTGAATCAACTAGGCCTTGGCTTTGGCACAACAAACCTAATGATCCCAGTCAAGCGCGGACCCATTGACAAGGAAGCTTCGTAATCAATGTCGTTGGACAAGAAGTGGTCTTGACTTTGGCCAACAAACCACAACTTGGACAAGACACCAATATGGAACAAAGCCTCGTGATTAAAACACATCTTTGAAGGACAAGGGCTTGACTTTGGCCAACAACCCCTGCCAATCTAGATCTTGAGTAAGAATCACTCAATGGAAGGAAAAACGCATGATATTTGATGAGGGCTTTTTCGCGTGCAAATTGGCTACCAATTTAATTATCTATGTTAAGGTCTCATCATCATACACCCTAAACATGCATTCTAAATACATAATAAAGCGAGTATGAAAATAAATAATAATGATATGCGGATGGATACTTAACACATTGATCCTAGATCAAATCTCTCCCTTTCTCACTCAAGCTAGCACTAGTATTACTTCTACCCGTTACCCTACACTTCTAAAGAAACCTCATATACATAGAGGGGAATAGGTGAGAAGAGAATACAAAGAGAATAGAGGTGATAAGGCTGGACACGCAGGTCCAATTTAATAAATCGAATTTATTACAACAATTTCTAAAATTGCCCACCCGTCTAATATCCATCCGATATACATTATTCATTCAACACAACCACGTATTCACACACATAAGCATGCTATCAATCAATCAATCAAATTAATTAATCTGATAATTAAGTGATCATCCAATGTTCAAACAACGATTTGATTTTGTTCGAGTCAAACTCGTTTTTGCGAATAAGTACTTAAAGTACGAATTCATGAATTAAATTAAACTACATCATTAATCTAATTTAACATGTATTAATACTATTCACTATTCAATTACAAATTAAATATTACACTTTTATTTAATAAACCTTTTACGATTTAAATTCCAAATCTAATCGTAACGCGTCTCAAAGACCGATTAACGTCCAACGTCAATTCAATTAAAGTCCAATGGGCTTTTGATTAATTCTAAGGCGTGGGCTTTTGGTCAACTCGGGTCAAACCGATAACCAAAGTCCAATCCGGGATTTACCCCATAAGCCCATAAATCAATCTTGCCCATTAGGCCCAATTGAACTTTAAAGGTTCATTAAGTCGCATTTGGGCTTTATGGTCAAGGTTTTGGGCCCAATTGGATCCAATTCATTTGGCCTAAACCAAACTTGATAAATCAAGCCCATAGGCCCAAATACAACATTAAATCCAATTTCCAAAATTAGGCCCAAATAATTAAATTCAAAAAATCCAATTTTCCCAATTTAATTACCAAAGTGTATTACATGATCAATCAACTAAATCAACATTTCTAAAACACCATATTAGTCCAATTAATCATGCTTGATTCATTATCATATGTCCAACACACAATTGAAAGATCAAACCCATCTACATGCTTAAAGGTCTCGGCCAAGGAGTGATTTCATGTCCAATTCGGTTTCAATCCAATTAATCCGCATTCGACATTAATACATATCCCGAATGATTTCCAATACATCCAATTATCAAAATCAAAATTTACCAAGACATTAGGGCATTAGTCACATTCGGCCAACTCAAAGATTTTGGGTTTTTGTCCAATTCGAAATCCAATCCAATCCGATTCAAATTAACATCAACCTAATCGATTCTAACTCATCAAATGAATTAAAAAACAAAAAATCCAAGATCCCAAAATCATCAAACCATTCGGCCAAGGACAAATATTTGGGGAAAATAATTCCAAATCATTTTTCATCAAATTAGTCCAACCAAAATGAAATTAAACATGTTATAAACATACTCAAACAAACAATTTATTCAAATCATGCTCAAATCACATTTACCCAAATTTTAAATCCCTAAAGTTTCATGCTTGCAACATTAGCTCATGATGCCATTGTTGGTAATTTCTAAGGTCCCAAGATCAACCAAGACATGAAATTATGTGTGATCACATCAACGGAGGTAGCGGAATACTCACATTGATCGGTTATGTCGATTTGGAGATGATTCAAGCCAAAAACGTACTGCTTTGGTAAGCTTATGCACCCAGTCCATGCTCACTGCAAAACAGAAATTTGAGTGAAGAAATTGAGCTCCTAGCTTCGTTGGATGGATCCCGGCTCATGGTTGAACCTCCCTACCACCTTCGCAAGACTTGTAAGTGTGCTAGCACTTGATTTCTCACCATGAGAAACCACTCTTGGCTTCCCTTTGTTCACGCCAAAGTTGATTCCAAACCAGTCCATTTTTCTGTCTTTGGGCGTGAGAGAAGAGAGATTTGAGAGAGATAGAATTGTGTGTTGTATTAAAATTGATTTACCAAAAATCAATTTATATTTATGCCATATTTTCATTAAATTAATAATAATTATGACACATAACATGCATGGCTTAGAGTGTCAAACACTCAAACTCCATGCAATGACATTGAGTGCAATGTACACAATCTACAGCAAAGCATTAGAATGACATGTGTCATGTGGGCCCCACACGTTTCCAAATGATAGTGGGCCACGTGCACTCACGCGTTCGGGTTCGATATTTCCGAAATACCGAGCTTACGTCGCGACGTTAATTAAATCGAATTAAATAAATAATTGCGCCTAGCGAAATTATTATTTACGTCGCTAACGAATTAATTCTAAATTAACTCGTTTGCCCGAATTAAAATCTAATTTTAATTCCGCGTCGAAATCTAATTTCGTCTAATATATCGAATATATTAATTTACCGATTAATTCCGAATTAATCGTTCTCTCTCTTTAGACGACATTTTATCCCGGATAAAATATCTCCGTTATTAATCCTAGATTAATTTTCTCTCTCTTCTATTATAATCCCAGATTATTTTAAGAGTGCGAGTTGTGCGTCATCGGTGGATTATCGGGAAGCGACCCATGAGATCCCCGGATAATCTGGCAGTAAATACGGTCGTCGGAGTATCCGAATCACGTACATACCAAGTACTACGTTCTACCGATTTACGAGACAAGGTCGACTCCTAGCAAAGCACCAAGTCTACCTAATTCTCCGGACATATCCATTAAAGAATATTAAGATCTGTATCAAGCGTAGTATACTAATGTATTGTGTATATCGGCCCAGTATCTGATAATCACGTGCTAGGGCTGGGGCTGGATAAGTGTCTGCCCCGTCCGAAACACATATCGGATGTCTGGTAACTAGTCTCTATAATCGGATATTCATGACCTGGTGATAATATCACGATCGGATGCGCATCACTTTAAGAGCACTAATACCGTATCCTGCGTGACATCATCTCCACTATGACTGGAGTGATACTTCCGTCTTGACATCACATCCAATACACTACGATTCTCAATATACCCGGCATTGGCGTACACAGAACTAGTTACAGTCCTAGACGACCTCAACTAAAATATATCGATTGTCGTAAGCATTAGCGATGTAAGTCTCAGGTTAAGACTATACACACCTACCTTGATTTCGGCCTCCCATAGACACATATTCATAATACCAATGGGATTCCGAGGGGTCTATCCAGAGCGAAGCTGTTTCCCGTACCATCGGTGAAACACGACCTCCTATCGCACTTGCATAAGTATCCAATACTTATATATATGAGAACTATGCCGTTGTGCCCTCACAACACACACAAGTGCAATACTAGCCTATTCCGCATCATCGATGTCCAGTCTCGATAATACTACGGCTAGGGATATTTAATGATTAAACCTTCGGGGACTGATACTGTCTCATATCATTCTCAGTCCAGGTACTAATCATAGGGACCTCTCTTCATTTATATATCAATGGTGATCTAATCACAAATGATGAGAGTGCAATTTCCTTGTCACATAGTTAATTTGCTACAACAACACAATGATCTGTGCAAATAGTGACGCTATGGGTCATTTTGTCCAACACAAAGAGTAGACCCGAACAAAGAACTTAATATAATGTTTTAAGCAATCAAAGTTGAGGGAGTTTTTAAACAATTTATGATAAAATTTCATAGTATTAAAAAGTAAGGATATGAGGAGTTCAAGGAACTAAGATTAGTAGGAAAGTCAAGTAATAGAGTAAAGCTTAGTAAGAAAGAATAATAATGGAGGATAGCATGAGTGTGACAGACTATGAACCTTATGGAGGTTAACAATAAGGGGTGATATCATCGGTAATCAGAAAATGAATTAGTAATAGTGTTGAAGCATGAAATTCGTATATTTTCTATAAGTAGTACCCTAGTAAGGAAGCCAACATGAAACATGAGAGTTATAAGTTATGGATTAGCATCATAAGCAACTGCAACATGTATAGTTAAGGAAATCCCACCACCGGAAGACTATATGATAACAACCACCCTCCCAACCCTCGTTAGACAATAGCAGCAGAGATGGTCCTTGAAGGTTACCTTAAGATAATCCTTGAAAAGAAGTGGAAGTATAGAGATAAAAGGCCGAAGCATAAAATGTTCGAATGCAGTGCCAAAACAAGATAGAAAAGAAACAACTCCAAGTGAGAGATCTATAAGAGAAGTTATTAGATAAAGAGAGGAAGTACTAGTTAGACAATAACAAGGAGGTAAGGGAATAGTGTTAAACAAGACTGGGATACGTAAGAGCTAATATCCTCCAAATAAGGTGGCAGAGATACAGATCGTAGAAGTTTCAATTACAGAATAGAGCAGGGAGTGAATGTAAAGAAGCCTAGAAGACTTGACATCCATGGAATTTGAGAGATAAAGAATAACCAACAACAAGAAATAAGGTAAGATTTATTTAACCCAAATTTGAGATTTTGAAACTTTGATGATATGGAAACATGTTGGTGTTAGTTACATGTTAGGGTTTGTAATTAATAAGGAAATAAGCATGGAATTGGTGGTAACATAGGTATCCAATTTTGATAATTCTAGGGTTTAAGCCAAGAGTGTGGATGATGTGATTAGTAGAGTGTGGAGAATGTTAACTTGAATTGTAATGTGTGATGATGATATATGAAGATGTTTTGAGTTATGGTTTTAAGTATGGAAGTAATAGGAATTGCATTTGGGTGAGTTGAATTTGAAGATGAAGAACAAAATCCTGGAATTATGTCTCGTGTCGCGACGTAAAATGGATTTGAGTCGCGTCGCGCAAGAAGAAAATGATCGAGCGCTTTTGAAAACTACGCGTCGCCACACGTGGCACAAAATTTTCCAGAATCAATTTTAAACCACCCAAGTTCCACCCTAGCGTATTAGAGACCACCCTTAGGGTCTCGTATCACTTCGTATACGTATCGTACATCAAAGTATGATCATAATAAGCCTCGTATATAAAATATATTGATGTATCATTAAGGTTAGTTAAGTATTGAGGTTTATTTTACTACATATATGCTAATCAAGTTCCCGATCATAGATTATCCACAGGAATCATAATTTTCTTCGATAGGGATCTAGTACCAGCCAGATTTTAAAAACAGTGAGTGGATCTCTTTTCTTAAATTGATTTTATTTAACAGTTTTGATAACAAACTTACTTTTTCGCTTTTAGGGCGTTAGCCAATTTCTTTATCACTTACAGTTTGTCCAGCATGTTTAAGAAATGATTTAGAAAACAATATTTTTGAACATGAGTTTTATGTTTTCGGGGCATGGGGGAAAACCCCACCCCAATATGTAACTGGATACAGTTTGGAATTGACGGACAGAGAACATGTGCACATGTAGAGGACTGAGGGGACGGCGATACGTAACGCCTCCAGATCCTAGATCAGGGCTAGGGGGACGGTGATATGTAACGCCCCTAGACCGTAGTTTCAGGGTCAGGTAGTAGCAGAGATCAGCACTACCGGCTCTAGTTCTGTGGCTTGGGGGACAGCGATACGTAATGCCCCAAGACCACCAGTTTCAGGGACATAAGTGGCATACTTTGGGGGACGACGATACGTAACGCCCCAAAGTCATGGTTTTGTATTCCTGGCTCCAGATAGGTGTATGGGGTGATGGCGATACGTAACGCCCCCATGCGTCAAGTTTTTAAAAAACGGACTAGTTTTCAGATTCAAGATTTTCAGTATACATCTTTCAGAAATCAGATTTTAGAAATAAGTTTCAGAAACCAAAGCTTCAAAAGCAATTTTCAGAAAAATGAGTTTTATAAAGAAGATTTCAGACGAGGTATTATAAAAGAGTTTTCAAATAAATATTTATTCTAGCACTTTGATTTTAGAAATAAATGTTTTGATATTAGTGTTTCAGTTTTCTGTCCACTCACTTAGATCGTACGACGATCTAACCTCCTCTCAGTTTCCTTATTTTGTAGGTATTCTCGGAGGATGAGCTCGGGAGGACGGATATTGATGCAGTTACTATGGTATGGAGCCAATCAGTCCAAGTTATGAAGAGGGAGAGTCCAGTCCGAGTCAAGTAAAAATTTTATATTATTCATTGATTTTGAGATAGTCACTGTAAAAGAGTATTTGAGTTTACAGTTTCAGGTGTTAAGTTTATATGGTAAGTTTTTGAGTTTGGGCTACGGTCCCACACATAATATAATCAATTGGAGAAAAAAATATATACTAGTATATGTTTATTGTTAGAAATTCAAAGGCTTATGGGGTTAGTACGGTCTATCCCCTGCCGTAACATCTCCCAGATCATGGATGTTACAACCTGGTTCCAGTTCAGTGGCTTAGGGGGACGAAAATATGTAACGCCTCAAGACCACTAGTTTAGGTGTATGAGGGAACGACGATACGTAACTCTCCCAAGTGTCAGGGTTTCTACAAATACTCAAAGACATGAAATTCAGAACAATGGTTTTATAAAAGAGCTTTTACGAGAAACAGTTTTATGAGAAATTCAGAGTTTTACAGAAAGAAAGCTTTCTAGAAAGTTTCACAGAAAGACATTTGATTTTCAGAAAAGATCCATTTTCCTTGAGAGGATTTTTTCAGTAAAATGAATGTTTTGCAAAGTATTTCACTTTCAGTTTTAAAATTGTTCACTCAATAGATCGTTGAAACGATCTAATCCCCCACTCCTAGTGTTTTTTTTTTACAGGTATACCCGTAGGACTGTTGGGTTTACTAGGTTATCCCAAGATCAATTTAAGTGAATGAAAAGTGTGAATACAACAAAGTTAAGTTGCAGAAATACTTACTTTGATCGGATTTGCAATGCGTTGAACACAAAAAAATCTTCAAGTTTTTCCTCCATTAGACTATCGGCCAAGCTCCTCTTTTGTGCTCCATGGATGATCTTCAAGCTCCAAGCTTTGAGAATAAATTCCATGCTCAAGAGTTCGTTTCCCTATCACATTTGTGTGACCCCTTGGATGTGCTAGCATCATTGAAAAAAATTGCCACAAATCTTTCCTATGCTTCTTGTAGTTCTCGGCCAAGCCAATAATTTGAGAGAAAAAATGGCACCTTGGCCGAATGGGAGAGAGGGAGAGAAGAAGATGAGTTAGTTTTTAGTGTATTTGGATTTCTAAAATCTAATACCAAAAACCAAAGTCAAAAGGGTACAAGGCATTCAAGCCTTCCATCTACTTCCATCATTCAAAAATTGACAAGTTGTCAATTACCAAAAAGGTGACAAGACTCCCATCACAAGAATGACTAATGATGTGACGCATGATGTGACTTGTGGGCCCCACTTGATTCGAAATGCGAGTGGGCCCGCAAACACTCCCGGGCTCGGGTTCGCTAATTCTGAATTAACGAATTTTCTGTTGCGACATAATTAAATCAAATTTAATTAAATAATTATGCCTAGCAAAATTACTATTCACGTCGCTTGCGAATTAATTCTAAATTAAATCGTTCGCCCGAATTAAAATCTAATTTTAATTCCGCGTCGAAATCTAATTTCGTTTAATATATCGAATATATTAATTTATCGATTAATTCCAAATTAATTGTTCTCTCTCTTTAAATAATATTTGATCCCAGATAAAATATCTCCGTAATTAATCCTAAATTAATTTTCTCTCCCTTATAAATAATCCCAGATTAATTATGTCTGATTCATACATCATCGGTGAATCTCGGGAAGCGACCCATGAGATCCCTGGATATATTGGTAGTAAATCCGGTCGTCGGACTATCCGAACACGTACGTACCTAGTACTACATTTTTACCGATTTACAAGACATGGTTGGCTTCTAGCAAAGCACCGTGCCTACCCAATTCTCTAGAAATATTCTTAAAGTAATATGTAATATATATCAGGCGTAGTATACGTAGTATTGCGTATTGCGTATTGCGATCCAGTATCGGATGTCACATGCTAGGCCTGAGGCTGGAATTGTGTCTGCCCCATACGAAGCACATATCGGATCTCTGGTAACTAGTCTCTATAATCGGATAAACATGACCTAGTCATATTATCCCGATAGCTGCAGGATATAAGAGCACCAGTTTCGTATCCTACGTGATCATCATCTCCACTATGACTGGAGTGATACTTCCATCTTGACATCACACCCAATACACTACGATTCTCAATATACCCAGAAGAGGCGTACACAAAACTTGTTAAAGCCCTGGACGACCAAAACCAAAGTATATTGATTGTCGCAAGTATTAGCGGTGCAAGTCTCAGGTTAAGACCAAATACACCTACCCTGATTCGGACTTCCATAGACACATAGTCATACTACCAATGGAATTCCGAGGGTTCTATCCAGAGCGAAGCTGTTTTCGTACCATCGGTAAACACAACCTTCTATTACACTTGCATGAGTATCCAATACCCAAATATATGAGAACTATGTCGTTATACTCCCATAACATGCACAAGTGTAATACTAGTCTATTCCGCATTATCGATGTCCAATCTCGATAATACTACGACTATGGATGTTTTAATGATTAAACCTTTATGGATTGATACTGTCTCATATCTTATCAATCCGGAACTAATCATATGGACTTTTATCATTTATGTATCTTGGTAATCCAATTACAAATGATAAAAGAGCAATTTCCTTTGTCACATAGTTAATTTGTACAACAACACTATGTTCTGTACAAATAGTGATGTTATGGGTCATAATTGTCCAACAAGGACGAGCTGGAGAGAATGGATACTGATGGTAGTCACTAAGGAGTTTGGGACCACCTGGTCGAGTCTGAACTTTAGCTCAGTCAGAGTCAAAGTATAGTTACATGCATATGTTACTATTACTCCTCGTATATGTTTAAGATATCCATTGGCTTAGTTGTAAAATAAAATGTCACTGTGCATATGGTTAAGATTTTTAAAATTTATTTTGTGTCGATGAGTCGGGCAATGGTCCCCATGCATAAGTTGTACTTGAGATGTTCAAGTATTGATGATCACAGTGACATGCTCAGGGGGATAGTACAGCCTATTCCCTGCTGGTAGCATCTTCTGGGGAGGATGTTACATAATTTTTCATTATTAAATTTTAAAATTAAAATAAAAAAATCTATTACAATATTAAAACATAATATCCTATTAAAAAAGAGATCTATGTAGTATCCGCCTACAAAACCTAACCATTTTTTTTGGATTTCGTGTCTATTGTCATTTGGTATTTTACTTTGAATTATTTCTATAAGTTTTTTATGAACTTTTTATTTTTTGTTATGGTTCATAATACATAACTATTATCTTTTGCACAGTGACGATCAAGATTTCAAGTACAAAATGAAAATTTAAGATTAATTTCATTAAATTTCATTAGAATTCATCTAAAAGAAAATTAAATATTTATAAAGTTATTTATACTTAGGAATATGATTTCAAATGAGAGAGAATTATGAATACTAAAAAGTGCACATTTATTAAAAGAAAATTAATCATTTTACACTTGTATTTTCATTAATCCTCATAATTTAGCATATTTATAAAATAATAATTAAAATTTTGTTTTATATATTTTAATTGTGATTTTTATTTCTTATGTAGGTGAAATAATATTTTGGATGCATAATTAGAAAAATAGACATGACACTTGGATTTTGGCGGCCAAAAACTTGAAAAGGCGTTCTAACTGTTAGGGTTGGTGCTCGGAGTGCCAATTCGGATCGTATTTATGTCTGATTCATGAATACAAATAATTCCTTTTTCCATAATATTACTTGCTTAAAGGTAGCACCTCTTGTTTTTATATACGTATTCTATTTAATTACGATTAAATTGAAACTAAATATGATTTAGTGATATGTATATATTAGACAAATACCATATGATTTACAACGTTGTGCGCAGTTACAACGTAGTTTGTAATTGACATTGGGAAGCGTCATTATAAGTTGTATATTCTCAAATAAATTTCGTGGTAAAGATTTACTGACATTGGTCGGTTAGTAAAATCTATTGAAACCAGTACATATCGTATATCGTGACTTGGTCCGATGGTTTATCCCAATGAACCATGAGTCTTGGGAGACTTGTATATACATGCCGGTGTTTATTTGATAAATACTAAATGACTCATCGAATATTTCCTAATAGATGGTAACCAACGTCAATAGGAATCTTCTCGAGTAGAGTAGTATAGTGGTTTTTCGACTTGAGATACCACTGTGGATATATGAGATATCATCCACACTTTGATGGTAGTCACATCACCGATCTATTTATATCAGACCTTCGTCTGTTCATTGGATATGGACTGATGCTCATGATATCCTGTGAGTATCAGATAAAATATGTCAGTCCCGTGTACAGGGCATAGGTATCAGGTACGTATTGGCGATCTAGTAAATCCATGGTCGTGGTATACTTCGGAAGTGAGTTCCGAGTGTTATTTAGAGATTGTAAATTTAAAAGTCGATTATATTATACCTTAGGGATTTGACGTTCTTATCTATATCCCCGGTATAATATTTATAGCCTGTGACAGAGGGATTATATGTATGCAATGACCTCGACTTGCATAGTTTAACGAGATTATCCGTGGTCGTCATAATTCATGAGTGGGTGAATTATGGACATGAAATTGGATTATGTGACAGATAAACCTAAACTTAGAGAGTCCCACAATATGAAGTGTACTCGTTGAGCACTTGGGCAACACGTTATGAATAATATAGATTATTCATAATACTTCACCGGATTAAATGAGTTAATTCGAATAGTTTAAACGGTCAAATGAAAAAACATGCATTAGGGGCATTTCGGTCAATTGATAGTTAAATATTTATTTGTATTTGATACAAAATTTGATTTGATACATATTAATTATTTGTCAAATGAGGTTTTGACACATGCCATTAATATATATATTTGTTATTTAATGTAAATAAAAATACATATATAACAATAATCACGTTAATTAATTATTTAGATGTTTAAATGTTAAATATCTAGATAATTAAATTATTTCAATATTACATAATTGTTGTACAATATGTTTGATTATTATTGGTTACTTGTGGCATGATTCTATTAAGCTTAAAGTTTACAAATTGGATTTGTTAACTTAAAACTTATTATTATTTAATTAGATTAAAAATGACCAAATGAACAAAATGCCCTTCCCCCCTCCAAAGTCGGTTATGCTTCTTTATAAAGTTAGAAAATTTTGTTTTCTCTTTCAACAAGCTCCCATGGCCGAACCTCCATAGACTAAAGATCCCAAATTTTGCTTGAAGAAACAATGGAAGAAAGTGAAGAAATCAAGAAGGAAGTTTAAGGAAATTATGAGATTTCAAGGTAATCTTCAATAATCTTAAACTTAAAAAACTTGTTTCATGTTCTTGACCATCTAGAATAGTTTTAGGGTTTCTTCATTTCTTATATTTTGGGGCTTTTTGATTTTGAGGATGGATTTGGAGGCTAAATGCATGTTTGAAGTTAAATTGGATAATATTATTGTAATATTAGTTCAATTTTATCATTTGATGACTTGTTGCCATTCTAGAGTGTTATGATCACTCTTGTAACTCCTAGAATTATTCTTGGGTTCTTCATTTGTGGTGACTTTGGTTGGTGTAAATAATAATATGATTAATATTGAGAAAATTGATTTAAAGCATGAAAAATGATATTTTTGGTTACCAAATCAGATCTGGAAATTCTATGATTTTGGTGATGAAAAGTATGTTTTATAAATTTATTGGATGTGTTTTGGGCATTGGAACAATTGCCGGAAATTATTTCAGAGTTTAAAAATGTGAAAAATGACGTTACTGGGTGAGTTTCGGGCTTACAGGTGTTCGTTGTCCAAACAATGAATTACTCACTGTTCGGGCATCCCATGAACTTCCCAAGCACTATTGGAGCTAACTTGGGCAGCCTCTGTGTATATTGGTTGGTCGATTCGGACAAAAATGAGTTTTATGCCATTTTGCGGAAAAACATTTTCGTAAATATTTCGCGATGTTTCTAACTTATTTATGTCGTTATTTGATATCGAATAAATATGTTTAGGTGAAATATGAATGAATTATACACATTGGATATTGAATAATTTATTTGGTAATTTTACAAGTTTTTAAGGTTATGATTTCGCCCGAACCGCGAGCTTCCGCTGCGTCCGCGCTAAAACCCCAACAAAAATGGTATCAGAGCAGGTCTGATCCTTCGTCCATTACATTTTTCAGGCTTGATATATGATACATAATCCAATTTTGATATTTGCACATGCATGTAATTTAGATATTTCTTAACTTTTTGGTTATACGTTAACGGAAAATATAACGAAGATTTAATTGTTAAGTTAAGTTATTTTTTCCTATATAGAATTAAACTGTTGAGAAATTTATCTAGCTTATAAATCTGCATTTGATGTAGAGAAATACCCTCTTTAGGAATATCCCCGCTTAAATAAGGCATTAAAGTAACTGGTATTAGGAATACTTATTTCTTGGTCCGCCTTGTCAGTACAGATGCAAATGATTTCCCGATGTTGTAGCTGTATTGTGCCAAAGTTGTGCAGTTATGGTTGATGGTAGTTCATTTGCATCGGTAGAACTTATATGATAAGAGACAAATTCAAGTGAAAGTTGAAATCCTGAACGTGCCAAAGCTGTCAGGACTACATCGGTAGCTTGAGTTGTCACTGACAAGTGAAGCCCTGATACGTCTCATTGTGAACGTGCCAAAGATGTCATACCGAGACACAGTCAGGATCAAAATCAGGAGTCACAGTGAATGTGATTGACAATAAGTTGTCTACCTGTGAATATATGTAGGCGAGAACGTGCCAAAGCTGTGAGTCGAAATATATTCTTGGGGTCCACTTCTCACAATGGAATTTAATTTAATTATTGGATTCCTATTTTTCATTAGGGATTATGGTATTATGTAAAGTACTGGGAAGCACTGCTGGGTTAAAAATCCATAACTAAGGTAGTATGTAATATTATGAAAATTACCGCTTTTGTTTTCCTTTATTCTATTGTGAATATAGAATTAAACTTCTAATCCACTGCATGCATATTATTTTATATATATGTTTTCTGACTTTCCTTATGGTTGCAGATTTCTAGAATAGGTTCTAGATTTAGAGTAGGCTTGGATATTGTTAGATTAGTCAAAACCATCAGGAACTGTTGTTCCGATTTTCTTGAAAAATCAAGATGGTTATTGACTTAGTTACTAAGTCATATTAGGTAATCTAAATAGATATCTGTTCTAGGATATAATATTTTAGAGAGAATAGTTTCTTGTGCGGTAAGAATTGACGTGCATTTGTTCATATCTCGAGATTCTAGAATGGCATTAATAAAACCTCATTAGGTATTTGTTTATCAGATAATGACCTTTAGAGGTAGTGTGTCAGACACAGTTTGCTAATAAATTATCTACAATTATTGTGAATAGTTGAAGGCCAATTATAAAGCTGAAGAAAGGATATGTGTGTAGTTGTTGATGAGCGGAAAATATATCACTATTTACCGCCCATTTAACCTAATATTTTGTATGGTTTCTCAAGTTTTATGAATGTTTTGATGTGTTTTTGTGTATTTTGCAGATAAATAAAGTTTTGGACTCAATGGAATCAATCAGGACTAAATGTGGAACAAATAAGAGCAAAAACTGGACTTGACATTTGGATTTTGGAGGTTGGAAACTTGAAATGGCATTCTAACGAAGTACAATTTCGGAAATTTCAACTTTTCATAATTTTCATATTTTGGCCATAACTTTCTACTCCGATATCGGATTGAGGTGATTCAAGTTCCAAAATAAAGAAGACTCAAATATCTACAACGTTGATGTTCATAATAATTTTGAATTCGGAAGTTTTCATATCCGAAATTGATAAAACTTCCGGAAGTGTGTTATGTGCAATAATTAAAGTCATTTTCAAAACCAAAAATAAAATAAAACAAAAAATGAAAATTGTCAAACTTACACCAAACATGCTTGCATGTGTGGTGGAGGATTTGGTGCCATGTTTTGTGCCATGTTTGGTGGAGAAATTAGTGGAGAAAGTTGTAGGAAATTGGTGGATTTCCTTAAAACTACCAAGAAGATTGTATTTTGTTTGTTTATTTACAGCTTTCTGTATTTAATTTTTTATTTTACGCAATAGTTCTTTCTTTACTTTACTTTTCATTCTTTATTTTTACTTTTCAGTATGAGGAGGTAACTCCCATCTGCTGAGGTGAAGTGTAAATCTTTTATTACTAATATTTAGATTAATTTCCCTTAATTATAATATATAAACTGTTTAAAACCTGACTTAATGGGATACCGCCTTTATGATCGGTTGGACTTAATTAAATTGATTTTAGCCTGACTAAATTGGATACCGCCTATATGGTCGGTTGGAATTAATCATAAATCTGACTTAATCAGGATACTGCCTATATGGTCGGTTGGTAATGTCATGCAATTAGGCACACGGATCGACCTTAAAATTTTTTTTTGTCTTCCCTTCCTTAAAGCCGAATGGAACCAGCACTTATACTAAAGTTTTTCTTCTGTTTCGGACAAGATCTCAGCCCCGGAATGTGTGTGAAATAGTCCCCGAACAGCCCCCGAACTGCAGTGAATTATTGGACTGTTTTACACACGTTACACACGCAAACTGCACCCAAACCAGCCCCTGATTTGCGTGACCTGCTGTAGCGTTTTAGGTCTTATTTTTCCACCAAAAAATAATCCTAACTCAGCCCCAAAAAGTCCCCAAGGTGTTTCTCAAAACCCGAATTAAAATGAAACAAATTGAGTCCCGAATCAACCAAGTGATTCACGGCAATGGGCAGAGTAAAATTGTCCCAATGCCGTGAGATGAAGATGGAAAAGAATAATATCTTATTTTCAACGCCACAAGATCTTCCGAGCTATATCTCGTTACCAATGGAAAGTAGTGTGGGCTACAGACACAAACAATCCCTAAATGTTTTAGAGATTAAATCACACACTAATAATATTTTTCTTATTCTTGTTCTTCAAAATTATTTCTCAACTTTTGAGAGAATAGTGAAGAAGAAGAAGGTGGCTAGGGTTTTCATAAGAGCACTACTCAAAAGAAAATCAAGTTTTCCATTTATACTTAGGTCAATTTTATTTCCAAAATAAACAAATCTTATTCCTTATACATCAAGGAATTCGGCCATGCCCTTTATTTCTTCATTAATTTTGTAAAAATATTATTTACTTTCCATAAAGTCAATATATGTTACAAATTAAATGTATGATTAATATTTTGAAATTCATTACTTCCAAAATTAAATCAAAGGTTTCTAAAACCCATAATATAGAAATTACAATCTTAGCCTTATTAAATTATATCATATATATAATTCAATATTTTATATTTAATAATTATCATATAATTATTAATACCATACATTAACTTTTAATGTATAGTTTCAAGTGTGACATAATTAATATTATTAATCATATTAATAATATTTATTCTTTTGTGAGTATATAATTAGACTATCCAATTATATTAAATCCGCTATAGTAAATCGAGCTAGCACGGGGACCAAATGGACCCACGGTTCCGAGCTCCGATAATCTCAAAAATTAATTAAGCTCCTAATTAGATATTCTGAATTATTAACTCCGGGTTATTCCACTAAAAACCCGTAGTTGCACTCTAGTTGCCGCAGATGAAATATTAAGTCTAAGAACTATGCCTTCCTGCACCATAAAGTGGCATTTCTCCCAGTTGAGTATCAGATTTGTATCTTCACATCTTTGTAATACCTGTTCCAGATTTAGCAAACAATGATCAAAAGAATCTCCAAATATAGAAAAGTCATCAATGAAAACCTCCATACTCTGCTCCAGCATGTCTGAGAAGATGGCCATCATGCAACGCTGAAATGTGGCAGGGGCATTACATAATCCAAATGGCATCCTACGGAAAGCAAAAGTACCATAGGGACATGTAAAGGTGGTTTTCTCCTGATCTTCTGGGGCGATGGCAATCTGATTGTATCCTGAATATCCATCCAGAAAACAATAGAACTCATGTCCCGCCAATTTGTCCAGCATCTGATCAATGAATGGCAGCAGAAAATGATCCTTCCTCGTGGCTTTTTTTAGCTTCCTGTAGTCCATACATACTCTCCATCCAGTCACTGTTCTTGTTGGTATTAGCTCATTCTTTTCATTGGTAACCACAGTAATTCCTCATTTCTTCGGCACACACTGCATAGGACTTACTGAACTGCTGTCTGAGATGGGGTAAATGATGCCAGCATCCAACCATTTGATGATTTCTTTCTTCACAACTTCCTTCATGATTAGATTGAGTCTCCGTTGATGTTCCACTGTGGGTTTGTACTTATCGTTCATCAGGATCTTGTGCATGCAGAATGATGGACTAATGCCTCGAATGTCTGCTATAGTCCAGCCAATGGCTTTCTTGTGCTCTCGTAACACTCTCAACAACTTTTCTTCATGCTCCAATGTTAGAGAAGATGAAATAATAACAGGTAATTAAGAAGATTTTCCAAGAAATGCATACCTGAGATGACTCGGAAGTAACTTCAGCTCCAACTGTGGTGGTTCTTCAATCGAAGGCTTGATCCGGTCTTTCTTCGGTAGTTCCAAACTTTCAATTGGTTGTGTCACTTTGAAATAAAATGGCTTGTTAAGATAGTTTATACATTCCAGAATTTCAGAATCTAACTCAGTGTCAGTCATGTTGTGTGATGCAAGCTTCAAGTTTATCCGTGGGAATTGTATCAGTATCATGAATGATACTATCAACAACATCAATTCTGAAACATTCTTCCTCTTTTTCTTCACTCGGGAATTTCATAGCTTTGAAAACATTAAAGGTAACTTCTTGGTCCTGAACTTTCATGGTCAGTTCTCCTTTTTGTACATCAATCACAGTTCGACCTGTTGCTAAGAATGGTCTCCCAAGGATGATTGGCACATCTTTGTCTTCATCCATGTCAAGGATAATGAAGTCTGCTGGTAGAATGAGTTTATCAACTTTGACAAGCACGTCTTCAACAACTCCTCTTGGAAATGCAAGTGTTCAATCAGCAAGTTGCAATGAAACTAATGTAGGCATTGCTTCTCCAATTTGCAGTTTCCTGTAAATAGAAAAAGGCATTAAATTAACACTTGCACCTAAATCACATAAAGCCTTACCGAAGTTATGTTCTCATATGATGCAAGGAATGGTGAAACTTCCAGGATCCTTCAAATTTGGAGGAAGTTTTCTCTGAATGATGGCGCTGCATTCTTCTGATAATGCTACTGTCTCATAATCTCCCAATCTCCATTTTCGTGAAAGAATGTCTTTCATGAATTTAGTATAGCTGGGCATTTGTTCCAAAGCTTCTGTAAATGGTATGTTGATGTGCAGCTTTTTGAAAACCTCCAAGAATCGAGCGAACTGCTTGTCCAGTTTGCTTTTCTGAAGACGCTGAGGAAAAGGTGGAGGGGGAGTGATATGTTCTTTTTTCTTTGCTTCTTTTTCATTGGCTTGTTTTTCCTTTGCTTATTTTTCCTCCATCTGTTTCTCTGTTTCTTTTGGAACATCTTCAATGGTTGCTTTGATTTCAACATCTTTGTTGATTTCAGTACCACTGTTTAAGGTGATGGCTTGACATTGCTCCTTCCTTCGGTTCCTTGGATTTGGTTCTGTATTGCTGGGAAGATTTCCTGGTGGTCTGTAACTCTGAGCATTGGCCAGTTGTCCAATTTGATTCTCCAGTGCTTTGATTGAAGCAGATTGGCTTTGAAACATAGCATCATATGCTGCTTGTTGTTTTTTAAACATCTCTGCAAGCCAATCTTTCATTTCTGGGTCTTTTTCAACTTCCTGACTTTTATTCTTGCTGGAATCTAGGTGGTGGATAGTTCTTTTGCCTAAATTGTTGCTCCATGAGAAATTGGGATGATTCCTCCACCCTGGATTGTAGGTGTTGGAAAATGGATTGTTCCCCTGTCTGTTGAAATTGTTGACATAGTTCACCGTTTCTTTATTTGATTTTGTTCTGGTGCTTCCCCATATGGTGAATTTGTGGTTCCAATGTTGGTTTTCATGCCGAGAGTCTCCATGAATTTGCATATCTGATCCAGTTTGGTACTGACTGTTGAATTGGCTCCAACTTCATAAATTTCAGCAATTCGTTGAATCATGCTCCTTTCTGTTGGCCACAATGAATTATTGTTGGCCATTTCTTCGATTAGGTCCCAGGCTTGTTCTTCTCCTTTTGCCATCAATGCTCCTCCAGCAGCAGCATCAATTGTGGTTCTCATTATTCCAGAAAGTCCATTATAGAATGTTTGACTTGAAGCCATTTTGGAATCAAATGGTGAGGACATTTCCAGAGCAAATCTTTGTACCTTTCCCAAGCTTCGTAGAGAGTTTCTGATTCTTGTTTCACAAAGGATGTGATGTCATTCCTCAGTTTTCCAGTTCTGGCTGGTGGAAAGTACTTTACAAGAAATTTGGTGGCTAAGGTGTTCCAAGTTCTGATAGAACCTGCTGGAAGTGAATGTAGCCAAGCTTTAGCTCTGTCCTTCAAGGAGTATGGAAAAACACGCAGTCTCATTACTTCTTCAGCATCTCGGTTGTAATTGAAAGTGCCGCAAACTTCCAGGAAGTTGCTGAAGTGGGTATTAGGATCTTCAGTTGCTTTTCCCCCAAATTGTACTGATTGCTGAATCATCTGAATGCAAGTTTTGATTTCACCTGCATTCGCTGGTAAAGGTGGAAGTACAATACATGAAATGAGGCCATCTACCACCGGAATGGTTTTTTCGTGAATAGGAATAGGTGGTACAACCTCCAAAGGTTCAGGTTCCATGTTAACAATTGCTTCTTGGCCTTGCCGCCTTTCCCTTCTTAACTGTCTGATGGTTCTTTCAATTTCTGGGTCAAGCGGTCGTAGTTCAAAGCTTCTGGTTCGTCTCATTAAGATTCTGATAACCTGCAACACAATAAAACAAAAACAATAAGTAAAAAGAAAATTAGATACAAGTAACGTATCTAACCTCAAAACTAATAATAAAAGATAAAGAAGTCCCCGGCAACGGCGCCAAAAAATTGACCGGCGTAATCACACACGTATAACGCAAGCGCACGTATCGTTCAAGTAGTATAAAAAGTATCGATCCCACGAGGACTTAATATTTATTCTATTAATTTTATGAGGTCAAGTGATTACTAATATCTAACAAGTTGTTTGAAAAGATAATGATGATTCTAAATTTAAAACAAGTAAAGAAATTGAGAGTAGATTAATGAGAATTAAAACTATCTAGGGTTGTGAATTCTTCCAATATTAATTAAAAGATGAAGTAGTTAAATCAGAGTTGGGTAAATATTAATTTATTAATCTGGAATATTAAATTATGTAAAAGCCTCTTCCGATGGTCATTTACAAATACCTAGTTTAATTCAATTGAATTATATGTCTATGTCAACCAAATTACCTAGATTCATTAAGTTTGAATTCCAATTATGATACCCCCGCCCAACAAGTATATTCCTATCATGTAAGGAAATCTATTAAAGGTTTATCTATCCTTAAAGAAGATTGTGGGTTGTTGAGTATAAAGTCTTTAAACTTAAATTTCATATGTCTAGTTCATTTTAAGTTTTATCTAGTCAATTTTATTAATGGCCAGTTAATAAAAGTCATTAAGATTATGACTCAACAAATAACTCTTTAATTACCCAAACTATAATCTAATCCTTTATAAACCGGTGATATTAGATTTTATCACAACCCTAGATATTTAACTTAGTTATAACACATAACTAAAACTGATAAAAACTTAAAAGACATAAAGTGAAATTGCTGAAAAGTAATTGTAGAATAATAATTTGCAAAGAAATGAAATGAAATGCTAAGGTAAAAGGAATTAACTTCTACTATTTACTATTTAGATATCTCCCAATAAAATAATATATAATATTGTGATATTTTAAACCAACCTTCCAGAATGGCGGTATCCTGATTAAGTCAAATTCAAATATACCAGCCATAAGGCGGAACAGAAATATAAACTTAAACCAACCGTCCAGTATGGCGGTATCCTCATTAAGTCAAGATTAACCAATTTAAATTGAATAACCAACCGTCCAGAATGACGGTATCCTTTATTAATTCAGATTTTAAATAGTTTATATATTATATTTTAAGGGAGATTAATCTAAATAGCAAAAGTAAAAGTATTACCTTATTACCTCAGCATAGATAAGTTACCCCCTCATGGATGAATAGTAAAACTAAGAAAATTTGAGAAAGTAAAAGTACTATTTATAGAAGAGAATTACTACTACAAAACGTAATTGAAACTGAATATTAAAGAAACTAAGAAGAGAACTCCCAATTTATATATAAGATTTAAGAGGAAGTGGTACATTTGAAACTGAAAAATCGAAATCTATTTATAGGCCCGAGTAAGTGGAGCGCGTCCCGCCGCGCAAGTATTCGCACGTCGCGACGCGCTGACGTGTCCGACTCTCATTCGCTGCTCGCGTCTCACCGGACACGTGGCATGGCGGCTGAAAAATTACAATTTTGCCCTTTGTTTGTTTTTTTGTCTGTTTTAGCCCCAATTTGTCTCCAATGCTTTCCAAACTTTATTTATCTGTAAAATAACACAAAATACATCAAAACATTCACAAAACTCAAGAAACTATACAAAATAATAAGTTTAAATGAGTGGGAAATAGTGATAGTTTTACCACTCATCATCTGCGGATGCAATCTTTATGACGGTAACGTCTCCTCTCTACACTATCTCCCTGATGAGATGATATTTCCTCTCTATATGATTTCCTCTCTTGTGGCTTCTTGGTTCTTTGCAGTTTGCCACCGCTCCACTATTATCGCAATAGAGGGTGAGTGGTCAATCCATATCTGGAACAACTTCTAGATCTCCCAAGAATTTACGGAGCCAGACTGCTTCCTTAGCCGCTTAACAAGCCGCTACATATTCAGCCTCCATGGTGGAGTCAGCAATACAAGATTGCTTTATACTCTGCCATACAATAGCCCCACCACCTAGGGTGAACACTGATCGAGATGTAGATTTCCTAGAATCAACATCTGTCTGAAAATCCGAGTCTGTATATCCCCTAAGGATCATATCCTCATCGGAATATACAAGCATATAATCTCTCGTTCTCTTTAAATACTTGAGAATGTGTTTCACAGCCACCCAGTGATCCAATCCTGGGTTTGACTGAAACCTACTAACTACTCCCATTACAAAACAGATGTCCGGTCTCGTGCATAACATGGCATACAGGAGACTACCAACTGCTGAGGCGTATGGGATATGTCTCATTTCCTCAACATCCTGAGGTGTCTTAGGAGATTTTTCCTTCGATAAATGAATTCCATGCCGATAAGGCAAATTGCCTTTCTTGGAATTCTGCATCCCAAATCGCACAAGGATCTTGTCGATATAGGATGCCTGAGACATAGCTAACAGTCGTTTCTTGCGATCCCGAAGTATCTGGATCCCAAGAACATAACTGGCCTCTCCCAAATCTTTCATTTGGAATTGGTCAGCTAGCCAGTTTTTCACGTCTGATAATATCCTTACATCATTCCCAATGAGTAAAATATCATCAACATATAAAATAAGAAAAACCACCTACCCGTCAATGACACGCTTGTATACACAAGGCTCATCAACATTCTGCTCAAAATTATAAGACTTGATTATTGAGTCAAATCTTATATTCCAAGATCGAGATGCTTACTTGAGTCCATAAATGGACCTTTGCAGTTTGCAAACTTTTGCTCTTGACCTTAGGCGATGAACCCTTCTGGCTGTATCATATAGATACTTTCATCAAGATTGCCATTCAAGAATGCAGTCTTGACATCCATTTGCCAAATTTCATAGTCATAATATGCGGCAATGGATAGAAGAGTGCGAATGGACTTAAGCATAGCTACTGGCCAGAAAGTTTCCTCATAGTCAACTCCCTCTTTCTGGGTATAACACTTGGCCACTAGTCTAGCCTTGAAGGTCTGTACCTTCCCATCTAATCCCCTCTTCCTCTTGTAGATCCACTTGCAACCTATGGCTTTCACCCCATCAGGTTGGTCCACAAGTTCCCAGACCGACTTGGAGTACATGGACTCCATCTCTAGGTTCATGGCTTTGACCCATTCCTTTTTTTCAGAATCATTCATTGCACTATTATAGGTCAATGGATCATCTAGGCCATCGCTGGAGGCGACAACTTGTGCCTCTCCAACCCCTAGGTAGCGATCAGGTTGTCGTACAACCCTCACATTGCGTCTAGGTGGTAGATCATTATGACTGGGTAGCATCTGACTATCAGATGTTGAGGTGCTATGTATTTGTCAACTTTCGTTGACGATGGCGTGCTGGTCGAACCAGTAAGTAACTCCTCGAGTAATATTTTACTACGAGGCTTGAACTCCCTCATATAGTCCTCTTATATAAACGTAGCATTTATCGATACAAATATTTTGTTATCATTAAGACTGTAGAAGAATCCACCCTAGTCTCCTTAGGGTAGCCTACAAATAGACACACCTGAGAACGTGGCTCAAACTTTGTAGTCTTATTCTTCAGCACATGCGCTGGACACCCCAATATGTGGAAATGTCGTAAACTAGTTTTACGATCATTCCATATCTCTAAGGGAGTCTTAGGAACAGACTTAGATGGAACTACATTAAGGATATGCATTGCGATTTGCAGTGCATATCCCCAGAATGAACTAGGTAGTGAGCTATAACTAAACATATATCTCATCATGTCTAATAGGGTTCGATTTCTCCTTTCTGCAACACCATTTTGTTGTGGTGTTCCAGGTGCTGTGAGCTGGGATACTATCCCATGCTCAACTAACAATTCCTCGAAATCTTTGTCGAGGTATTCCCCTCCACGATCTGATTGTAGAGTTTTGATTGTCTTACCTAATTAGTTCTCAACCTCAGCACGATACTCCTTGAACTTTTCAAAGGTATCTGATTTGTGATGCATTAGGAAGACATACCCATATTTTGAAAAATCGTCAATGAATGTGACAAAGTATTCACAACCACCTCGGGCTTTTGCATTCATCGGTCCGCAAACGTCCGAATGTATTAGCTTAGTGGTTGACTGGCTCTTATACCTTTTCCAGTAAAAAATCTCCTTGGTCATTTTTCCTTCTAAACAGGATTCACAAACTGGTAAAGTCCTGAGCTTTAACTGGTTTAAGGCTCCATTCTTTATCAATCTATTTATCCGGTCAAGGTTGATGTGACCAAGTCTAAGATGCCATAGATATGTGTCATCGTGAGAAATCTTTGGCCGTTTTGTTTTAGGTTTTTCAACCTTAAACATTTCAGTGTTGAGCAGTGACCTATGTGTTACGGTCTTAACACATACAAGTTATTTTCTGAGTTTCATGTGCATATAGTTAATCCATTTCTACCAATAATAACCAAATTGCTATTAAAAGAAACTGAATAACCATCATCCAAAAGTCTAGAACATAAATCAGATTCCTGCGAAAACCAGGAATGAATAACACATTGTTCAAATTTAAATAACTATTATTAATAAAATTTAAATTGGAAATTCACACTACTCTTGCTTAAACGACATCCCCTGTCCCGACCCTCATGGTGTAATAACTTCAGCCCAGGTGGTCCCTCCATGAATCAAATAGCTGCAAAGAATAACAAACATGGTTAGTGGCTCCAGAATCAACAATCCAAGCGGATTTATCATCCTCCACTAATAGAGATTCAATAATGAGTAAATCATATTTACTTGTTTCCTTTTTCTCCTTCAGCTCAGCAAGGTATTTAGGACAGTTCCTTTTCTAATGCCCATTCTTGTCGCAGTGGAAACATTTTCCTTGGGATTGGCATCCTTGGAGCCTTTCTTGTTCTTCTTTTTCATGGGCTTTCCCTTAGCCTTTCCAGTGCTTTTCTTCTTCTTCTTTGTAGATTAGAAGACTCGGTAACATTTGCCTCTACACTGGACTTACGAGGATCCACAAGCATGGACTCGTAATGGGTGAGCTTATTAAGTAGTTGGGTCAAAGTAAAAGACAACTTGTTCATAACATAGTTGCTTTTAAACTGCAGGAAACTCTTCGGAAGAGTTTCCATAATCATGGTCACCTGGCTACGCTCGTCAATACAAGCTCCATGGGTTTCAGTAGTGTTGAGATAAATCATCATCCTTAAGACGTGCTCTCGGAATGATGTCCCATCCTTCATCCTAGCATTCATCGCTGAGACCATGGCCTCATGGTGTTGACGCTCCGAAGGCTGCCCAACATGCCTTGCAATGACTCTATCATCTTAGATGCTAGAGCCATAGGTTCATGCTTTGCAGCAAGAACCTCAGACATCTCTGCTAGTAAGTAGCAGCGGGCTTTCTCATTTGCTGTGACCCATTTCTGGTAGGTATCGCGCACAGCTTGGCCAGCATTTCTGGCCGGCTTGGGAGGACGTTCCTCCGTCAGGACAAACTTTAGGTCTTCACAGACCAGGATAACATTCATGTTACTTTTCCACTTAACATAGTTTTCCCCGGTTAATTTATCGTTTGAGAGTATGGAAATAATTGGAGAAACCATGGCTGAAAATAAAATAAATATGCATTTAACATTCATTCATCGCATATTAAAATCATCAAAGAATTTTGGCATAAAATTAAACATGATGCATGAACCATGAATAATGAATTAGAAACCTAAGAGAATTACTATGCCACGAAAATCTATCATCCCCCAAGTAAGTGTCGGGGTAGGGTAGGTCAAGTACTCGCATGATAGATCGAGACAATCTCAGTCAATTTAATATATGCGGGAATAACTCTTATTCCTATATTAAACAACTACCGTTTTATTTGATCAAGGAATTTCATTAACAGTTAATTACTCCTTTGTGAGTGTAACCCACCGTTTCGGGATTCTTTGACTTAACGAGTGAAGTGCCGCCGTAGGGTAGGTCAGTTCACAAGATACATCTAGAATCCTATCCTCTCGGAACCCAAACCTGATATTGAGCCAAAATGGACACCATCCGTAGGGGGACGAAAACAAAGCCGTCTCGAGGCGCCTTTTGAATCTCACGTTTTTGGACTAACAACGGAGATCTCGGGGATATACTATCGTATATCCCTCTCCCACTCACTATTTAAAAAAATAAGGTTTCTATCTAAAATATCTAATATTTTATTTTAACTAGTGTGGATAAACTTATGGCGGCTAAAGCATAATTATTATTTACACTAGTATGTCATAAGTGAGCTAATCAATTTTAACTATTAAAATTGTGTCACTAATATATATCATTAGTCTCTACTAACAGTTATACTCCATTAAACTAATTTAATTGGAGTGGTATAAGTGAGCTATTATATTTTAACTCTTAAAATACTAGACACTCTAAGTCTAAAATTTATGAAATTCTAAAAGGTCAAAATTTTAATTAAACATTTTTTTAATAAAATTTAGTGCGTTATAAAATCCAATGGTACGTGGAATTGTATCCCGAGTGCAGACCATATTACAGTCCATTCGGAATCGGCTATGGAATTTATATCCGGGTTTCCATCCTATATACCAATGAAGTTTATTATGCACTAATTAAGCCCAATATTTTAGAATTCAAATTTTAAACCATAAATCCAATTAATCTAATTAATTGATTTTCAGGCATATCATTTTCTAACTTAAACATTTTAAATTACATAAAATCATAATTTCATGTCTATAATGATAATGCATCTATGACATGCTATGGCAAGTAAAATGTATGAGTGGGCACCCTAAGCTATATGACATGTTATTCAAACAATTCGAAATAAACATACATATAACAAAAAAATTTATTGTTGCATTGACCAGGCTCTTATTTTTCCTATAATAATCTAACTAGTACAAGAGATTCACCAAGGCATTTCTTGGTCTTCAAATCCCGCTCCAAAGTGGTGTTGGCTCCCTTTGCGACTTCGGTGCTCCAAATTACAAAAAAATTGAAACTTTACATTGAAAATTAAAATTACAACAAATGTAAACAATGGCCTTATGGCCTTACATCCCAAAAACAAAACCAACTACAAAAATAAGAGCCGGAAAATTTACGACCAATGCAAAATCCATTCATCACATGAAATAACAAAACCATTCATCATATGAATATCACAATGTACCCACTAATCTAAACATGCATATCATATTTATAACTCATATAAATATATTAAAAACAAAAACTTAAAATGAAAAAATGAAGGGTTAAGAACACTTTTCAACCACGCTCTTGATGCCAATTGTAGGAAACACTTTCCTCGCGCAGCGCAAGCGATTAGGCACACGGATCGACCTTGACATTTTTTCTATCTTCCCTTCCTTAAAGCCGAATGGAACCAGCACTTATACTGAAGTTTTGCTTCTATTTCAGACAAGATCTCAGCCCCGGAATGCGCGTGTGAAACAGTCCCCGAACAGCCCCCGAACTGCAGTGAATTATTGAACTGTTTACACACGTTACACAGGTGAATTGCACCGAAACCAACCCCTGATTTGCGTGACCTGCTGTAGCGTTTTAGGTCTGATTTTTCCACTCAAAAATAATCCTAACTCAGCCCCAAAAAGTCCCCAAGGTGTTTCCCAAACCCGAATTAAAACGAAACAAATGAGTCTCGAATCAACCAAGTGATTCACGGCAATGGGCAGTAAAATTATCCAATGCCGTGAGATGGAGATGAAAAGAATAATATGTTTTGTTCAACGCCACAAGATCTTCCGAGCTATATCTCGTTACCAACGGAAAGTAGTGTGGTCTACACACACAAACAAATCCCTAAACGTTTTAGAGATTAAATCACACACTAATAATATTTTTCTTATTCTTGTTCTTCAAAGTTGTTTCTCAACTTTTGAGAGAATTGTGAAGAAGAAGAAGGTGGCTAGGGTTTGCAATTTTGAGCACTACTCAAAAGAAAATCAAGTTTTTCTTTTATACTTAGGTCAATTTTGTTTCCAAAATAAACAAATCATATTCCTTATACATCAAAGAATTCGGCCATGCCCTTTATTTCTTCATTAATTTTGTAACAATATTATTTACTTTCCATAAAGTCAATATATGTTACAAATAAATGTATGATTAATATTTTGAAAGTCATTACTTCCAAAATTAAATCAAGGGTTTCCAAAACCCATAATATAGAAATTACAATCTTAGCCTTATTAAATTATATCATATATATAATTCAATATTTTATATTTAATAATTATCATATAATTATTAATACCATATATTAACTTTTAATGTATAGTTTCAAGTGTGACATAATTAATATTATTAATCATATTAATAATATTTATCTTTTGTGAGTATATAATTAGACTATCCAATATATCAAATCCGCTATAGTAAATCTAGCTAGCACGGGGACCAAATGGACCCACGGTTCCGAGCTCCAATAATCTCGAAATATTAATTAAGCTCTTAATTAGATATTCCAAATTATTAACTCCGGGTTATTCCACTAAAAACCCGAAGTTTTACTCTCGTTGTCGCAGATGAAATATTAAGTCGAACGAAGTCGTTGTCCATCGATATAGTCATTACATACGAATTGATCCTTCACGAGTATCTTGTAATTAGAGCCGGGTCATAATGTCCGTTATACCCCTCTAATTATGTTTACCTTAAGTACCATTGATTCTCTAATGAACGATTTATTCATAACTATTATGAATATTAATCTTTCTGTTCGTAATAGAAAGACTTGAGCGCTCAAATCATTCAAGTACCGAATCAAACCTTAAGAAAGATACTCATCTACTTCTCGCAAGAAGAAGTGAACTCCATGTCTATGTTAAACGTTCCCAGCTACAAAACAAACTGTGCCCCCAAAGTACGTAGCTATTGGTCGGGACTGCTACACCAACCTCACCTTTGTAAATCAAAAGACACAGTCTGCCATGCAGGAGTTCGTGGTACACTCAGGGTTAAGATCAATCCATATATGACCATCAAGTAGATTGAAATGACTTTCTTTGCTTAACGGATATTACAAGAATGTCATTTCTATCTGGGTCCAGTCCTATATGATCGCATCATACAAGGTGCCTCCATTCTCATGTCTCTACATGGACGATCCGGATTAAGATCACCATACAAATATAGAATGGACCGCAGCTATAGATAAACCACAAACAAAGTACCCGCTTTGTTTGCTCTCTATGGACTATTTAAGATTACTAACTTCAGACTTAAATCCTCTTGTGTATGACACTCGTACACTAAGTCTGAAGGTACATAAGTAATCTACGGTATTTACGAAGATATATATTATGCGAAAAATAAACAAACAATTTGATAAATGAATAATGCATCGTTTTATTTCAAAACACATGAAACCGTTTACATCACATGTAGCTCTATGGCATACATCCCAACATATATATTATAATAAGGGAGATATCTAAAATAGAAGTAATAAAAATGGATCCTATAACCCCATCATTTTCTTTATTACTTTATTTACCTTTTTAATTTCCAAGCTTTATTTTATATCATTTACTTTATTTACGTCTTTACTACTTCTAGATATGTTTTGTAACTAAAAATCATATTTGGGGTTGTAATGAATTCCAATATCACCGGTTTATAAGGGGTTATTTTATGACTTCGGTAATATAAAGGTTTATTTATTGAGTCTTAAGCTTAATGCTTCTTGTTAACTAGCCATTAATAAGATTGATCTGGTAAAATTTAAAATAAATTTGACGAAGGAATATTAGGTTTCAACCTTAGACTCAATAGCTCACGATATATCTGTCGGGCGGGGGTAGCCACAATTGGAACTTAATCTTAATGAATTCAGGTAACTTGGTTAACATAGACATATGATTAATTGGGTTATTAGGGTGTTTGCATCTGACCATCGACATAGGGTTTTGCATATTTTTGTGTTCCAGGTTAATAAACCAATATATTTCACAAACGTGAGATAACCACTTCATCTTTAAAATATATAGGAATGATTTACAACCATAGATAGTTTAATAATATTGAATTTTCCTTTAATTTAAATTTGCATTGTTTTATTTACTTGTCTTTAGTTTAAAATCACCATCCAATCAAACAACCAATCTATTAGATACTTGTAGCTTTACAAATTGATAGCCTAGGTATTAAGTCCTTATGGGATCGATACATTTTATACTACTTGAAGGATACGTGCAATTGCGTTACATGAGTGATTTCACCGATCAAGTTTTTGGCGCCGTTGCCAGAGACTTATTTATCTTTTACTATTAATTTTGGGGTTAGATACATTTACTTGTGTCTAATTTTTTTTTACTTATTATTTTTGTTTTCTTGTGTTTCAGGTTCTAAAACACTACATGAGAAGAACCAGAAGCTTTGAAATCCGTCTGTTTGACCCAGAAATTGAAAGAACAGTAAGACAGTTGAGAAGGGAAAGGCATGAAGGTAAATAAGCACTGATCAACATGGAACCTGAACATTTTGAAGTCGCACTACCAATTCCCATTCGAGACAGAACTATTCCGGTGGTTGACGGCTTCATTTCATGTATTGTACTTCCTCTCTTACCAGCAAATGCGTGTGACATGAAAACATGCATTCAAATGATACAGCAATCAGTACAGTTTGGGGGGAATGCAACTGAAGATCCTAATGCCCACATCAGTAATTTCCTGGAAGTTTGCAGCATATTCAATTACAATCCGAGTGGCTGAAGAAGCAATGAGACTGTGTGTGTTCCTATATTCCTTGAAATACAGAGCTAAGTCTTGGCTACATTCACTACCAGTAGGTTCTATCACAACTTGGAACACTCTTGCCACCAAATTCCTTGCAAAGTACTTTCCCCCAGCTAGAACAGCAAAGCTGAGGAATGACATTACATCCTTTGTGCAACATGACTCAGAATCCCTCTGTGAAGCTTGAGAGAGATACAAGGAATTGCTCCGGAAATGTCCTCACCATGAGATTGCAAAGTGGCTACAAGTCCAAATCTTCTACAATTGACTTTCTGGACTAATAAGAACCAAAATAGATGCTGCTGCTGGAGGAGCTTTAATGGTAAAAAGAGAAGATTAGGGTTGTGACTTAATTGAAGAAATGGCCAACAACAGTTCCTTGTGGCTAACAGAAAGAAGTATGATTCAACGAAAAGCAAGAATCAACGAAGTTGGAACCAACACAACAATGAATGCCAAGCTGGATCAGATATGCAAATTCATGGAAACTCTTAGCATACAGGGTAATACTGGATCCACAAGTTCACCATATGGAGGAGTACCAGAGTCAGAATCATACAACTAATATGATGTGATGGTGAATTATGTCAACAATTTCAACAGACATGGGAACAATCAATATTTCAACACCTACAACCCAGGTTGGAGGAATCATCCCAATTTCGCATGGAGTAACAATTCAGGGCAAAGGAACAATCCACCGTCAGGATTCCAACAGCAAAACAAAGGCCATGAGTATGAAAAAGAACCAGGAATAGCAGAATTGCTGACTTAGATGAAAAACCAAGAAGCAACATACGATGTTATGTTTCAATCCCAAGCATCATTAATTCAAAGCCAATCTGCTTCTATAAAGGCCCTGGAAAATCAAGTGGGACAATTGGCCAACGCTCAGAGTTACATACCACAAGGTACCCTTCCTAGCAACACAGAACTAAATCCAAGGAACAGAGGGAACGAGCAATGTCAAGCCATCACTTTGAAAAGCGACACTGAAATCAATAAAGATATTGGAATCAAAGCATCCACTGAGGAGGTTCCAAAAGAAAGCAACGAAACAGATCCACAGATGGAGGAAAAAGAGGCAAAAGAAAATGATCAAGAGAGATTTACTCCTCCACCTTTTCCATAGCGTCTCCAGAAGAACAAACTAGACAAGCAATTTGCTTGATTCCTGGAGATTTTCAAAAAGTTGCATATCAATATTCCATTTGTAGAAGCGTTGGAAAAAATTCCCAGCTATGTGAAATTCATGAAATATATTCAGTCATGAAAAAGAAGATTGGGAGATTATGAGACAGTAGCATTGACAGAAGAATGAAGTGCCATCATTCAAAGGAAGCTTCCCCCAAAGTTGAAAGATCCTAGCAGTTTCATCATTCCTTGCACCATAGGAGAACATTACTTCGGTAAGGCTTTGTGTGATTTAGGTGCCAGCATTAACTTGATGTCTTTGTCTATTTACAGGAAACTGTAGATTGGAGAAGCAATGCCCACCTCAGTTACTCTCAGCTTGCTGATAGATCGCTCATATTTTCGAGAGGTTTAGTGGAAGATATATTGGTTAAAGTCGACAAATTCATTTTCCCTGCAGATTTCATTATCACTGACATTGAAGAAGACAAAGATGTACCTATCATCCTCGGGAGACCATTCTTGGCTATAGGTTAATTTGTTATTGATGTACAAAAAGGACAACTAACCATGAAAGTACAGGACCAAGAAGTTACATTCAATGTTTTCAAAGCAATGAAATTCCCGAATGATAAAAAAGAGGAGGAATGTTTCAGAATTGATGTTTTAGATAGTATAATCCAAGATACTGATGCAATGTAACTTTCCATGGATAAACTTAAGCTTCCACACCAACATGATTGACAACGAGCTAGATGATGATATGCTAGAATGTAGAGACATACCCTTTCGCTTCAAATCGACACCACATGTGGAAAGTTTGGAATTACTAACAAAGAAGTGAATCAAGCCCTCGATTGAAGAACCACCGTAGTTGGAACTAAAGCTACTTCCAAGCCATCTCAGATATGAATTCTTAGGAAACTTTTCTCATTTACCTGTGATTATTTCTTCATCACTAACATTGGAGCATGAAGATAAGTTGCTGAGAGTGTTCGAGAACACAAGAAAGCCATTTAATGGACTATAGCATACATAAGAGGCATTAGTCCATCAATTTTCATGCATAAAATTCTGTTGAACGACGAGTACAAAGCCACAGTAGAGTATCAACAAAGACTAAATCCAATCATGATGGAGGTCGTGAAGAAAGAAATTATTAAATTGTTAGATGCCGACATCATTTACCCCATCTCTGACAGCACTTGGGTGAGTTCTATGCAATGTGTGACAAAGAAAGGAGGAATAATTGTAGTCACAAATGAAAAGAACGAGCTGATTCCAACAAGAACAGTGACTAGATGGAGAGTATGCATGTACTACAGGAAGTTGAACAAAGCAACAATGAAATATCATTTTCCACTGTCATTCATTGACAAGATGCTAGATAGATTGGCGGGACATGAGTTCTATTATTTTCTAGACGGATACTCGGGGTACAATCAGATTTCCATCGCCTCAGAAGATCAGAAGAAAACCACTTTTACATGCCCGTATGGTACTTTGGCTTTCTGCAGGATGCCATTTGGACTATGTAATGCTCTTGCCACATTTCAACGTTGCATGATGACCATCTTCTAAGACATGCTGGATCAAAGTATGGAGGTTTTCATGGATGATTTCTCAGTGTTTGGAGACTCATTCGACCACTGCTTACAAAATCTGGAAAAAATGTTACAAAGATACGAAGATACCAACCTGGTACTCAACTAAGAGAAATGTCACTTCATGGTGTAAGAAGACATTGTCCTGGGACATCGGATCTCATAAAAGGGAATCAAGGTAGACAAAGAAAAGATCGAGACAATTGAAAAACTACCTCCACCATCATCTGTCAAAGGGATTCAGAGTTTTCTCGGACATGCAGGCTTTTATAGGAGATTTATCAAAGATTTCTCCAAGATTGCTAAACCTCTATGCAATCTGCTAGAGAAAGATGTGCCTTTCAACTTCACCAAAGAATTCCATGAAGCTTTTGAGATATTGAAACAAAAGCTGGTCTCTGCCCCCGTCATAGTAGCACCAGACTGGACCCTGCCATTTGAGGTGATGTGCGATGCTAGTGATTTTACTGTAGGTGCAGTTTTGGGACAACGCAAAGCCAAGATTTTTCACACCATTTACTACTCCAGAAGAACTCTGAATGAAGCACAACTCAACTACACAACGACTGAAAAGGAGTTGCTCACAGATGTGTTTGCTTTTGATAAATTTTGTTCCTATCTGATGAGTCCCAAAGTGGTGGTCTACACAGATTATTCAGCAGTCAAATACCTGATCGCGAAGAAAGATGCCAAACCTAGATTGATCTGTTGGGTGCTTCTGCTGCAAGAATTTGACGTGGAGATCTGATATAGGAAAGGGACAGAAAATCAAGTTGCAGATCACTTATCGAGGCTCGATAATGGAGAAACAGCTGGTAATGAACAGACAATAAAAGAAACATTTCCAGATGAACAGTTGTTTTCCATGAAACAGCAAGATATCCCTTGGTATGCTGATTATGTAAACTACATAGTATCGGGAAAATGGCCGTTGGAATGGATTCATCAGCAACGAAAGAAGTTCTTCAAAGAAGTCAAGCACTATGTCTAGGATAAACCATACCTGTTCAAACATTGTGCTGATCAATTACTGAGACGTTGTGTTCCACAAGAGGAGGTCAATAGTCTAGGATAAACCATACCTGTAGTAGATTATGTCTCTAAATGGGTTGAAGCGACAGCACTGCCATCAAATGATTCAAAAGTGGTGATAAAATTCCTTAAAAAGAATATTTTCACTCGATTCGGAACACCTCGAGCAATTATTAGTGATGGTGGCACACACTTCTGCAACAAAAACTTCAATGCACTCCTATCCAAATAAGGAGTTACTCAAAAAGTTGCCACTGCTTTGTTGGGATGTATGCCCTAAAGCTACATGTAATGTAAACGGCTTTATGTGTTTTGAAATAAAATGATGTATTATTCATTTATCAAAGTGTTTGTTTAATTTTCGCATATTATAAATTATCTTGAATACCCTATATTACTTATGTGCCTTCAGAATTAGTGTTATGAGTATCATACACAAGAGGATTTAAGTATGAAGTTAGTAATTTTAAATAGTCTATAAAGAGCAAATAAAGCAGGTACTTTGTTTGTGGTTTATCTGTAGCTGTGGTCTATTCTATATTTGTATGGCAACCTTGATCCGAGATCATCCATGTAGAGACATGAGAATGGAGGCACATTGTATGATATGATCATATAGGACTGGACCCAAATGGAAATGATATTCTTATAATATCCGTTAAATAATGAAAGTCATTTTGATCTACTAGATGGTCATATAAGGATTGATCTTAATCCTGAGTGTACTATGAACTCCTGCATGGCAGGCTATGTCATTTGATTTACAAAGGTGAAGTTGGTGTAACATTCCCGTCCAATAGCTACGTACTTTGGGGTCATTGTCTATTGTATAACTAGTAATATTTTACATATATATGGAGTTCACTCTTTCTTGCGAGAAGTAGATGAGTATCTTTCTTAAAGGTTGATTCGGTACTTGAATGGTTAGAGCGCTCAAGTCTTTCTATTACAAATAGAAAAATTGAAATTTATAATGGTTATGAATAAATCGTTCATTAGAGAATCAATGGTACTTAAAGTAAAAATAATTAGAGGGGTATAATGGATATTATGACCCATCTCTAATTACGAGATACTCGTGAAGTGTTAATCTATATGTAATGACTATATCGATGGACACCGACTTGGTTCGGCTTAATATTTCATCTGCGACAACGAGAGTGCAACTTCGGATTTTTAGTGGAATAACCCGGAGATAATAATTTGGAATATTCAATTAAGAGCTTAACTAATATTTTGAGATTATTGGAGCTCAGAACCGTAGGTCCATTCGGTCCCCGTGCTAGCTCAATTTACTATAGCGGATTTAGTATAATGGGATAGTCCAATTATATACTCACAAAGGTATAAATATTATTCATATGATTAATAATATTATTTTGTCACACATGTAACTATATATTAAAAGTTAATATATGTTATATATAATAAATGATTATATGATAATTATTTATTATTAATAATTAAATTATATATGATATAATTTAAATGAAGGCTAAAATTGGAATTTCCAATTTTTTTGGTTTTGGAAACCCTTGGCATTATTTTGGTAGTTACACCGTTTAAATGGTATTAACTATTCAACTTTGTAACATATATTTACTTTAAGGAAAGTTAATATAGTTGTTACAAAAATTAATGGAAAATTTACTATTTTTCCTTGCCTTGGCCGAAACTTGCTAATGGAGGAGGGGAGAGGATTTGTTTATTTTGGAAACAAATAATCCTAAATATAAAAGAAAATTGGATTTTTCTTTTATGCCTAAGCTTCTCATTCTAACCCTAGCCTCCATCTTCTTCTTCTCCAAATCCTCTCAAGTTGTTGAGAAAACAAAAGAATAACAAAAAGATAAATAAAATAAAAATAACAAAAGTTGTTGTGTGATTAAAATCTCTAAAACGTTTAGAGATTATTTTGTGAGTCTTGCCCACACAAGTTTCAGTTGGTAACGAGATATAGTTCATAAGACTTTGTGGTGTTGAAAAAATCATCATCTTCATCTCTTTCTTATTGCTCACAGCAGTGAGCATTAATTTTGCTCATTGCCGCCCCTTTAATTGGAGAAACAGAACTCGGTTTGGTTTTGTTTTAATCCAGCTTTTTTGGGGAACATTTTGTTATGTTTTAGGGCTATGTTGGGGCTATTTTTAATTGAAAAATCAGAACCAAAACACTGCCACTATCTGCGCTTTTCAGCGGCTGTTTTGGTAGTGCACTGTGAGCGTATCGGGTCCAAAATAGTCCAGTTTTTGTCCGGCTGTTCGAGACAATTCGGGGACTGTTTCGGGGCTTGAATTTTGTCTAAAACTGAAGTAAAGTTTCAGTGGGTGTGGCAGTAGCATTCGAAAATTGAAGGAGAAGGGCAAAAAAAAATTTCAAATCCGATCCGTGTGCCTAAACCGTTTCTGCTTTGCAAGGAAAGCGTTTCCTACAATTGTCATTGAGAGAAAAGTTGAAAAGTGTTCTTAACCCTCTCTATTTCTTTTAAAGTTACTTTTTTAATATGTTTATATTGTTGGACAAAATGACCCATAGCGTCACTATTTGCACAAATCATTGTGTTGTTGTAGCAAATTAACTATGTGACAAGGAAATTGCACTCTCATCCTTTGTGATTATATCACCATAGATATATAAATGAAGAGAGGTCCCTATGATTAGTTCCTGGACTGAGAATGATATGAGACAGTATCAGTCCCCGAAGGATTAATCATTAAATATCCATGGCCAGAGTATTATCGAGACAGGACATCGATAATGCAGAATAGGCTAGTATTGCACTTGTGCGCGTTGTGAGGACACAATGGCATAGTTCTCATATATATAAGTATTGGATACTTATGCAAGTGTGATAGGAGGTCGTGTTTCACCGATGGTACGGGAAACAGTTTCGCTCTGGATAGACCCCTCGGAATCCCATTGGTATTATGACTATGTGTCTATGGGAGGCCGAAATCAAGGTAGGTGTGTATAGTCTTAACCTGAGACTTGCATCGCTAATACTTGCGATAATCGGTAAACTTTGGTCTTGGTAGTACAGGGCTTTAACCGGTTCTGCGTACACCACTTCTGGGTTTATCAGAGAGTCGTAGTGTATTGGGTGTGATGTCAAGACGGAAGTATCACTTCAGTCATATTGGAGATGATGTCACGCTGGATACGGTACTAGTGCTCTTAAGTGTTGCGCAACCATCGGGATGTTATGACTAGGTCATGCATATCCGATTAGAGACTAGTTACCAGACATCCGACATGTGCTTCGGACGGGGCAGACACTTATCCAGCCCCAGCCCTAGCACGTGACTATCTGATACTGGGCCGATATGCACAATACTACGGTATACTACGCTTGATACAGATCTATATATTCCTGTAAGAATAATTCTGGAGAATTGGGTAGGCATGGCGCTTTGCTAGAAGCCAACCTTGTCTTGTAAATCGGTATAAACGTAGTACGAGGTACTTGCGTGTTCGGATATCCGACGACCGTATTTACTGCCAACATATCCGGAGATCTCATGGGTCGCTTCCTGAAGATTCACCGATGATGTATAACTCGCACTTTAATTAATCTAGGATTAATTAGAAGAGAGAGAAAATTAATCTGGGATTAATTGCGGAGATATTTTATCTGGGATAAAATATTAATTAAAGAGAGAGAACGATTAATTTGGAATTAATCGATAAAATAATATATTCGATATATTATAAGAAATTGGATTTCGACGCGGAATTAAAATTAGATTTTAATTCGGGCGAACGAATTAATTTAGAATTAATTCGTTAGCGACGTGAATAGTGATTTCGTTAGGCGTAATCATTTAATTACAACGCGACGGAAATTCGTTAATTTGGAATTAGCGAACCCGAGCCCGAGAGTGATTACGAGCGCATTCGCATTTCGAATTCGAGCGCGGCAAGCAAGTCACATCAAGCGTCAAATCGTTAGTCACATCATGCGTGAAATCAATTGTCACTTTGAGTGATGTGACTTGACAACATGTCACTTTATTAAAGTGATGTGATGTGACTTAAGTAAAAAGTAGAAATGATGAAAAGCATTAATAGACTTTTGTTTTTTAACTTTTGACATATATGAAAAATGATTTATATATTTGTTTTTGTTTTGGAAAATAAATTAATATATAAACCAAAAATCATTTTCTCTCTCTCACTCACCACTCACGGTCTTCTCCTTTTCCCTCTCTTTTCATCTTCCTCTCATTCACGGCTTCAAGCCGATTTTCTTCTCTAAATCTTTTGGTTAGACCGAATTTTGAGAAGCAATTGAAGATGAGTAGTGCTAGCACACACATGGGTTATATTATGGTGATAGGGAAACGAATTTGTGAGCTTGGAAAGCTTGAAGCTTGAAGCTTCCATGGTGTTCATCAATGGCCGAACATGGAGGAGGCAAACCAGTCCCCAACCGAGCAGTCCACTGCATAAGGAAGCTACTGCCGAGCTGCTTGATGTGCATCAAAAACGCAACTTGTTTTCTTCATTTCATCAAAACCATCAATGTGAGTATGAATTCCGCCTTACTCCTTTGTGTATTCAACTCGTTTTTATGCATGTTTGTGATCCTTGGGACTTGATTGAAACTCTTCAATGGTATCTTGAGCTATAGGTTGCATAAAACAAATTAGGGTTCTTGAGCAAAATTTGGGGCTTTTTGATTTAAGCATGATTTTAACAAATTGTTTGTTTAAGAATGCTTGTATATGATTAAATTAGAGTTATATGTAATCAATTTGAAGAAAATTAATTGGATTGATTTTCCCCAATTTGCTTAATGTTGGCCAAAACTTTAATTTGGGTAAACTCAATTTGAGCATCAAATGATTAAATTGTTTAGTATAGTATGCTTGAATGAGGTTGAATTGATGTTGTGCATAATCAATTTCATGAAATTTGGTTGGATCCATTTTTCCCCAAATTTTGGGCATGACAAATTTGGGTAAACTTGATTTTGAGCATGTTTAATGAAATTGGATGATTTAGAATGCTTGAATGTTGTTTAATTGATGATTGATTAGATCAATTTGATGAAAAAGTGTTTGGAACAATTTTCCCCAATTTGCTTGTGATGGCCGAAAATATGATCCTAAAATTGTCTTGGTTTTTTGATTTTTTGTTCATTGGATGACTTGCAAATCATTTGGGGATGTTGAATTTATGTTTAATTTTGGTTCAATTGGATTGAATTTGATTTGGGCATAATTTCCCTCTTTGGCCGAGACACTTGAAGCATGAAATTGGGTTTGATTTTGATTTAATTATGTTGGACATGATTAATTGATGTTAAGCATGATTAATTGGACAAATTTGATGTTTTGGAAATTTGATTTGGGCAATTATAATGCTATACACTTTAGGTAATTTAATTGGAAAATTTGGAATTTTTGAATTAAATTATTGGGCTTAAAATTGGATTTGGTCTTTTTAAGTTGTTATTGGGTTTATTGGACTTTGTTGTACAAAGTTGGTTTAGGCCAAAATTGGTTGGATCCAATTAGGCCCAAAACCGCTTCCAAAAGGCCCAAATGCAACTAATAAACCTTTAACGTTTAATTTGGCCTAATGGGCCTAAATTAATTTATGGGCTTATGGTGTAACTCCCGGATTGGACTTTGGTTGCGGGTTTGACCCGAGTTGACCAAAAGTCCACGGCCCAAGAAATTAATTAAAAGCCCATTGGACTTTAATTAAATTAATATTGGATATTAATCGGGCTTTGAGACCCGTAGCGATTAAATTTGGAATTTAAATCGTAAAGGTTTATTTTATAAAGTGTAATATTAATTTTGGAATTAAATAATGAATTAAAATTAAATGCGTATTAAATTGGATTTAATTATGTAATTTAATTTAATTCGTAGAATCGTACTTTGAGTACGTGTTCGCAATATGAGTTTGACTCAAACAAAATCAAATCTTTGTTTGAACATTGGATGATCACTAATTATCAAGATTAATTAATTTGATTGATTGATTGATAACATGCTTGTATGAATACATGGTTGTGATGTTTGAATAATGTATATCGGATGGATTTAGTCGGGTGGGGCGATTTTGGAAATTGTAATAAATTTGATTTATTAATTGGACCTGCGAGTCCAGCCTTATCTCATATTCTTTGTATTCTCTTCTCACCTATTCTTCTCTATGTATATGAGGTTTCTTTAGAAGTGTAGTGTAACGGGTAGAAGAAATATTTGTGCTAGCGGGAGAGAGAAAGTGAGAGATTTGATCTAGGATCAATGTAAAATATCCCTCCGCATATCATTATTATTTTATCATATGCGCTTTATTATGTGTTTAGAATGCATGTTTAAGGGTGTATGATGATGAGACCTTAATAAGATAATTAAATTGGTAGCCAATTGCACGCGAAAAACCCTCATAAAATATCATGCGTTTTCCTTCCATTGAGTGATTCTTACTCAAGATCTGAGATTGGCAGGGGTTGTTGGCCAAAGTCAAGCCCTTGTCCGTCAAAGATGTGTTTTAATCACGAGGCTTTGTTCCATATCGGTGTCGTGTCCAAGTTGTGGTATGTTGGCCAAAGTCAAGACCACTTCTTGTCCATTGACATTGATTACGAAGCTTCCATGTCAATGGGTCCGCGCTTGACTGGGATCACTAGGTTTGTTGTGCAAAGCCAAGGCCTAGTTGATTCAGAGGAAAAAGGTTAGGGTATACATTCGATGTATAGGCATATATAAGATATATGTTTGGGACTTGGATGTCCACCTACTGGATCTAGGAGTTGGATAAGATCCAATTGATCTTCGAGATCTACCTAGTTAATTATCATACAATTTGTTGGCCAAAGTCAAGATTGTGTGATATTTAACGGGATCCTAGCCCACTAGGAAACACGGTTTCCCGAGTACTCGACAGAGGGTTAGAGGCTCGACGAAAAATAGTGGGAGGTAAGAATTGAATTTGCAATACTCGTTCAATTACTCGCCATACGCGCTCATTTAAATTATTTCGTCGTAATATTTAAAATTGTTGTTTTAATAAACAGTTGGACTGTATTATACTTGATTATATATAATTGGATTATATTAATCAATATATTTGAATTAATTAATTTCAGTTTACAGTTGATTTTATAATTGGATTATAGTAATCAATGTAATTGAGGTTAATTAATTTGGATTATATTTGATTATATAGTTGGACTATTATAATCATTATAATATATATAGTACCACTAATCGTTGATTAAATAGTTGACTATTGTAATCAAGATAAAATTGAAAAGTTGGATATTTAAAATATAATCTGGGATTGAAATATTTTAAATGATTTAATTTTCAAATTGGGAATAAAAAATAGGTTACTTTATTTGATAAAATAACTTATTATACCTTAAGCCCAAAATTAAGCAAAATAAGTAGAGCTTAAAATCTTTGGAAGATTTATGTGATGATGACTTTAATGCTTAATTTAATATACTTGTCATAAATCTAATTTTAGATTTAGAAGTATTAAAATTGCAATTTATAATTCTTGGAGAATTAATTGACTATTCTAGAGGAGATAAAGTCAAAGTTTGCAATTGGGCATGTAGCACGAGGTGCACATCGTTTCGATAGTCTAAAAACCCAAGGCTTGGCCTAAGGTTTCTAAAATATTGAAAAGGATAATTGACATATCCCAAAGTGACTACCATTTGGATATGGCAGACACGAAGGAATTAAAGAAAGGGCAAGGCTCTTACTTTGAAAATGTTTGTCTTAGTTATGTTCACAGCTAGTATTGAAATAGATTTTAAATACTTAGTGTGGTACATAAAATATATGTATTGATGTTCAGAATCTGCTTTGAGCAGGATACTGACTTCAAGCTGAGATTGCTCTGCGAATCGGAAGAGGGACGAAAGTCGCTGTTTCGACCGTAGATACCTAAGTTTAGGAACTACCCTTCGGGTGTGTACTTAAATTAAGAACTGTTATAATGTAACTAGTTTGACTAGAGACACTATCTCTATATCAGTGTTTAATCCGTTACGGATAAAACCTTTATATTATAGAACACTAAGTGTTTTATTATATAAAGATGATACTGAAATAAATACATTAGATGTAAATAACAGAATTTATATTTTGAATATAAATAAAATCTCAAACATATAAAATGACAAATAAATAGCTCAAATTGATTTGATCAATAGAGACTTATTTGTGGCATTGTTGTCTAGGACACAATTTAACGAGTTCGTATATCCACACTTTTGAAGAGTGGGTACTAGGACTGATTTGACTATTCAAATAAGGTCTGCGAATCTAGTTTATTAGGTAAAGTACCTAGATACTATTTACTTGGTAATAGTAAAAGGGCCACCGATCTGTTAGCCTTATTCATGGTGAAGTTAGTGGGCCCATATCTAGCTAGGCTAGATGTGAACATGAATATTTCGTGACCTTAACGGATGTGGCATCACGTTATGGTTATGTGTTTCTTTTGAAGAACACAAATCAGAAACTTTTAGAGTTTCGACACGAAATAGACAAACAGATCGGCTATAGTATTATACCGTCACGGTAAGACCGTAATGAAAAATACTTAAGCAATAAGTTTCTTATATACTTGAAAGAGTATAGTATTCTTTCAAATGAGGACTCCTCCCGGAACACTCAGTGACGGTGTGTCCGAACGGATTAACTGAATCATGTTAGACATGATAAGGCTAATCATGAGTCACTCTGAGCTACCATTTCCTTCAACGGATATTTTTAACAGTGCAATAACTTATTTAGAATAAGGTTCCATATAAATCTGTTTGACAGATGTCATATAGGATATGAACAGGAAAGAAACGGGGTTTCTCATTCCTAACAATTTGGGTATGCCAGGCATAACGTTTGGATGATACCAAACTAAGGACCCAAATTGGATAAATGCCAATATAGGTTATCCTAAGGGAAACCATAAGTATAGTACTTATAAATCTCACATGAGAACAATGTGATTGTTGCTCACCATGCGGTTTTTCCTGAAAGGAATACCGATATGCAGTGGTCAGTGGGAGGATAGTGATACTCGATGAAAATCAGAGTAATACTGTTCAAGGCACAAGGTCCGTAATGGAACAAAAATAGTTCATCAATGATGAATCTGTACCATTAATCTTCGAATACACAAGAACTGAGTATATCGGATAGAGTCAGAAAACAACCTAGGGTATGGGTTTCTGATCTAACCTCATAAAGATGTCAATCTTATATAGGCATACCAACCGACTACGTTTTGAGGAAGTGATACGAGGTATCGACTCCCTATTATGGCAAAGTGCCATGAATCCGAATGGATTCCATGTATAACAACTATTTTGGATACTAGTTGTTGTACCACAAGGCATTGTGCCTATGGTACATTAAACGTCTTCAGGGAAGACATACATGGAAGGCAACATACCAACGTACAAAGCTGGGCTTTTGACGGAAAGGTATCGTTATCAACATTGTGTTAATAACGGTTCAACCTTTACCTGTTGCCATGGTAAATCCATTTTGAAGATGCTGTTGATAACTGCGTATTTCATTTATGAAATGTGTCAGTTACAGATCAAAATCGCTTTCCTGAAAAGGAAACCTTTTGGAGGATGCTTACAACATCCTGACGATTTTGTATAACCGAAAAACATGGTTTGCAGGTTATTCGATCCATGTTTGGATTGTAACAATCATAAGGTTCTTGGAACTGACGTTTTGAAATAATCATAATGGTTTATGATTTGACTCAAAATGAAATAATTCTTGTGTATATAAGGAGGTTAGTGGGAGGGCACTGATAATAAAATTCCCATAAAGCAATTGGTGAAAGCTTGGCTTTCATAGATATTCTTTCGTAGAAATTCTCCGTAGAATTCTGGGAGTAACAACCTTTATTCAAGGAATAAAGATCTACAGGGATAGATTTGGAGTTGGTTAACACTCTCTGGAAATTGTACATTTAAAATGTACTTGTATTGGTGTCTCATACGCTTTGAGCACATGGAGTCACAATCGGGTCAATCCAAGTGATAGTCACTGGATTGAAGATTAAGAACATCTGTTAGTATCTTAGAGAACTAAAGATGCTGTCTTAAATTATGGAGTAGGAGAACTTGAAGTGACTAGGATCACTGCTGCAAGTTTCCAAACCGATAAAAATTGCGGTACTATAAAGTTTGAACAACGGGATAGTAAGCTGGAAATATTCCGAGCAAGATAACTGTTGCCGAATTAACAACAAATACAGATTATTGCTGCAGCTGAGGCAGCAATAGAAGCCATTTGGATCGATAATAATCTAATTAGATTAGATATAGTTCTTTTAGCAGCTGAGCTAGGCGTCAGCACAGGCTAAGGAATTAAAGGTCTCATCGACGATCCAGATATATACTTCTATATCATCTGATTCGTTCGGATCATACATCGTGGCGATGTGATGATCGTATATATCGCGTCAGAAGATAATTAAGCAAATCCGCTGACGAAAACCTTTCCTCAGCAATTTGAGCGAACCGTACATAGTTCGGGTGTTAGACACTCGAGTGACTGGCTATGTGCCAAGTGGGAGATTGTTGGACAAAATGACCCATAGCGTCACTATTTGCACAGATCATTGTGTTGTTGTAGCAAATTAACTATATGACAAGGAAATTGCACTCTCATCATTTGTGATTATATCACCATAGATATATAAATGAAGAGAGGTCCCTATAATTAGTTCCTGGACTGAGAATGATATGAGACAGTATCAGTCCCCGAAGGATTAATCATTAAATATCCATCCCTGGCCGGAGTATTATCGAGACAGGACATCGATAATGCAGAATAGGCTAGTATTGCACTTGTGCGCGTTGTGAGGACACAACGGCATAGTTCTCATATATATAAGTATTGATACTTATGCAAGTGTGATAGGAGGTCGTGTTTCACCGATGGTACGGGAAACAGCTTCGCTCTGGATAGACCCCTCGGAATCCCATTGGTATTATGACTATGTGTCTATGGGAGGCCGAAATCAAGGTAGGTGTGTATAGTCTTAACCTGAGACTTGCATCGCTAATACTTGCGATAATCGGTAAACTTTGGTCTTGGTAGTACAGGGCTTTAACCGGTTCTGCGTACACAACTTCTGGGTTTATCAGAGAGTCGTAGTGTATTGGGTGTGATGTCAAGACGGAAGTATCACTTCAGTCATATTGGAGATGATGTCACGCAGGATACGGTACTAGTGCTCTTAAGTGTTGCGCAACCATAGGGATGTTATGACTAGGTCATGCATATCCGATTATAGAGACTAGTTACCAGACATCCGACATGTGCTTCGGACGGGGCAGACACTTATCCAGCCCCAGCCCTAGCACGTCAATATCTGATACTGGGCCGATATGCACAATACTACGGTATACTACGCTTGATACAGATCTATATATTCCTGTAAGAATAATTCTGGAGAATTGGGTAGGCATGGCGCTTTGCTAGAAGCCAACCTTGTCTTGTAAATCGGTATAAACGTAGTACGAGGTACTTGCGTGTTCGGATAATCCGAAGACCGTATTTACTGCCAACATATCCGGAGATCTCATGGGTCGCTTCCTGAATATTCACCGATGATGTATAACTCGCACTTTAATTAATCTAGGATTAATTAAAGTGAGAGAAAATTAATCTGGGATTAATTGCGGAGATATTTTATCTGGGATAAAATATTAATTAAAGAGAGAGAACGATTAATTTGGAATTAATCGATAAAATAATATATTCGATATATTATAAGAAATTGGATTTCGACGCGGAATTAAAATTAGATTTTAATTCGGGCGAACGAATTAATTTAGAATTAATTCGTTAGCGACGTGAATAGTGATTTCGTTAGGCGTAATCATTTAATTACGACGCGACGGAAAATTCGTTAATTTGGAATTAGCGAACCTGAGCCCGAGAGTGATTACGAGCGCATTCGTATTTCGAATTCGAGCGCGGCAAGCAAGTCACATCAAGCGTCAAATCATTAGTCACATCATGCGTCAAATCAATTGTCACTTTGAGTGATGTGACTTGACAACATGTCACTTTATTAAAGTGATGTGATGTGACTTAAAGTAAAAAGTAGAAATGATGAAAAGCATTAATAGACTTTTGTTTTTTAACTTTTGACATATATGAAAAATGATTTATATATTTGTTTTTGTTTTTGGAAAATAAAATAAATATATAAACCAAAAATCATTTTCTCTCTCTCACTCTCACGGTCTTCTCCTTTTCCCTCTCTTTTCATCTTCCTCTCATTCACGGCTTCAAGCCGATTTTCTTCTCTAAATCTTTTGGTTAGACCGAAATTTTGAGAAGCAAATTGAAGATGAGTAGTGCTAGCACACACATGGGTTATATTATGGTGATAGGGAAACAAATTTGTGAGCTTGGAAAGCTTGAAGCTTGAAGCTTCCATGGTGTTCATCAATGGCCGAACATGGAGGAGGCAAACCAGTCCCCAACCGAGCAGTCCACTGCAAAAGGAAGCTACTGTCGAGCTTGATGTGCATCAAAAACGCAACTTGTTCTTCATTTCATCAAAACCCATCAATGTGAGTATGAATTCCGCCTAACTCCTTTGTGTATTCAACTCGTTTTTATGCATGTTTGTGATCCTTGGGACTTGATTGAAACTCTTCATATATGTGTTATAAATATTGATATGCATGTTTAGATGAGTAGACACAATATAATATTCATATGATTAATGATTATTATTTTTCATGTGATGAATGGATTTTGCATTGGTCGTAAATTTTTCCGGCTCTTATTTTCATGTTGGTTTTTTTTTTGGGATGTAAGGCCATAAGGCCATTGGTTACAATTATTGTATTTTTAATTTTCCAATGTAAAATTTCAATTGTTGTAATTTGGAGCACCGAAGTCGCAAGAGGAGCCAACACCACGTTGGAGCGTGATTTGAAGACCAATGGATGCATTGGGTATTTTTTGTACTAATTAGATTAGTATAGGGAAAAATAAGAGTCCGGTCAATGCAAAATATTTTTTATGTTATATGTATGTTTAATTCGAATTGTTTGAATAACATGTCATATGGCTTAGGGTGCCTATTATTGCATTTCACATGCCATAACATGCTTTAGATGCATTATCATTATTGACATGAAATATGATTTTATATGATTTAAAATGTTTAAATTAGAATATGATATGCATGGAAAAATAATTAATTGATTAATTGGTTTTAAGGTTTAAAATTTGAATTCTAATATATTGGGCTTAATTAGTATATAATAAATTCCATTGGTATATAGGATGGAAACCCGGACATAAATTCTATAGCCAAATCCGAATGGATGGTAATGTGGTCTGCACTCGGGATATAATTCCACGTACCATTGGATTTTATAACGCATTAAGATTAATTAAATAGTTTAATTTAAATCTTGACCATTTTAGGATTCTAAAATTTTAAACCTATTAGTGTTCTAGTATTTTAAAAGTTAAAATATAATAGGTCACTAATATCACTCTAATTAAATTACTTTAATTGAGTAATACAATTAGTAGAGACTAATGGAAATTAGTGATATAAATTTTAAGAGTTAAAATTGGTTAGGTCACTAATAGTGTACTAGTGTAAACAAAAGTTATGATTTAGCCGCCATAAATTTATTCACACTAGTTAAATTAAAATATTAGATATTTTATATATAGAAACCTTAATTTTAAAATAATGAGTGGGAGAGGGATATACAATAGTATATCCCATGATCTCCGTTGTTAGTCCGAAAACGTAAGATTCAAAAGGCACTTCGAGGCGGCTTTGCTTTCGTCCCCCTATGGATGGTGTCCATTTTGGGTCAATATCAAGTTTGGATTCCGAGAGGATAGGGATTCTAGATGTATCTTGTGAACTGACCTATCCTACGGTGGCACTTCACACGTTAAGTCCAAGATTCCCGAAACGGCGGGTCACACTCACAAAGGGATAATTAACTGTTAATAAAATTCATTGGTCGAATCAAACGGTAGTTGTTTAATATAGGAATAAGAGTTATTCCCGCATATATTAATCGAGTGAGATTGTCTCGATCTATCATGCAAGTACTTGACCTACCCTACAGCAGCACTTACTTGTGGGATGTTAGATTGCCGTGGCATAGTAATTCTCTTAGGTTTCTAATTCGTTATTCATGGTTCATGCATCATATTTAATTTTATGAAAAAATTTTTTGATGTTTTTAATATGCGATAAATGAATGTTAAATGCATGTTTATTTCAATTTTCAGCCATGGTTTCTCCAATTATTTCCATACTCTCAAACGATAAATTAACGAGAGAAAATTATGTTAAGTGTAAAAGTAACATGAACGATATCCTGGTCTGCGAAGACCTAAAATTTGTCCTGACGGAGAAGTGTCCTCCCAAGCCAACCAGAAATGCTGGCCAAGCTGTGCAGGTTACCTACCAGAAATGGGTTGCAGCAAATGAGGAAGTATGCTGCTACTTGCTAGCTGATGCCTGAGATTCTTTATACTAACATGAACTTATGGCTTCAGCATCTCAGATGATGGAGTCATTGTAGGACACGTTCGGGCAGCCTTCGGAGCGTCAACGTCATGAGGCCATGGCCTCGGTGATGACTGCTAAGATGAAGGATGGGACATCAGTCCGAGAGACACATATTTGAGGATGATGACTTATCTCAACACTGCTGAAACCTCTGGAGCTCGTATTGACGAGTGTAGCCAGGTGACCATTATTATGGAAACTCTTCCGAAGAGTTCCCTGCTGTTTAAAAGAAACTATGTTATGAACAAGTTGACTTTTACTTTGACTCATCTGCTTAATGAGCTCACCCACTATGAGTCCATGCTTGTGGATCCTCGTAAGTCTAGTGCTGAGGCAAATGTTACCGAGTCTTCTAAATCTGCAAAGATGAAGAAGAATAACATTAGGAAGGCTAAGTCTAAGCCCATGAAGAAGAAGAAGAAGAAGAACAAGAATAAGAAAGTCTCCAATGATGCCAAACCTAAGGGAAAATATTTCAACTGCAACAAGAACGGGCATTGGAAAAAGAATTGTCCTAAATACCTTGCTGAGCTAAAGGAGAAAAGGGATACAGGTAAATATGATTTACTCATTATCAAATCTCTTTTAGTGGAGGATGATAAATACGCCTGGATTGTTGATTCTGGAGCCACTAACCATGTTTGTTCTTCTTTGCAACTACTTGACTCGTGGAGGGACGTTGCTGAAGGTGACTACACCATGAGGGTCGGGACAGGGAATACCGTTTCAGCAATAGCAATGGGAGTTTCTCGTTTAAATTTTATAAATAATAGTTATTTAAATTTGAACAATGTGTTATACATTCCTGGTTTTCGCAGGAATTGGATTTTTGTTTCTAAACTTTTGGATGATGGTTATTCAGTTTCTTTTAATAGAAATTTAGTTATTATTGGTACATATGGATTAACCATATGCACAGGAAACTCAGAAAATAACTTTTATGTGTTAAGACCATTAACACATAGGTCACTACTCAACGCTAAAATGTTTAAGGTTGAGAAACCTAAAACTAAAAGGCAAAAGATTTCTCACGATGACACATATTTGTGGTATCTTAGACTTGGTCATATCAATCTTGACCAAATAGACAGATTGATAAAGAACGGAGCCTTAAACCAGTTAAAGCTCGGAACTTTACCAGTCTGTGAATCCTGTTTAGAAGGAAAAATGACCAAGAGACCTTTTACTGGAAAATGTATAAGATTCAGTCAACCACTTGAGCTAATACATTCAGACATTTGTGGACTGATGAATGTAAGAGCCTGAGGTGGTTATGAATACTTTGTCACATTCATTGACGATTATTCTAGATATGGGTATGTTTACCTAATGCAACACAAGTAATATTCTTTTGAAAAGTTCAAAGAGTATCGTGCTGAGGTTGAGAACCAGTTAGGTAAAACAATCAAAACTCTACGATCAGATAGTGGAGGAGAATATATTGACAGTGACTTCGAGGAATTCTTAATTGAGAATGGGATAGTATCCCAACTCACAGCACCAGGAACACCACAGTAAAATGGTGTTGCAGATAGGAGAAATCGGACACTACTAGACATGATGAGATCTATATTTAGTTATAGCTCACTTCCTCGTTCGTTCTGGGGATATACATTGCAAACTGCAATGCACATCATTAATGTAGTTATATCTAAGTCTGTTACTAAGACTCTCTTAGAGTTGTGGATTGGTCGTAAAACTAGTTTGTGATATTTTAGCATATGGGGGTGTCCAGCACATGTGCTAAAGAATAAGACTACAAAGTTGGAGCCACGTTCTCAGGTGTGCCTATTTTTAGGCTATCCTAAGGAGACTATGGGTGGATTCTTCTATAGCCCTAAAGATAACAAAGTGTTTGTATCGAAAAATGCTAAATTTCTAGAGGAGGACTATATGAGGGAGTTCAAACCTCGAAGTAAAGTGTTACTTGATGAGTTACTTGCTGGTTCGACCAGCACACTATTGTCAACAACAGTTGACAAATACATAGCACCTTCGATATCTGAGCATCAGATGCAAGTTCGTCAGAATGATCAACCACCTAGACGCAGTGGGAGGGTTATACGAAAACCTGATCACTACCTTGGGGTTGGAGAGGCACAAGTTATCACATCCAGCGATGGTATAGATGATCCATTGACCTATCGTAGTGCAATGGATGATTCTGACAAAGAGGAATGGCTTAAAGCCATGAACCTAGAGATGAAGTCCATGTACTCGAACTAAGTCTGTGAACTTATAGACCAGCCTGATGGGGTGAAACCCATAGGTTGCAAGTGTATCTACAAGAGGAAAAATGGATCAGATGGGAAGGTACAAACCTTCAAAGCTATGGTAGTGGCCAAAGGTTATACCTAGAAAGAAGGAGTTGACTATGAGGAAACTTTCTTGCCAATAGCCATCTGCACTCTTCTATCCATTGCCGCATATTATGACTATGAAGTTTGGAAAATGGACATCAAGACTGCATTCTTAAATGGTAATCTTGATGAGAGTATCTATATGGTACAATCAAATGGGTTCATAGCCTAAGGTCAAGAGCAAAAAGTTTGCACGTCGCAAAGGTCCATTTATGGACTTAAGTAGGCATCTCGATCTTGGAATATAAGATTTGATACCATGATCAAGTCTTATGATTTTGAGCAGAATGTCGATGAGCCTTGTGTATACAAGCGCGTCATTAACGGGAATGTGGTTTTTTTTATTTTATATGTCGATGATATTTTACTCATTGGGAATGATGTAAAGATATTATCGGACGTGAAAACCTTGTTAGCTAACCAATTCCAAATGAAAGATTTTGGAGAGGCCAATTATGTTCTTGGGATTCAGATACTTCGGGATCGCAAGAAACGACTGCTAGCTATGTCTTAGGCATCCTATATCGACAAGATCATTGTGCAATTTGGGATGCTGAATTCCAAGAAAGGCAATCTGCCTTATCGACATAGAAAATTCATTTGTCAAAGGAAAAGTCTCCTTAGACACCTCAAGATGTTGAGGAAATGAGACATATCCCATATGCCTCAGCTGTTGGTAGTCTCATGTATGATATGTGTATTCCAGTGAGGATATGAACCTAAGAGGATATACGGACTCTGATTTTCAGACAGATATCGATTCCAAAAAATCAACATCTGGATCAATGTTTACCCTAGGTGGTGGGGCTATAGTATGGCGGAGTATAACACAATCTTGCATTACTGACTCCACCATAGAGGCTGAATATGTAGCAGTTTGTGAAGTAGCTAAGGAAGTAGTCTAGCTTCATAAATTCTTGGGAGATGTGGAAGTTGTTCCAGATATGGATAGACCACTAACACTTTATTGCGATAATAGTGGTGCAGTGGCAAACTCCAAAGAACCAAGAAGCCACAAGAGGGGAAAACATATAGAGAGGAAATATTATTTCATCAGAGAGATAGTGCAGAGATGAGACGTTACCTTCAAAAAGATTGCATCTACAGAGAACCTGACTGATCTGTTTACAAAGACCTTGTTGGCTAAAGTGTTTGAAGGTCACCTAGATGGTCAAGGATTACGTGACATGTCTTATTTACTCTAGTGCAAGAGGGAGATTGTTAGGATGTATGCCCTAGAGCTACATGTAATGTAAACAACTTTATGTGTTTTGAACTAAAATGATGCATTATTCATTTATTAAATTGTTTGTTTAATTTCCTCATATTATAAATTATCTTGAATACCCTATATTACTTATGTGCCTTCAGACTTAGTGTTATGAGTGTCATACACAAGAGGATTTAAGTCTGAAGTTAGTAATCTTAAATAGTCTATAGAGAGCAAACAAAGCGGGTATTTTGTTTGTGGTTTATCTATAGCTACGGTCCATTCTATATTTGTATGGCAACCTTGATCCAAGATCATCCATGTAGAGACATGAGAATGGAGGCACCTTGTATGATGTGATCATATAGGACTGGACCCATATGGAAATGAAATTATTATAATATCCGTTAAACAAAGAAAGTCATTTCGATCTACTAGATGGTCATATATGGATTGATCTTAATTCGGAGTGTACTACGAACTCCTACATGGCAGCCTATGTCATTGGATTTACAAAGGTGAGGTTGGTGTAGTAGTACCGACCAATAGCTACGTACTTTGGGGGCATGGTCTGTTGTGTAGCTGGGAACATTTTACATTGATATGAAGTTCACTCCTTCTTGCGAGAATTAGATGAGTATCTTTCTTAAGGGTTGATTCGATACTTGAATGGTTAGAGTGCTCAAGTCTTTCTATTACGAATATAAAGATTAAAATTTATAACGGTTATGAATAAATTATTCATTAGAGAATCAATGGTACTTAAGGTAAAAATAATTAGAGGGGTATAACGGAAATTATGACCCGGCTCTAACTATGAGATACTCGTGAATGATTAATCTATATGTAGTGACTATATCGATGGACACCGACTTGGTTCTGCTTAATATATCATCTGCGGCAACGAGAGTTCAACTTCGGGTTTTTAGTGGAATAACCCGGAGTTAATAATTCGCAATATTCAATTAAGAGCTTAATTAATATTTCAAGATTATTGGAGCTCGAACCGTAGGTCCATTTGGTCCCCATGCTAGCTCGATTTACTGTAGCGGATTTAGTATAATTGGATAGTCCAATTATATACTCACAAAGGTATAAATATTATTAATATGATTAATAATATTATTTTGTCACACATGGAACTATATATTAAAAGTTAATATAATAATTGATTATATGATAATTATTTATTATTAATAATTAAATTATATTTGATATAATTTAAATGAAGGCTAAAATTGGAATTTCCAATTTTTTGGGTTTTGGAAACCCTTGGCATTATTTTGGTAGTTACACCATTTAAATGGGTATTAACTATTCAACTTTGTAACATATATTTTCTTTAAGGAAAGTTAATATGGTTGTTACAAAAATTAATGGAAAATTTTTTATTTTTCCTTGCCTTGGACGAAACTTGCTAATGGAAGAGGGGAAGGGATTTGTTTGTTTTGGAAATAAATAATCCTAAGTATAAAACAAAATTGGATTTTTCTTTTTTGCCTAAGCCTCTCATTCTAACCCTAGCATCCATCTTCTTCTTCTCCAAATCCTCTCAAGTTGTTGAGAAAACAAAAAAACAACAAAATGATAAATAAAATAAAAATAACAAAAGTTGTTGTGTGATTAAAATCTCTAAAACGTTTAGGGATTATTTTGTGAGTCTTGCCCACACAAGTTTCCGTTGGTAACGAGATATAGTTTGGAAGACTTTCTATTGTCGAAAAAATCATCATCTTCATCTCTTTCTTATTACTCACGGCAGTGAGCATTATTTTGCTCATTGTCGCCCCTTTAATTGGAGAAACGGAACTCGGTTTGGTTTCGTTTTAATCCAATTTTTTTGGGGAACATTTTGTGATGTTTTGGGGCTGTTTTCAAGTGAAAAATCAGAACCAAAACATAGCCATTGTCTGTGCATTTCAGGGGCTGTTTCGGCATTGCACTATGAGCGTATCGAGTCCAAAACAGTCCAGTTTTTGTCTAACTATTCGGGCCTGTTCGGGGACTGTTCCGGGGCTGTTTCGGGGCTGGAATTTTGTCTAAAACTGAAGCAAAATTTTAGTGGGTGTGGCAGTAGCATTCGGTAATTAAAAGAGAATGGCAGAAAAAAATTTCAAGTTCGATCCGTGTGCCTAAACCGTTTCCGCTGCGCAAGGAAAGTGTTTCCTACATGCTTACCATCCAGAGTCAAATGGACAGGTTGAAGTTTCAAACAAGGAGATCAAAATAATCTTCGAGAGTACCGTTGGATCAAGAAGGAGAGACTGGTCTATAAAACTAGATAACGCATTATGGGCCTACCGGACAGCTTACAAAACACTTATTGGTATGTCCCCATATCGAATGGTGTTTGGGAAAGCATGCCATCTGCTAGTGGAACTTGAGCATAAAGCGTAACGGGCACTGAAGAAGTTAAATCTTGATCCACAAGCAGCATGCAAGAAAATACTGCACCAGCTCAACGAATTGGAGGAATTTCGCCTGCAGGCTTATGAGAATGCCAGACTATACAAAGAAAAGACCAAGAAATGGCATAATCAAAAAATAGTGTGCAGACAATTGGAACCAAGACAGCAGGTGTTGTTATATAATTCACAGTTGAAATTTTTCCCTGGAAAGCTGAAATCAAGGTGGTCAGGTTAAATAGTCTATAGAGAGCAAACAAAGCGGTTACTTTGTTTGTGGTTTATCTATAGCTACGGTCCATTCTATATTTGTATGGCAACCTTGATCCAAGATCATCCATGTAGAGACATGAGAATGAAGGCACCTTGTATGATGTGATCATATATGACTGGACCCATATGGAAATGAAATTATTATAATATCCGTTAAACAAAGAAAGTCATTTCGATCTACTAGATGGTCATATATGGATTGATCTTAATTCGGAGTGTACTACGAACTCCTGCATGGCAGCCTATGTCATTGGATTTACAAAGGTGAGGTTGGTGTAGTAGTACCGACCAATAGCTACGTACTTTGGGGGCATGGTCTGTTGTGTAGCTGGGAACGTTTTACATTGATATGAAGTTCACTCCTTCTTGCGAGAATTAGATGAGTATCTTTCTTAAGGGTTGATTCGATACTTGAATGGTTAGAGTGCTCAAGTCTTTCTATTACGAATATAAAGATTAAAATTTATAACGGTTATGAATAAATTATTCATTAGAGAATCAATGGTACTTAAGGTAAAAATAATTAGAGGGGTATAACGGAAATTATGACCCGACTCTAACAATGAGATACTCGTGAATGATTAATCTATATGTAGTGACTATATCGATGGACACCGACTTGGTTCTGCTTAATATATCATCTGCGGCAACGAGAGTTCAACTTCGGGTTTTTAGTGGAATAACCCGGAGTTAATAATTCGCAATATTCAATTAAGAGCTTAATTAATATTTTGAGATTATTGGAGCTCGGAACCGTAGGTCCATTTGGTCCCCGTGCTAGCTCGATTTACTGTAGCGGATTTAGTATAATTGGATAGTCCAATTATATACTCACAAAGGTATAAATATTATTAATATGATTAATAATATTATTTTGTCACACATGGAACTATATATTAAAAGTTAATATAATAATTGATTATATGATAATTATTTATTATTAATAATTAAATTATATTTGATATAATTTAAATGAAGGCTAAAATTGGAATTTCCAATTTTTTGGGTTTTGGAAACCCTTGGCATTATTTTGGTAGTTACACCATTTAAATGGGTATTAACTATTCAACTTTGTAACATATATTTTCTTTAAGGAAAGTTAATATGGTTGTTACAAAAATTAATGGAAATTTTTTTATTTTTCCTTGCCTTGGACGAAACTTGCTAATGGAAGAGGGGAAGGGATTTGTTTGTTTTGGAAATAAATAATCCTAAGTATAAAAAAATTGGATTTTTCTTTTTTGCCTAAGCCTCTCATTCTAACCCTAGCATCCATCTTCTTCTTCTCCAAATCCTCTCAAGTTGTGAGAAAACAAAAAAACAACAAAATGATAAATAAAATAAAAATAACAAAAGTTATTGTGTGATTAAAATCTCTAAAACGTTTAGGGATTATTTTGTGAGTCTTGCCCACACAAGTTTCCGTTGGTAATGAGATATAGTTTGGAAGACTTTGTGGTGTCGAAAAAATCATCATCTTCATCTCTTTCTTATTGCTCACGGCAGTGAGCATTATTTTGCTCATTGTCGCCCCTTTAATTGGAGAAACGGAACTCGGTTTGGTTTCGTTTTAATCCAATTTTTTTGGGGAACAATTTGTGATGTTTTGGGGCTGTTTTCAAGTGAAAAATCAGAACCAAAACACAGCCATTGTCTGCGCATTTCAGGGGCTGTTTCGGCAGTGCACTATAAGTGTATCAAGTCCAAAACAGTCCAGTTTTTGTCTGACTTTTCGGGCCTGTTCGGGGACTGTTCCGGGGCTATTTCGGGGCTAGAATTTTGTCTAAAACTGAAGCACAATTTTAGTGGGTGTGGCAGTAGCATTCGGTAATTAAAGGAGAATGGCATAAAAAATTTTCAAGTCCGATCCGTGTGCCTAAACTGTTTCCGCTGCGTAAGGAAAGTGTTTCCTACATGCTTACCATCCAGAGTCAAATGGACAGGTTCAAGTTTCAAACAGGGAGGTCAAAATAATCTTCGAGAGTACCGTTGGATCAACAAGGAGAGACTAGTCTATAAAACTAGATGACGCATTATGGGCCTACCGGACAGCTTACAAAACACCTATTGGTATGTTCCCATATCGAATGGTGTTTGGGAAAGCATGCCATCTGCCAGTGGAACTTGAGCATAAAGCGTACTGGGCACTGAAGAAGTTAAATCTTGATCCACAAGCAGCATGAGAGAAAATACTCCACCAGCTCAATGAATTGGAGGAATTTCGCCTGCAGGCTTATGAGAATGCCAGACTATACAAAGAAAAGACCAAGAAATGGCATAATCAAAAAATAGTGTGCAGACAATTGGAACCAGGACAGCAGGTGTTGTTATATAATTCACAGTTGAAATTTTTCCCTGGAAAGCTGAAATCAAGGTGGTCAGGTTCATTTATGATTACCCAAGTTTTACCCTATAGAGTCGTTGAGTTGCTTGATCCCAACTCCAATGATACATTCAAAGTTAACAACCAGCGCGTCAAACACTACTGGGGAGAATCATTTGAGCGACAAAATAAAGTGTCACACTTTCAAATCCAGCCTAACGTTCGGGCAGTCATGTCTAGCTGATGACGTTAAACTTAGCGTTAGCATGGAGGCAACCTATGCAATTTTGTATATATTAAGATTTGGTGTGTTTTATTTTGTAGGTAAGTCACAGACAGGATGGAGACGTTCTTACAAATCTTCACAAGTAATTTCCTTATCTCCATCAAAACTCTCTGATGAAAGTTTACAAAGCTCAAATTGAACGAATGAGACTACTAATGATCAAAGGTATTCCTATTGACATGCGTTTCTTAATTGAAGCACGGATCCGGTTGGAATGTGAGTCTTATGACTCATTCATTTCATATATGCCTGGTTTAGGAAGAAGCACCTATGCTAAGAAAAGAAGAGCTAAAATATATGGGTGTTTGCTATAAATGTGCACGCATGACATGTAATACTCGTTGTCATTCTTTAGGAATGGTGTTTGATAACCGTGAAGATAAAATTAAATTCATTAGGGATGGCTTGAGTAAGGAGTCTTTGGATGACATATCTGTTGGGGTTGGTGCTCAGAGCGCCAATCCGGACCGTATTTATGTTTGATTCATGAATACGAAAATCCCATTTTTCCATAATATTACTTTCTTAGTGGTTACACCTCTTGTTTTTATATACGTATTTGATCTAATTACTATTAGATTGAAACTAAAAATTTGATTTAGTGATATGTATATATTAGACAAAGACCCGATAATATATAATATAGTGCGCAGTTACAAATTAGTTTGTAATTGATAGTAGGAAGTATCACTGCTAGAAATATATTATCAAATAAAGTTCCTGGACAAGATTTACTAAACACGGGTCGGTTAGTTAAATCCGATAAGACCAGTACATGTCGTATATTGGAACTTGGTCCGATGGTTTATCCCAATGAACCATAAGTCTTGGGAGACTCGTATAGACGTGTAGGTGTTTATAATGAATAAACATTGGATGGCTCACCGAAGATTCTTAATGGATGGTACACCAACGTCAATAAGAATCTTCTCGGATTGAGTAGTATGGTGGTCCTTTGACTTGAGATACCATTGTGGATGTATGAGACATACTCTACACTTAGATGGCAGTTATGTCACTGATCTATTTAGATCAGACCTCCGCATGTTCGTTGGGTGTGGACCGATCCTCAGGATATCCTGTGTGTATGAAGATAGGATCCGTCAATTCTGTGTGCAGAGCATAGGTAGTCCAAATGTGATTAGCAATCTGTTAATCTATGGCCACAATATGCTTCGGAAGTAAGTTCTGAATGTTATTTAGAGATTTCTAATAGATACGTCGACATGATTATACTTATAGAGATTTGACGTTTATATCTATATCTCTGGGATAATCCGGATACCTGTGACGGAGGGATTATACGTATGCAATGACCTCGACCTGTATGATTCAGTGAGTTTAGTTATAGTCGTCATAATTTATGGGTGGGTAAATTATGGACATGAAATTGGATTTTGTGATGGATATGTCTGAATCTAAAGAGTGTCACTAATGAAATATACTTGTAGAGCACTAGGGCGACTATTATAAATAATGGTGATTATTTATAAATCGTTTAATTGTTAAACGAAAGATACATGCAATAGAGGTCGAACCGTCATTTCCTAATTAATGTGTATTTGTATTTAATATATGATATTATTAAATACACATTAATAAATTGTCAAATAAAGGTATTTGACATATATCATTTATATATGTATTTGAGATATTTAAAGTAAATATAATACATATATTTGAGATATTTGTATTTAATTAATTGATTAATTATTTAATTGTTAAATAATTAATATAATTAAAATATAAATATCTTACCAAATGATAAAGTTAGGAAATGATTATAAGTGTATATTGTTGACTTATACATTAAGGAAAATGGTTGTGAAATTGAGTTTGACTTCTTAAGATATTTGTTTTTATTGTTAAAAATTGAAAATATAAATTTCCTTTTATTATTGTATATAATTTTTATATTTTTGAGTTGCTTTTGTTGACTTATGAATTTTCATTAAAGGTGTAATGAAAAAGTTTGCAAGTTGATAAAGTAACTTTAAATGAAACAAAAAACTAAATATCTAGATATTTATACTACCAAATTCGGCCAAGGCAAATTTTGGGGAGTATATATTGTTTTGTTTCACTTTTAGGGTTCAAGGAGTTCATAAGTTACAAAATAAACATAATAGAGTTGAGAGAAAAAAACTTGGAGGCTAAAGAAGAAAGCTTGGAAAAATCTTGTTTTTGTAAGTTTTTCTTTAAAGCTTTCAACATAGAAAATATTTCTAACATGCTTAGCTTCATCTTGTGTTGCTTTGTTGTTGTCTCTTTACTTATATTTTATGTTTTAATTGATTATGAACTTGGAAGAAAGATGTATGCATGTACGGTTATAAAGTGAGCTTGAAATGGTTCAATGGCTCTCTTTTGATTATTTGATAATCATGTTGCCATTCTAGAGTTTCTAAGCCACTCATTGATGACCTAGAATTATTTTTGAGTTGTTTCATTGTGATGAGACTTGTTTGGTGTTGTAAAGTTTGAATTAAAGTAATGGATTTAATGGATTTGGTGAAATTGGTCAATTTGATGAAATTGTAAAATTAGGGTTCTTACCCGATTCCAAATTTAGGGCTTTTCGTATATGTGATGTATTATGGTGTTTATATGATGCATATTAATTTTTAGGTTGATTGGATTTGATCTTGGCATGTTTTGAACATAAAAGGACCAAATTGCAAAAACTGCAAATTCTGGGGTGGTTTCGGAAATTAGAGACAAATTGGGGATTTTGTTGCAATCTGATTTTGACATGTTGAAAATTATTTTAGAAATGATTTAGAATCATCCAAAATTGTATTTGACAATTTTGGGACTAAAATGATCAATTTGCAAAGTTGTAGGGCAATTCGGTAATTACAAAGAAATTTGATTTCTTCTGTAATTTTTCAGAATTTGATAATTGGATAATTAAATAAATAAGTTTATTTAATTGATACAAGAAAAATTTTGAAATCGGAAAATTTTGATTTTCCGCGATTCCGCTGCGTTTCCGGATTTCCGCCATAAAACCCCAACAAAATGGTATCAGAGCAAGTCTGATTCTGGACACCCTAATATGATTTTGCCATTTAAATTCATTTTTTAATTTAATCTTTACTTGATGCATGCATGTATTTATTTAATTTGATTAAATAACGTAATAAAAAAACATCTTTTTGCGGAAAATCTCTAATTAATAAGGTTTTAAAGTAACTAGTATAGAGATACTTGTTTCTTGGTTCGCCTTGTCAATACAGTTTATGAATATTTTTACTTTACTACATCTGAGATCGTGCCTCTTCTGTGAGGGTGTAGCTGATAGAGATTTATTTATGCCGGATGTATATTATATATTAGATAAATTCAAGCAAAAGCGGAATCCTGAACGTGCCCGAGCTGTCAGGGTTACACAAGTAGCTTCAGTTTATCATTGACGGTTTAACCTTGATACGCCTCCTGTGAACGTGCCCAAGCTGTCACAATGAGAAACGGTCAGAACCAAAATCGGAGTCACAATGAGTGTGATTGAAAATGAGTTGTCTACCTGTGAATATACGTAGGCGATACCGTACCTCTGCTGTGAGTCGAAATATATTCATGGGGTCAACTTCCCATTATGGAATTTGATTTAATTATTGAATTCTCATTTTTCATTGGGGATTACGATATTATGTAAAATATTGGTAGGCACTGCTAAGTTTAAAATATCCGTAACTTTAGCGGTGTGTAATATTATGAAAATTGCCGCCTGTTTGTTTTCCTTATTCTATATTAGATAGAATTAAACTTTTAATTCACTGCTTACATATTTTTAATATGGTGTCTCTGACTTGACTTATGGTTGCACTTTTATGGAATTAGTTCTAGATACTATTAGACTAGGATATTGTTAGATTAGTCTAAACCATCGGGAACTGTTGTTCCGATTTTTGAAAAATCAAGATCGTTTGTGACTTAGTTACTAAATCATGATAGATAATCTAGATAGATATCCATTTTAGGATATTATTCTATAGAGAGAATAGTTTCTTGTGCAGTAAGAATTGACATGTATAAGTTAATGTCTCGAGATTCTTGACAGGCATTAAGAAAACCCCATTAGGTATTTGTTTATCTTATAATGACGTTTCTTGACTTTAGCGACTTCTAGAAGTCACGTGTCTGACACAGTTTGCTAATCAATCATTTGCAATTGTTGTGAATAATTGAACGCAAATAATAAAGCTTAAGAAATGAGATGTATATAGTTGTGTATAGAGAATATTGATTCTCACAATACGACAAATGTAGGTATTGGATACCAGATATCTCGTCTAGTTATTTAAAATAATGTTTAATGACTGTTTTCATATTTGATATCAGAACTTGCAACTATTGGATAGTTACTTGTTCTGTATAAACAGTTGTTACATATTTTAAGATGACTAATAGTGTCATTAATGAAAAGATAAACATTAAGAAAATATTTGGTTAAGTAAATAATTTAGAACGGTGCTTTATGAGATTTCATCACTTAAGCATTAGATGCTTATTCCGTACGGTAAATGATGGTCTGATATGATATCACACCACATATCCTTATCCATTTAATGAATATTGTATTCGGGAATATGATTAAATCTCATTTAACCAATGATTATGATTGGAGTATAAGATTTATTTAACTGATACATTGGATGTATGTAGTTTAATAAATAATAATTGCTTAAGAAAGTTTTCTTTAATTCGTAACATAGTTGATGAATTGTCATAACTTAGTTACGTGTTTCTGAAAGAATACATATTGAACGTAATATTTTGTATGGTTTCTCGAGTTCTATGAATGTTTTGATGTGTTTTTTGTGTGTTTTGAGATAAATAATGTTTTGGGGCTCAATGGAATCAATCAGGACTAAATGTGGAACAAATAAGGGCAAAAACTGGACTTGACATTTGGATTTTGGTGGTTGGAAACTTGAAATGGCGTTCTAATGAAGTACAATTTCGGAAATTTCAGCTTTGTGTAATTTTCGTATTTTGGCCATACTTTCTACTCTAATATCAGATTGAGGTGATTCAAGTTCCAGATTAAAGAAAACTCAAAGATCTACAATTTTAACATTCATAATAATTTCGAATTCGGAAGTTTTCATGACAGTGGAGGATTTGGTGCCATATTATTGAAGTCATAAAACATTCGGAAGTGTGTTATGCGCAATTATTAAAGTCATTTTCAAAATTAAAAAAAAAAGTTAAAATGAAATAAAAAATGAAAATTGTCAAACTTCCACCCAACATGCTTGCATATTTGGTGGAGGATTTGGTGTCATATTTTGTGCCATGTTTGATGCCATGTTTGGTGGAGAAATTAGTGGAGAAATTAGTGCAGAAATTGGTGAAGGTAAAATTTTGCCTGTAAATACCAAGTCATTTCATTTATAAAATTCATACCTTCTTCTGGGGATTTCCTTAAGAATACTAAGAAGATTGTATCTTGTTTGTTTATTTACAGCTTTCTATATTTAATTTTTTATTTTATGCAATAGTTCTTTCTTTACTTTACTTTTCAGTCTTTATTTTTACTTTTCAGTATGAGGAGGTAACTCCCCTCTGCTGGGGTGAATGGTAAAGCTTTTATTACTAATATTTGGATTAATCTCCCTTAATTATAATATATAAATTATTTAAAACCTGACTTAATGTGATATCGTATTTATGGTCAGTTGGACTTAATTAAATTGATTTTAACCTGACTAAATTGGATACCGGGAGATATCTAAAATATAAGTATTAAAAGTGCATCCTCTAACCCCCAACATTTTCTTTATTGCTTTATTTACCTTTTTAATTTCCAAGCTTTACTTTATGTCATTTACTTAATTTATGTCTTTACTAGTCCTAGATAGGTGTTATAACTAAAAACCATAGCTGGGGTTGTGATGAATTCTAATATCACTGGTTTATAAGGGGTTATTTTATGACTTGGGTAATATAAAGGTTTATTTATTGAGTCTTAAGCTTAATGCTTCTTGTTAACTGGCCATTAATAAGATTGATCTGGTAAATTGAAAATAAACTTGACGAAGGAATTTTAGGTTTCAGCCTTAGACTCAATAGCTCACGATCTCACCTCGGGGCATGGTGACCCTTAGGTAGATTTCCTTACTGGATAGACATATACCTGTCGGGCGGGGGTAGCCACAATTGGAATTTAATCTTAATGAATTCAGATAACTTGGTTAACATAGACATATGATTATTTGGGTTATTTGGGTGTTTGCATCTGACCATCGACAAAGGCTTTTGCATATTTTCGTGTTCCAGGTTAATAAACCAATATATTGCACAAACGTGAGATAACCACTTCATCTTTAAAATATATTTGAAGGATTCACAACCATAGATAGTTTAATAATATTGAATTTTCCTTTAATTTACATTTGTATTGTTTATTTACTTGTCTTTAGTTTAAAATCAATCAAACAACCAATCTATTAGATATTTGTCAACATTTAGCTTCACAAATTGATAGCCTAGGTATTAAGTCCTCGTGGGATCGATATATTTTATACTACTTGAATGATACATGCGCTTGTGTTACGTGAGTGATTTCACTGATTAGTTCTATGTAGAGAATATCGATTCTCACAATACAACAACTGTAAGTATTGGATACCAGATCTCCCGTCTAGTTATTTAAAATATTGTTTAATGATTGTTTTGATATTTGATATTTGAACTTATGACTATTGGATAGTTACTTGTTCTTTATAAACAGTTGTTACATATTTTAATATGACTAGTATTGTCATTGATATCGAGATAAACATTAAGAAACATATTTGGTTAAGTAAATAACTTAGAACAATGCTTTGTGAGATTTTATCGCTTAAACATTAGATGGTTATTCTCTATGGTAAAGGATGGTATGATACGAGATCACACCACATATCCTTATCTATTTAATGAATATTGTATTCGGGATTGTGATTAAATCTCATTTAACCAATGATTATCATTGGACCACAAGATTTATTAAACTAATACATTGGATGTATGTAGTCTAATGAATTATAAATTGCTTTGGATAGTTTTCTTTACTTCGTAACTTAGTTAATAAGTTGTCATGACTTAGTTACGTGTTTCTAAAAGAGTATTGAACGTCTTGAATGGTTCGAGAACTTTCAATATTTTTCTGATGAAACAGGAATAGAATATTTTCAATGGTTCAAAGATATTCGACCTAAAGTTTTGAAAACTGTATCATTAAAATTCATCATGATTCTTTGAATTATTCAAAGATGTTTGATGTGAACAAACATATGAATTTATGGCAATTAGTTTTAAGATTATTTAATGAATGTGACTCTTACTCAATATTATTTTTCTACGATTTCCATCGTGATAGAATTGGTCAGTGGGAGAGATCGAATCTTATATGATTTGATTCATTTGATATTGAGTGTTAGCGAATTAGTTTCAATACTCTTGGGGATATGCTCCTGTAATACTAATTCGTCCTTTTAATTAGGTTCCATTAGTTTCTACACTTACGTATATGATATTGTATAAGTAGAAAATTCGAATCTTGAATAGTTTGAGATTTGAATCTTTCTTTTGTATAATGGTTATATAATTGAAATTACTTGGGACTCAGAGGTACAAGTAAAAGTTTATCATTTATTCTATTTAATAGAATATTATATTCTATTTGATCGAATATTTTTTCTGTGATCCCGAGAATTAAAATTATTTTATTACTTAGTGTGGAACATCAGATGTTGACCATTATAGAAAAGACTTAACTTAGTGAAGTCAAATGTGAGAGTGATAAACTATAAATGGAACTACATAATTAATAAGATGAAAAGACGCTTAGACAACTTCCATATAAGTCTAATAGGATGTCAGAATCATCTTCAAAGTATTTGATACTTAATGGTTCTGTTGTTTTCTTATTAAAGAAAATTATCCTAGAACTTATAATGGGTGCGATATTTGATATCGATTTCGGAAGTTAGCATTGACCCATAGATCTAATATTGTTTGTAGCTTACTACAATCAACTTTTGAACTTGATTATCTTTCATTATGAATCGTTCATAAAATGTGCAAATTGTTTGCGCAACAAAAGCAAAGTGAGCTTATTAAAGGTTTGACCTTTATAGTATGACAGTGAGAAATGTTATACTCAGCAATCTATTGTAGATTATGAGGAAACTTGTCTCTAGTCACACTGATTGAATAATTAAGGATTTGTTTGTTAATGTTGATATTAAACTATGTATTTTAGCTATGAATACAAAGTGGCGTTCCTGAATGGTTTCTTCGAAGAAAAGATCCATTGTGATTTCTTTGTTTGAAGAGTTTACTCTGGAATGGCCCTAGAGTTTTTATTCTGCTAAGATCACAGTTTGATATACTAGCTTAATGAGCCTATTGTAGACTCAGATAAGCTTTCCAAAAATTTATGTTCTCTAACTTTGATAACAGTCAGATTGTCTGAATTTATCAGAGTATAGAGGATACAAAAGTGATAGTAGGGTTAGTGGGAGCGTATAATTTCTTTCTAGTGTTATATATCATAACAACATTATCATTATTAATGTAATAATGAGATGTTTTTGAGGTAAAATATTTACCTAAGTCTTTTTTTCTCCATGAAAATAGTGGGAGAGTAATGTAGGACACAGATGTTGGGCGACGCGCTGCTCCAGGCTCGCGGCCCGGTTGGGAGTACGGGATAGCCTGCGAGGGACTAAACCGGAGAATTAATATGGAGTCACCACCCGGTGTGAACCGAGACAAAGATTTAAGGCCGCACTCACCCCTCGCAAGGGAAGAACTCAAACCATTGGGTTCGAAATGGTCCCTTACTTATGCCACTTGTAATGATATGATTTGTGAAATAATTTAATCGAATCTAGCAACATACATTCCCAAGGGTATTCTGTCTCTAAGCTCACATGCATAATTACAGGCTCATATCTAAGTTTGCATATAACCTATGTCCGAATTTGCATACAACCTATTTACATATAACCTATGTCCAAATTTGCATACAACCTATTTGCATATAACCTATGTCCAAATTTTCATATACCCTATTTGCATATAACCTATGTCCAAAATTGCATGCATAAAGCTAAACTGAAATACGGCAAACATACAACTTCACAATCACACCATATTCATGGATACGGAAACGCAAGGAAATGGTAATGTAAAAACACGCATAAAAGTGAATCAGAATAATGGCAAGCATATAATTGTTAGACATTATGTCCCATAGCGTCACTGTTTGTAAATGATATTGTATTATTGTACAAAATTAACTATGTAATAATGAAATTGCCTTTTGCCATTTTGTAAATATTATTTACTTTGATATATAAATGGCGAAAGTCCATATGATTAGTACTGGATTGAGATGATATGAGACAGTATCAATCCATAAAGGTTTAATCATTAATTATCCCTAGCCGTAGTATTATCGAGACTGGACATCGATAATGCGGAATAGACTAGTATTGCGCTTGTGCACGTTGTGAGGGCACAACGACATAGTTCTCATATATTTAAGTATTGGATACTTATGCAAGTGCGATAGGAGGTTGTGTTTTACCGATGGTACGGAAAACAGCTTCGCTCTGGATAGACCCCGCGGAATCCCATTGGTAGTATGTCTAGGTGTCTATGGGAGGCCGCATCAGGGTAGGTGTATATGGTCTTAACCTGAGACTTACATCGCTAGTACTTGCGACAATCGGTAAACTTTGGTTTGGTGGTTGGGGACCTTAACCGGTTCTGTGTACACCTCTTCTGGTTTATCGAGAATCGTAGTGTACTGGATGTGATGTCAAGATGGAAGTATCGCTTCAGACATATGGAGGTGATGATCACGCAGGACACAGAACTAGTACTCTAAAAGGTTGCAACCGTCGGGACAATATGACTAGGTCAGGATTGTCCGATTTAAAGAGACTAGTTGCTTGATGTCCGATATATGTTTCGTACGGGGCAGACACATCTCCAGCCACAGGCCTAGCATGTGATCATCCGATACTGGATCGATATACGCAATACTACGGTATACTATGCTTGATATAGATCTTATATTCCTATAAGAATATTTCTGGAGAATTGGGTAGGCATGGCGCTTTGCTAGAAGCCAACCTTGTCTTGTGAATCGGTAAGAACGTAGTACGAGGTACGTGCGTGTTCGGATTATCCGACGACCGTATTTACTGCCAACATATCCGGAGATCTCTTGGGTCGCTTCCTGAAGATTCACCTATGATATTTGATTCGAACTTAATTAATCTTGGATTAATTGCGGAGAAACTTTATCTCGGATAAAGTGCCTTATTTAGAGAGAGAACGATTAATTTGGAATTAATCAGTAAAATTATTATATTCGATATAATAATTGAAATTCGATTTCGACGCGAAATTAAAATTAGATTTTAATTCGGGCATACGAGTTAATTTAGAATTAATTCGTTAGCGACGTAAATAATAATTCGCTAGGCGCGATTATTTATTTAAATTCGATTTAATTAACGTCGCGACGCAAGTTCGGTATTTCGGAAATATCGAACCCGAACGCGTGAGTGCACGTGGGCCCGCTTTCATTTGGAAACGTGTGGGGCCCACATGACACATGTCATTATATGTATTATTTTTTGATAATGCATTGCATGGTGATAGTGTATAATACACTCAATTGTTATGCATGGAATTTGAGTGTTTGACACTCTAAGCCTTTGCATGGTTGTGTCATGATTTATTATTATTTAATAATATTATATAATGGCATAAATATAAATTGATTTTTGGTATCAAAAATCAACAAAAAAATCTCTCTTCTCTCTCTCACATTGCCGAAAACTGCATGCAGTTTTTTGGTCTTCATCTTCTTCATTTGGTTGCCAAAAGCTTGAAGATAGTGTGGTTGTTTGGAACATCTTCTCACATGCAAGGCTAGCACCTTCAAGGGATCAAAAGAGGTGATAGGGGAAACCATCATAGAGCAAGGAATTCACAAAGCTTGGAGCTTTCCACCTTCTTCTCCTCTTGGCCGAATCAATCAACACTTGGAGCTTCCATTTTGGTTTGATTTTCTTCATCAACAAAGTATTGTAAGTATGATTCCGCCATACTTCAAAGTTAAATATATATTCATTTATTGTATTTCAAATGCTTAATCTTTCCTTGGGACATATTATAGCATTAAACCAACAATGGTATCATGGAGCCATGGTTAAGCATGAAATACTTTAGGTTAAAATTGACAAAATTGGTTGAAGCATGTTCTTGTGAAATTTGATGAATGAGTATGCTTGCATGTATATGTTGGATAATATGACCCATAGCGTCACTATTTGCACAGATCATTGTGTTGTTGTAGCAAATTAACTATGTGACAAGGAAATTGCACTCTCATCATTTGTGATTAGATCACCTTAGATATAAAATGAAGAGAGGTCCCTATGATTAGTTCCTGGACTGAGAATGATATGAGACAGTATCAGTCCCCGAAGGATTAATCATTAAATATCCCTAGCCGGAGTATTATCGAGACTGGACATCGATAATGCGGAATAGGCTAGTATTGCACTTGTGTGCGTTGTGAGGGCACAACGGCATAGTTCTCATATATATAGTGTTGGATACTTATGCAAGTGCGATAGGAGGTCGTGTTTCACCGATGGTACGGGAAACAGCTTCGCTCTGGATAGACCCCTCGGAATCCCATTGGTATTATGATATATGTGTCTATGGGAGGCCGAAATCAAGGTAGGTGTGTATAGTCTTAACCTGAGACTTACATCGCTAATGCTTACGACAATCGATATACTTTAGTTGAGGTCGTCTAGGACTGAAACGGGTTCTGTGTACGCCAATGCCGGGGTATTGAGAATCGTAGTGTATTGGATGTGATGTCAAGACGGAAGTATCACTCCAGTCATAGTGGAGATGATGTCACGCAGGATACGGTATTAGTGCTCTTAAGAGATGCGCATCCAATCGTGATATTATGACCAGGTCATGAATATCCGATTATAGAGACTAGTTACCAGACATCCGATATGTGTTTCGGACGGGGCAGACACTTATCCAGCCCCAGCCCTAGCACGTGACTATCCGATACTGGGCCGATATACACAATACATTAGTATACTACGCTTGATACAGATCTAATATTCTTTAATGGATATGTCCGGAGAATTAGGTAGACTTGGTGCTTTGCTAGGAGTCGACCTTGTCTCGTAAATCGGTAGTAGTAGAACGTAGTACTTGGTACGTACGTGATTCGGATACTCCGACGACCGTATTTACTGCCAGATTATCCGGGGATCTCATGGGTCGCTTCCCGATAATCCACCGATGACGCACAACTCGCACACTTGAATAATCTGGGATTATAATAGAAGAGAGAGAAAATTAATCTAGGATTAATAACGGAGATATTTTATCCGGGATAAAATGTCGTCTATAGAGAGAGAACGATTAATTTGGAATTGATCGATGAATTAATATATTCGATATATTAGACGAAATTAGATTTCGACGCGGAATTAAAATTAGATTTTAATTCGGGCAAACGAGTTAATTTAGAATTAATTCGTTAGCGACGTAAATAATAATTTCGCCAGGCGCAATTATTTATTTAAATTCGATTGAATTAACGTCGCGACGTAAGCTCGGTATTTCGGAAATATCGAACCTGAACGCGTGAGTGCACGTGGGCCCACTTTCATTTGGAAACGTGTGGGGCCCACATGACACATGTCATTCTAATGCTTTGCATGTAGATTGTGTACATTGCACTCAATGTCATTGCATGGAGTTTGAGTGTTTGACACTCTAAGCCATTGCATGTTTTGTGTCATAAATTTATTATTAATTTAATAAATATTATGGCATAAATATAAATTGATTTTTGGTAAATCATTTTTAATACAACACAATTCAATCTCTCTCAAAATTCTCTCTTTTCTCACGGCAATGGTGGCCATTCTTCACTGGTTTTGAACCCAGTTTGGGCGTGACTTTAGGGAGCAAGAGTTGGGTTTTCATGGTGAAAACCGCAAGTGCTAGCACACTACGAGTCTTGCGAAGGTGGTAGGGAGGTTCGACCATGAGGCGGGACTCATCCGACGGAGTTTGGAGCTTCGTTTTGAGACCCGAAACTGCCAAGACAGTGAGCATGGACTGCTGCAGTGGGCTTACAAAGGCAGTGCGTTTTTGGCATGATTCATCTTCAAATCGACATAACCGATCAATGTAAGTATTCCGCTATCTTCGTTGTGTATTCATGCATGTTTTCATGTCTTGATTTGATCTTGGGACCTTAGAAATTATCAACAATGGCATCATGAGCTAATGTTGCAAGCATGAAATTTTAGGGATTTAAAATTTGGGTAAATGTGATTTGAGCATGATTTGAATAACTTGTTTGTTTGAGTATGTTTATAACATGTTTAATTCATTTGGTTGGACTAATTTGATGAAAAATGATTTGGAATTATTTTCCCCAAATATTTGTCCTTGGCCGAATGGTTGATGATTTGGGATCTTGGATTTTTTGTTTTTTAATTCATTTGATGAGTTAGAATCGATTAGGTTGATGTTAATTTGAATCGGATTGGATTGGATTTCGAATTGGACAAAAACCCCAAAATCTTTGAGTTGGCCGAATGTGACTAATGCCCTAATGTCTTGGTAAATTTTGATTTTGATAATTGGATGTATTGGAAATCATTCGGGATATGTATTTAATGTCGAATGCGGATTAATTGGATTGAAACCGACAAGAAGTCCAACTGCATCCAAATGAGGATGGTCCACAAGCACAAGGAAATATTATCTATAGGTCATACAACTCCGGTCAACGTGTGGGTTTGCGGGAGTATAGACAAAGACTCTCGCTGGCGAAGGAATGCCCAGAACTAGGTCTCCCCACTCAAGGGTTGAGCGACCAAGTAAGCGTACCTTTTTTATACCTTACGGTACGTGCCAACGAGTTATGGTGCGTGACTGACTGTCAAATGGATTTCCCATTGTAGATTCCCCAGAGAGAGGGCAGAGCGAACTCTCTTAAAAACCCAAGCCTCTTAGGCTCTTATCGCTTGGTGACAGGAATAAAACAACGAGTACTCCAAATTAGTCCATCACAATAAGCTACGAGTACATGATTATCTAGGTGCCTTCACAGCTTTCTTTATAGAAATGTAGTGAATGAAGGAAGACACCAAACCATTACCAGCCTTAAAAGTGCCTTTGATTAAACCCATTTTAACCCACAGTAGACACGGTTAATTAAAGCACAAATCCAAACATTACAAGACACATTATTCCGGGGCCGATTCTCTATCCCAGTGGAGTCGCCAGACTGTAGGACACAGATGTTGGGCGACGCTGCTCTAGGCTCGCGTCCCAGTTGGGAGTATGGGATAGCCCGCGAGGGACTAAACCGGAGAAATAATATGGAGTCGCCACCCGATGTGAACAGGGACAAAGATTTAAGGCCGCACTCACCCCTCGTAAGGGAAGACCTCAAACCATTGGGTTCGGAATGGTCCCTTACTTATGCCACTTGTAATGATATGATTTGTGCAATAATTTAATCGAATCTAGCAACATACATTCCCTAGGGTATTCTGTCTCTAAGCTCACATGCATAATTACAAGGCTCATATCTAAGTTTGCATATAACCTATGTCTGAATTTGCATACAACCTATTTGCATATAACCTATGTCCAAATTTGCATATAACCTATTTGCATATAACATATATCCAAATTTACATACATAAAGGTAAATTGAAATACGGAAAACATACAACTTCACAAGCACACCATATTCATGGATACGGAAATGCGAGGATATGTTAATTGTACAAACACGCATAAAAGTGAATCAGAATAATGGCAAGCATATAATTTCATAAGCACATTGTACTATACATGTGGGAACACAGATAAATGGCAATCACACAATCATGCGTAATAATTAGAGGCAACTAGGTACGTAATGCAAAGGGATAACTAAAGAGACAATTAAGTGTTAAAATAAATGTGCCATGATGCGATGTAAAAGAAGATGGACAATAAAGATGAAAGAAACGGGATGCAATATATGCCTATATCTATATAGGACTTCAAGTGTCTGATTAAACATATCTCGCGTTCAATCGAACGTACTTTGTCCGTCACGAAAAAACTTCGTGGCAAAGGTAGCCCTTAGGCTTTTCTAATCCCTCAAAATGGAGGACCTTTAATCCAACTTGATTTGCCCATGCGCAATGCAACATGATGCGTGATTATGCAAGGGAATGTCCTAAAGCAAATAACGGAATAATAAGGGCGCGGCAAAGTATTGTCATAAATTTAGCCTTTTAGGCTTTTCTTCTCTCAAATAAAGAACCTTTAGACCAACACACTAAGCCCATGTGCATCACATTACAATACATAAAATAAAGACAACAATATAGGACTTCGTATATTTGGCTAAACATATATCACATTCAATCAAAAACACTTTGTCCGGTGCGACAAAGTATTGTCGTAAAGGTAACCTTTTAGACTTTTTCTTCCCTCAAATAGAGAACCTTTAGACCAACATACTAAGCCCATGTGCATTACATCACAATGCATAAAAAAATAAAGACAATGATATAGGGCTTTGTATGTTCGGTTCAACATATCTCACATCCAACCAAACATACTTTGTACGGCGCGGTAAAGTATTGTCGTAAAGGTAGCCTTTTGGCATTTTCTTCCCTCAAATAAAGAACCTTTAGACCAATATACTAAGCCCATGCGTACTATATCATCAATTACATAAACAACCAATGTACATAAAGTAAAAGACAAAATATAAAAGGCGCGACAAAGTATTGTCGTAAAGGTAGTCTTTTAGACTTTTCCTTCCCTCAAATAGAGAACCTTTAGACCAACGTACTAAGCCCATGCGCATCGCATTACAATGCATATAAAATAAAGACAACAATATAGGACTTTGCTTATTTGATTAAACATATATCACATTCAATCAAACACACTTTTTCCGGCGCGGTAAAGTATTGTCGTAAAGGTAGTCTTTTAGACTTTTTCTTCCCTCAAATAGAGAACCTTTAGACCAACATACTAAGCCCATGCGCATCGCATCATCAATACAAACAAATAATCGCACGGAAATTAAATGGCGGAATATAAAATGCGGATAATAAACAAACAAGATAAAATATATCGAAATATGTGCCGTTTGATCAAGTGGTACGTGGAGTTGTATCCCAAGTACAGACCGCACTACCGTCTATTCGGATTTGGCTACGGAATTTACGTCTGGGTTTCCATCCTATATACCGCAAGAGACGACACATTTTCCCATCCATTCAAAGGCCACAACATACATTAATCAATGACTCTCATGCGAAGAACATTCAATACACAATTAAAATATGAATAAAAGATAAATGAGAAAGGTGCCCTCAGGTCTAACCTTTTGTGTCGACTCTCGGAAGCACGTTACAAGGCCGTCGGAAGGGCTAGAACTCCGTAACTTTTCTGGTTCGATGGTTCACGTCTTTCCTCACTATTTTCACTGCTCGGGCTACTGTTTTTATTCCATTTCGCCGTTGTTTTGCTACTGTTTTTGGTCACTATTTTTACTGTATAAAGGGGACTGTTTTTGGCATTCTTTTAAGGGTTAGAAGCTGCGTTTTTTGGTGATTTACTGGTAGGTTTTGGGATTGTTTCTGGACGGTTTTAGGGGGTATTTGTGCATCAAAACTGGTCAGTACAGTGGGGCTTTTTGCGTGAGGGTTATGGCGTGCATGAAGGGGAGTTAAGGGCAGTTAACGTGGCTGTGTTCAGTGGGGGTGAGGGGTAGTTTTCGTGATGCATTCAGTGGGTCAGATGCATGGCTTATAGGGCTGTATTGTGCGTGAATTGTATGTGGCTTGTTACGTGTGCATGGGGCATGATGAAGCTAAGTGAGTGGATGGTGCTACGTGGTCAGGTGCGTGGCTGTTGAAGGGGTTTATGTGCATGTGTTTCTTGCCGAGAGTGGATGGTTTGTTGGCTATATGAGTGATGTTTTCTGGCGTTTAATTGGGGCCGTTGAATGAAGGCTAATGGCGTGAAGTCGAGTGATAGCAGTGGAGTATTTGCTTCTGGTTATGGGGTCTTGGGCGTGAGAGAGATTAGAGAGGAGAATGGAGTTTTTTTGATGTATTTTCTTGTATTGGGCATGAATGATAGGGTGGGGAGTGTTGGATTTGTATTTCTTTTATAGAAAATTGCTAGGGTGAATCTTGTTAAAAAAGGAATCAGATTTGTGTAATAAGGAGATACCATTTAATTAGTGTCACACAAGGAAAGCATATAATTAATTAGAGACAAGATTTGGCTAGATTAGAAATATCATATATTTGATTTGTTTTATTTATGTAGGGATATATTTTAAATTTTATTTGATTTATTTTAATATGGTAAGTGATTTTTTAGATTTGTTTTAATTTCACCATTTGTTAAATATGTGTTTTATTATTTTGGATGAGATTTAATTGGGCTTGGGCGTGTGTGGGCTTAGGTTAGGCATGTGGTCGGCTTTTGGTGGTGGGTTTGGTGTGTGTGGGCTAGGTGTGTGGCTTGCGGGGGTTTTGGGCCAAGGTTAAGTGGTTTGCGAGGTTTTTGGGCTGAAGGTGCTTTTAAACGGAGGTCCAACAAGTGAGCCCGAAGCTAAACAAGCGAATAAAATCTAACAAAAATATCGATTCCATTTCGACGTACGTTTCCTGCGACTTCCTCGACTTAAAAGGTAGTGTCTCCAAATGAGACTCATCATAGGGACTTATATACAAAAATGTAGTGCCTACAAGTAGTCTCTGTTATATTTGATATAAAGTTTCATATATGATATAAAACTAAGAGACTTGTGAGATACTCTCATTAGTCATGCTTTAGATATGATCTAATAAAGGACACAGCAAGACTATCTGTGTGACAGTTAGTATAACTGTTTGACAGTTAGTATGTCTATTGTATATAGTATTTATCTTTCATAAATGATAGTTCCTTTGTCGAAAGAGAAATTGATTAGATTTTCTAATCAATCGTATGTATCATATGATGATGGCATAATGTATACAATATTATGTACGATTAAAGATATCAATTTAATCGTAATTGTTACAAGTTATTTTGATACGTTGTAGACCATGAGATGTTTCTTGAAACAAGTTCTTTGTTATCTTTGAGATATTAAGAATGAAGTTTCTTATTCATGGAGAATATAGTCTGCAACCATTAAGATCAAATTAGTTTTGAGTCTCATTATGGCGTTAGACAGTCTACGTCATATAGAGTCAGATAAGATGCAGTGGGAGTGTCACGGTTGATTCTACTATATTAGTGGAATTATTTGTAACTTATGAAGTATTGACTTATGAAGTTGCATTGTGACCTTATAGATTAGAAGTTTTGTAATTAGTGTTGTGCTTGCGGTTGTCTCATAATATTTGGATTTTATCTCTAAATACATAGACAACTCAGTAGCTGTAGCACAATATTGATGTCGCATCTGAGTCATATTGATGTATAACTTAGGTTATACAATATATGAATGATGCTGCCTAAGGGAAACGATTGGGTTTGTTGGACAAACTCAATATGTTAGAGCGGACCTACTTCTTGTTGCCTACCTCTTGAGTGTTAAGTGAGCTCTTGAGGGCCATGCGTATATGATACATATTTAGATGTGTATATGATACCGTGGATTGGAACTAGAGCAAGTGGGAGAAATTGTTAGGGTTGATGCTTGGGGTGCCAATCCGGATCGTATTTATGTCTGATTCATGATTACGAACAATTTATTTTTCCATAATATTACTTACTTATTGGTAGCACCTCTTGTTTTTATATACGTATTTGTAACATCCCCAATCCAAGAGATGTTATCGGCAGGGAATAGGTCGTACTATTCCTCTAAGCCTCTAACTCTTCAACCATAAACAATTACTAATACTCTTTTCTCTAATTAGATATCTCATGTGTGGGACCGTAGTCCAAGTTCAATAACTTATCATATAAATTCAACATCTGTAACTGAAAACTTAATAACACACTTTTACAATGACTACCTCAAAATGAAAGACTAATAAATAACTTTAACTTGACTCTGACTTAACTCTCACTCTTTCTGACTTGAACTGATGGACTTCATACCCTAGTGACTGCATCAATATCCGACCTCCTGAGCTCGTCCTCCGAGAATACCTGTAAAATAAGGAAACTAGGAGTGGGGGTTAGATCGTTGTACAATCTAAGTGACTAGATGAAAAACTAAAATACTGCTATAAAAATATTTGGTTCTAAAACCGAAAATTCAAGAAATAACTTTACAAGAAAACTATTTTCTATCTGAAAACTCTGAGCTTCTTTCTGAAAAATCTCGTCGTCTGGACTTTTTCTGTAAAGATTAACTCAAATTCACTTTTGAAGGTCTGGTTCTGAAAACCTGTATTTGAAAAACTGTTTTATGAAAATCGGATCTCTGAAAACTGATCTGTCTCTGAAAAACTTGACGTTAGGGGCGTTACGTATCCCCGTCCCCCATACGCCTAACTATAGTGAGGAGTGAAAATCCATGACTTTTGGGCGTTACGTATCGTCGTCCCCCAAAGCGTTCCATTACTGTCCCAGAAACTAGTGGTCTTGGGGCGTTACGTATCGCTGTCCCCCAAGCCACTGAACTAGAACTGGGGGTGCGAATCTATGCTACCCCAAGCTCTGAAACTAGGATCTAGGGGCATCTGTCATCCCTAGTCCTGAACTAGGATCTGGGGGTGTTACGTATCATCATCCCCCTAGTCCTCTACAAATGTACATGTGTTGTCCGTCAATTTCACCTCTGAATCAAGTTACATACTGAGGTGGGTTTTTCCCCATTGCCTCGAAACAATAAAACTCAGATTTGAAAATATTTCTTTTCTAATCATTTCTTAGAACATGCAAAAACAATGTAATCTGATAATGAAATTGGATAACGCCCTAAAAGTGAGAAAATAAGTTTGTTCATATAAAATAATAAACTGAAAATTAACTTAAGGGAAAAAGTCCATTCACTGTTTTGGAGTTCTACTAACATGACATCACTTTGCCGAAAGGTTTTTTGGTTCCTGCGATAATCCCTAATTGATAACTCTGATTAGAAAATAAATCGTGGAGTGCATTACGGAATTAAACTAAATCTTTCGATTTAAATACTTGTTATCGCTTTCAGGCATAACATACTTATATTATGGTGTATTGTATATAAAAAAGTCGATACGAGACCCTTAGGGTGGCTTATAACATGCTAGGGTGAAACTGGGATGAAACAACACTAATTTGGGGAAGTTCGGGTATTCATGTCGCGACGCAAAGTCTTACGCGTTGCGACACAGACCAAACCAGAGACGAGTTTGATGAGTGGTAAATCTATCACTATTTCCCACTCATTTAACCTAATATTTTGTATATTTTCTTGAGCTTTGTGAATATTTTGATGTGTTTTGTGTTAATTTGTAGATAAATAAAGTTTCAGGACATTCTGGAGGTGATTTGGAGCAAAACAGTGAAAATTGGAAAAATGGGCATTTTGGTAATTTGGGCGCGTCGCGACGCCTAATGTGCACCAAGTCATGCTAATGTGCGCTGGGTCAACGGGTCAGAATTTGAGAAGTTTGACTTTGTTAACGTGCGGCGTGCCACGTGTCACCATCACAGCCGAAATGCTAACGTGCGCCGTGCCACGTGTCATCATCTTACGGTGCCGACAATCGCCATTGCCACGTGTCACTCCACGTCAGCGTCCACATCATCAGTTGACCAAGTCAACATGCCACCTCACCGCCACATCATCATCAGCCAATCATGAAGTGCCACGTGTCGCAATCCTATGGTGCCGACAGTCACCATCACCACGTCAGTGCCACGTCAACTCAATCATTCAGCTCTCAGCCGTCTTGCCACGTGTCGCCTTATCTTCTTATCCGAATTGCCACGTGTCAAGCCCTTAACAAGCTTTGTAATTGACCATCGGAAGAGGTTTTTACATAATTTAGTGTTCCAGGTTAATAAATCAATATATTACCCAACTTTAAGATAACCACTTCATTTTTAAAATGATATTGGAAGAAATCACAACCCTAGGTAGTTTCTAATTTTGATTTTTCTTAAAACCTACTTTCGAACAATTTTATTTACTTGTTTTTAAATTTAGAATCGTCACCATTGTAAATCAATCAAACAACCTGTTAGATACTAGTAATCATTTGACCTCATAAAATTAATAGCTTGGGTATTAAGTCCTCGTGGGATCGATACTTTTTATACTACTTGAACGATACGTACGCTTGCGTTATACGTGTGTGTTTATACCGGTCAAGTTCTTGGCGCCGTTTCCGGGGATTCATTTATCTTTCACTATTAGTTTTAAGGTTAGATACCTTTACTTGTATCTAATTTTCTTTTTACTTATTATTTTTGTTTTCTTGTATTTCAGGTTCTCAGAAACTTCATGAGATGAACCAGAAGCTTTGAACTACGACCGCTTGACCCGAAAATTGAAAGAACCATCAGACAGTTGAGAAGGGAAAGGCGAGAAGGCTAAGAAGCTTTAGTCAACATGGAACATGAACCTTTGGAGGTTGCACCACCAATTCCCATTCGAGACAGAACCATTCTGGTGGTTGACAGACTCATTTCCTATATTGTACTTCCTCCCTTACCAGCAAATACAGGTGACATCAAAACTTGTATTAAGATGATTCAGCAGTCAGTGCAGTTTGGGGGAAATGCAACTGAAGATCTTAATGCCCACATCAGCAACTTCCTGGAAGTTTGCGGCACTTTCAATTACAACCGAGAAGCTGAAGAAGCAATGAGATTACGTGTTTCCCCATACTTCTTGAAGGACAGAGCTAAAACTTGGCTACATTCACTACCAGCAGGTTCCATCACAACTTGGAACACTTTAGCCACCAAATGTCTTGCAAAGTACTTTCCACTAGCCAGAACTGGAAAGCTGAGGAATGACATTACATCCTTTGTACAACAAGAATCAGAAAATCTCTACGAAGCTTGGGAAAGGTACAAAGATTTTCTCCGGAAATGTCCTCACCATGAGATTCCAAAATGGCTTCAAGTCCAAACATTCTATAATGGAATTTCTGGAATAATGAGAACCACAATCAATGCTGCTGCTAGAGGAGCTTTAATGGCGAAAGGAGAAGATCAAGCCTGGGAACTAATCGAAGAAATGGCCAACAAAAATTCCTTGTGGCCAACAGAAAGGAGCATGATCCAAAGAATTGCAGGAATTTATGAAAGTAGAGCCAATACAGCAGTCAACGCCAAGCTAGATCAGATATGCAAATTCATGGAGACTCTTACCACTGGATCCACAAGTTCACCATATGAAGGAGCACCAGAACTAAACCAACTTGAAGAGACGGTGAATTATGTCAACAATTTCAACAGACAGGGGAACAATCCATATTCCAACACCTACAACCCAGGGTGGAGAAATCATCATAATTTCTCATGGAGCAATAATTCAGGGAAAAATAACTATCCACCACCTGGATTCCAGCAATAGAACAAAAGCCAGGAGTTTGAAAAAGAACCAGAAATGAAAGAATGGATTGCAGAGATGTTCAAAAAGAAACAAGCAGCATATGATGCTATATTTCAAAGCCAATCTGCTTCTATCAAAGCACAGGAGAATCAAATCGGACAACTGGCCAATGCTCAGAGTTATAGACCGCTAGGTACCCTTCCTAGCAACACAGAACCAAATCCTAGGAACATGGGAAAGGAGCAGTGTCATATCATCATGTTAAAAAATGGTATTGAAATCAACAAAGATGTTGGAATCAAGGCAACCATTGAAGATATTCCAAAAGAAGCAGAGCAACAGATGGAAGAAAAAGAAGCAAAGGAAAAAGAACCAGAAAGAATCATTCCACCTCCACATTTTCCTCAATGACTTCAGAAAAACAAACTGGACAAGCAGTTTGCTAGATTCCTGGACATCAACATCCCATTTGCAGAAGCCTTGGAACAAATGCCAAGCTATGTTAAATTCATGAAAGATATTCTTTCACGAAAACAGAGATTGGGAGATTACGAGACAGTAGCATTGACGGAAGAATGCAGCGCCATCATTCAGAGGAAGCTTCCCCCAAAGTTGAAAGATCCTGGCAGTTTCACCATTCCTTGCATCATAGGAGAACATAACTTTGGTAGGGCTTTATGTGATTTAGGTGCAAGTGTTAATTTAATGCCTTTTTCTATTTACAGGAAACTATAGATTGGAGAAGCAATGCCTACCTCAGTCTCATTGCAACTTACTGATCAAACGCTCATATTTCCAAGAGGCGTGGTTGAGAATGTGTTGGTTAAGGTTGAAAAATTCATTTTCCCAGTAGATTTTATTGTCCTTGATATGGAAGAAGACGCAGACGTGCTAATCATCCTCGGGAGACCATTGTTGGCTACAGGTCGAACCATTATTTATGTACAAAAAGAAGAATTAACCGTAAGGGTACAGGACCAGGAAGTAACATTCAATGTTTTTAAGGCCATGAATTTCCCAGATGATGAAAAAAATGAGGAATGTTTCAGAGTTGATGTGATACACAGTACCATTCAGAACTCCAATGCAATGCAAAGTTCTACTGACAAACTTAAAACATGTCAATTGCCTGTGGAGCCTGAAGATAAAGCGTCTTTTGCACTAGAAAAAGCCAATTCTTGCACTACAAGCAACAGAAGAGAAAAAGTTCCACCAGCTCAATAAATTGGAGGAATTTCACAATCAACCTTTTGAGGATGCCAAATTGTACAAAGAAAAGTCAAAGAAAAGACATGATGAGAAGTTAGTGCGCATACAACTGGAACCAGGGCAGAAGGTACTGTTAAACAAATCATGGGTGAAATTCTTCCCTTGGAAGCCAAAATCACGGTGGTCAGGTCTATTTGTGATCACCAAAGTTTTACCAGATAGAGCCGTTGAGATACATGATCCTGACTCCAACAAAACTTTCAAGGTTAAAAACAAGCGTGTTAAGCACTACTAGGGAGAATCATTTGAGCGACAAAAAGAAAGTGTCACACTTTCAGATCCAGCATAACGTTCAGGCAGTCACGTCTAGCTGACGACTTTAAACTTAGCGCTCGCAGGGAGGCAACCCATGCAATTTTTGTATATATTGTGATTTGGTGTGATTTAATTTGGTGTGTTTAGTTTTTGCAGATTAAGACATTTCAAGATGGAAGAAGCTCTCGCAAATCTTCGCAAGAAATTTCCTTCTCTCCCTAAAAAATCTCTGATAAAAATCTACAAAGCTCGTTTGGAACGGATGAGACTACTGATGATCAAAGGTATTCCTACTGATATTCGTTGGATTATTGAAGCACGAGTCCGATTGGCAGGTGAGTCTTCTGACTCTTTTATTTCACATCTGCCTGGTTTAGGAAGGAGCATATATGCTAAAAAGAGAAGAGCTAAAAGAATGTGTGTTTGTTATTGTTGATGGGGTTTTTTAAGCACTATGTTATTTAATGAGTACGGTAGGGGTAAAAGGGGTAATTCCCTTCTCAGTCGAAATCATTAATGCTGATCCGACCACAACAGGTAGAGACCGAACACTTGATGATAAGTGACCGACCACTTGGGTTCATATGACCGAGCATTATCAGATAGACAGCAGCATTCTCAGTTCAAAAGACTATCATGACCGACCACATGAAGACCGGGAATATGGCGGGATATGCTCCAGAAAATAAGTTATCCTACTTTCATGGGGAAAACTGATGAGTCAGAGTCCTAGTAGGATAAAAGAAGTGAAAGTAGTTTTAATTAGGAATCCTTATGGGAAAAGTGAATAGTTTTGAGTAGAAATCCTGATAGGAAAAGGAAACCATCTCCAACTGGGAATTCTTATACAAATAGGAATATGATTTCTTCACCATTATAAATAGAAGGGTAGAGTGTGCATAAGGGGAAGGAGTAAAAAGTTGAGATCAAGATCATTATTGTGAGACTTGTAAACAAAAGAGAGAGCTGAGAAGCGTGTTTGAGTAATAAAAGTATCATCCTTTTTGTGCCCGTGGACGTAGGTCGGACCAAGATCCGCCGAACCACGTTAATTCTCCTTGTCTATTGGCGTATTATCTGTCTTTTGCTAAGTTTGCTTTTGGTCCCCCATAACCAAACAAATTCACTATTGAGGGAGGATTGTCTCGGGAGTAATATTCCCATATTGCCCTGAGACCAAAATCAGCCGTCAACAGTTGGCGCCATCTGTGGGGATCAAACGAAAAGCAGCTCGCGTGGTAAGACAATGGCAGAAGGTGGAAATCGCCAGTCATCGGGGAGTTCAACGGCAGAATGGATGGAGAAAATGGAGGAAAATATGAGGAAAGATAGGGAGGAAAATCAAATCCTTCTGAATCCTTGATAAACAAACTGGAGAGGATGAAGAGACGAATAATGAGAAACTTGAAGCCGGAACCAGTCGGAGGAGAGGCGAAATAGCGGAAGGAAAAAGGGTCACAGATGTGACTGATGACGATGAACCGAGGAGGAAGGGTCCCTACGGATTGAGGTCCGTAGTGGTAGAAAAAGATTTACAAACGGAGGATACGTGGGAAGAAGAAGAGGGGAGACAATCGCCAGATTCATCATGTGATGGCCCTCGCGATACCAGAAGGGGAAACATGAAGGATAGTGAAACTGGATGGGAAGTCTCAAGTCATGAGGAACGCCGCACCCGTGCTGACAGACGCGAAGGAGGTCGCGGGAGGCGGCATAGTGACACAGATGACAGTATAAAGTCTTGGTTAAGAAAGGAAATGGCCAAGTGGGGAGTAAACCCCAAAACTGATACAGCAGATGCTGGGACGACGAGGTTGAATCTCCCTTCACATAAGAAACAAGGTCGGCAAAATTCCCAAGATGTTTCAACATGCCATCCATGACGCCCTACAAAGACCATTCAGATCCAAAGTCCCATATTGAAAGTTTTGTCCTATTAATGGAGGTCCAAGGAGTAGTAGGGGATGCCGTTTGCAAAGTTTTCCCTCTAACCTTGGGAGGATCTGCCATTCTGTGGTTCAGAAGTCTAGCCCCAGGGAGCATCGGAAGCTTCGCGCAACTCAGGAAGTCATTTGTTCGGCACTTCAAAGGGGCATGCGTCCCAAAGAAAATGGTGGGAGAATTGAGACTGATGAAGCAGGGGGATGATGAGCCCCTGAGGAATTTTATTGAAAGGTACCATAATTTGGTGCTCGAGGTCGGAGCGTACGAGTAATCGAAAGCGCTAGAAAGTCTCAAGGGAGGTCTGAAGGTCGGGAAGTTGTGGACTCACCTGAGGATTCAAGACGTATCGAATTATGCCACTGCCTTGGAGTTGGCCAGAAAGTTTATCTTAATAGAGGAGGAGAAAAGATTACCCGGGGAGTAGACACCCGAAAGGCTAAAATACTCAGGTCAGACAATCAGTGGGATTCGATCAGAAATTTGAGGAGACCAGTCCCGAAGCAGAAGAAACTCAGACCGATACCTCCGAGTAGTCATGTTCAAGAGATAAATTCATCTGTCCAAGTCAACCGTGTCGTGGGGAGGACATTATACACCCCCCCTGAACAAACCTATGGCCCAGATGGTTCGGGAAATCCAGGAAAAAGGTCTGTTGGCCGAGCCTAATTGGAGGAGGTACCAGATTGATGAGGGAAATAGTAGGGCTTACTGTATCTACCATAACATAAGGGGACATGCCACGAATGGGTGCAAAGACCTGCGGGAGCAGGTGGAAGACTTGGTGAAAGAAGGCTATCTCAGTGAGTACATAGACCATTCGGTTTTTGAGGTCGACCAAAGTTGATAGCGGAAGTCATCCGGTCGGATGCGTGGAATACTGAGATGTAGAGAGGACGTATTAAGAAGAGCCTTACTTGTAGTGACCCTTGTAGAGTTGCAAGAAAGACCACGGATCCCAAAAATGTGAGTAAGACCTCTTCTGTCTTAGGCTGACATTTATTTATGCTTGTTTGTTGTGGCCCACACAATGGTTTTGATATTTGTTTTACGGCTCGGGTCTGCTCTTGTACCGCCGAGACCGATGTTTCCTTCCGGCTCGGGTCTGCTCTTGTACCGCCGAGACCGATGTTTCCTTCCGGCTCGGGTCTGCTCTTATACCGCCGAGACCGATGTTTCTTTCCGACTCGGGTATTGTACCGCCGAGATCGATGTCTCTTTCCAGCTCGGGTCTGCTCTTGTACCGCCGAGACCGATGTTTCTCTCCGGCTTGGGTCTGCTCTTGTACCGCCAAGACTGATGTTTCTTTCCGACTCGGGTCTGCTCTTGTACCGCCGAGATCGATGTTTCTTTTCGGCTCGGGTCTGCTCTTGTACCGCCGAGACCGATGACTTTTTCCGGCTCGGGTCTGCTCTTGTACCGCCGAGACCGATGTTTCTTTTCGGCTCGGGTCTGCTCTTGTACCGCCGAGACCGATGTCTCTTTTCGGCTCGGGGCTGGATTTCGTTCCGCCGAGGCCGCTTGATTATTTGGCTCGGGGATGGACTTCGTTCCGCCGAGGCCACTTGTTTATTCAGCTCGGGGTCGGGTTACGTCCCACCGAGTCGGCTTCTTTGGACTGGGGATGTAACATTCCCCTAGAGCCAACTCTTTCTTTTAGCTCGGGGTCGGGTTACGTCCCACTGAGTCGGCTTCTTTGTACTGGGGATGTAACATTCCCCCAGAGCCAAGTCTTTCTTTTAGCTCGGGGTCGGGTTATGTCCCACCAAGTCGGCTTCTTTGGACTGGGGATGTAACATTCCCCCAGAGCCAACTCTTTCTTTTAGCTCGGGGTCGGGTTATGTCCCACCGAGTCGGCTTCTTTGGACTGGGGATGTAACATTCCCCCAGAGCCAACTCTTTCTTTCAGTTCGGGGTCGGGTTACGTCCCACCGAGTCAGCTTCTTTGGACTGAGGATGTAATATTCCCCCAGAGCCAAGTCTTTCTTTTAGCTCGGGGTCGGGTTACGTCCCACCGAGTCGGCTTCTTTGGACTAGGGATGTAACATTCCCCCAGAGCCAACTCTTTCTTTTAGCTCGGGGTCGGGTTACGTCCCACCGAGTCAGTTTCTTTGGACTGGGGATGTAACATTCCCTCAGAGCCAAGTCTTTCTTTCAGCTCGGGGTCGGGTTACGTCCCACCGAGTCAGCTTCTTTGGACTGAGGATGTAACATTCCCCCAGAGCCATGTCTTTCTTCAGCTCGAGGTCGGGTTACGTCCCACCGAGTCGACTGTCATCAACATGTAGGTGGCAGGAAGGACCAGATTTACACCCAAGACATTTTTCTCTGCGGTTCCTGGAGTGACCACCGACAGATTCATCGACACACCATCTTTTTTTATAGTTCCCGGCATCAACTCGCAAACTCGTTGTTACCGAGAACTAGGGGATAGATGTTGATGGGGTTTTTTAAGCACTATGTTATTTAAGGAGTACGGTAGGGGTAAAAGGGGTCATTCCCTTCTCAGTCGAAATCATTAATGCCGATCCGACCACAACAGGTAGAGACCGAACACTTGATGATAAGTGACCGACCACTTGGGTTCAGATGACCGAGCATTATCAGATCGACAACAGCATTCTCAGTTCAAAAGACTATCATGACCGACCACATGAAGACCGGGAATATGGCGGGATATGCTCCAGAAAATAAGCTATCCTACTTTTATGGGGAAAACTGATGAGTCAGAGTCCTAGTAGGATAAAAGAAGTGAAAGTAGTTTTAATTAGGAATCCTTATGGGAAAAATGAATAGTTTTGAGTAGGAATCCTAATAGGAAAAGGAAACCATCTCCAACTGGGAATTCTTGTACAAATAGGAATATGATTTCTTCACCATTATAAATAGAAGGGTAAAGTGTGCATAAGGGGAAGGAGTAAAAAGTTGAGATCAAGATCATTATTGTGAGACTTGTAAACAAAAGAGAGAGCTGAGAAGCGTGTTTGAGTAATAAAAGTATCATCCTTTTTGCGCCCGTGGACGTAGGTCGGACCAAGATCTGCCGAACCACGTTAATTCTCCTTGTCTATTGGCGTATTATCTGTCTTTTGCTAAGTTTTCTTTTGGTCCCCCATAACCAAACAAATTCACTATTGAGGGAGGATTATCTCGGGAGTAATATTCCCATATTGCCCTGAGACCAAAATCAGCCGTCAACAGTTATAAATTTGCTCGTATTTTTGTGATACTTGTTGTCGTTCTTTAGGAATAATGTCTAATACCCGCGAAGATAAGATTAATTTCATTAAGAATGGCTTAAGTAAGGAGTCTTTGGATGACATATCTAAAACTCTTGAGACGCATCCATGTGGATTTGTGTATCACGAAATTCGCAGATTACATACATTATTCCAAAAAGAAAGACAACATTTAAGTCTTGGGAATCTGACTCAAAAAGACCCTGTTTGCCAATTTATAAGAAAATTAGATGGGAAGCTTGTCCATGACGCATAGACGTTAATCAAGCTGTAAATCATTGTAAATATTATATCTCTTTGTCTTTTCCTAATAATTGTGATTTGTTTTGTTGTTTTCTTATATTTTCTCCGACAGGATCCTGACCTTTTTGACTACCATGATTTATTTTATTGTTTAACTAATAATTGTCATTTGGCAGGTAGTAGTGCTATTATTTTACTGACCCTTTTCAGGTATTATAAATTCAACTCATCATTGCACTTTTGAAGACATCCAGAGTAAAACATGGAAGCCACTTCAAGAAGACGAGTTGAAAACATCTGTATGTTTTTCGGTAGTAGTGTTGGTACTAAACCACAATACGTAGAAGCATAACAGGAATTGGGTCGAGTCTTAGCTGTAAGAAATATGCACTTAGTATATGGCAGAGGCAATCTTGGACTAATGGGGATCGTTTCAAAGGCCGTACAGGAAGGAGGCAGTAACGTTTTGGGAATCATCCCAAAACCCTTGGCAGAAGAAAATCTTATTGAATCATCAAACAGAGAGGAACTGATCGTGCCAGGTATGTCTGAACGACTAGTGGAAATGATTAACCGTGCTGATGCTTTTATTACTTTGCTAGGTGGCTTGGGCACATTGGAGGAAATTTTTATAGTTCTATCTTGGGCGAACCTGAACATACACCAGAAACCGCTTGGACTGCTTAACGTTGACGGATTTTATGATTTTCTTTCTGTGTTTCTTGATGATGCTCGAAGAACTGGGTTCGTGTCAAAACCTTTGAAAGAACTACTCTTTACTGCCAGAACTGCTCCAGATCTAATAGACCAACTCTTAGCCTATGAACCACAAGTTGACCCTATTCTTTCAAAGATAAATTGGTCTGAGGACGATCATGGTAAGAGGCGTCGTGTTAATCTGGATCTTAACCTTTAATTTTCTGTACAATTTCAGCTAACCAGGTATTATCTTCTAAACTCTTCTTCTACTGTTTAAGACATTGGGGACAATGTCTCATTTAGGTTTGGGGGAGGGAATTAGTTGATCAGTATCTTGTTTTTAGTTTGTGTTATTTTTAATTTTAGTCCAAAATTTTTCGAAAAATACAAAAAAAATTGAAAAATTTTCAAAAATTACAAAAATATTTTGCGTTTTTGTGTTTTTATTTTGACTAAAAAGGTGAAATTGGTAAGAGATAGCTGAGTAAGGAGTTTCCACTCCTGAGACGTATCTCAAAACCTATTTCGGAACAAGTTAATTTTTATTTATTTCATTTTAAATTATTTAATTTGTGAATTCTACTTAACACTGACTAAAATGGATCTTCATATGCTCAGTTGGCAGGTATTATCAACATGCATAGTAACATACAGACATGAGCTAAAATTGAAAAGTTTGTAATATTCAGTGTTTTAGTTTAATTGGAGGAAGCATCTCAAAAAGCAATAGAGTAAAAAAAAAACATCTGAGATCCGAGTTATTAAGTCTGTAAGGGTGTTTTAACACCTAGTTCCCTAAAACCAACTGGTTTGGGAGTCACTGGCCCAAAGCTCGCTACATGGATCAAAGATGCTGTAAAAAAAATATATATCTGAAGTCTGAGTAATTAAGTCCATAGGGGTGTCTTAACACCTGGTGCCCTAAAGCCAACTGGTTTGGGAGCCACCGACCCAACACTCGTTACATAGATGCAAGATATTGTATATAAATAAAAAAATCAAAAATCAAAGAAAAAATTAAAAAAATCAGAAAATTTATTCCATTGCTCAAAATGGTGTGAATTATGATAAAACTTTAGGACAAAAATATTACTCTATTATCAACTGCACTTGTGACTGTTGTGGGTAAAAATGAGATGATTAATATTTTGTTGGCTGTGTATACGGAGAATGGTAAATATAATCGGAGAATTTACTTATTCAGTAATTTAAAAAGAAACAAAACAACTAGTAACTTGGAGTAGAACTTTCACCTGATTATTCACTAACTTCTTTATTCTCTTTTCTCTTGTCTTTTTGCTTTTGTGTGCATTAGTTTCACTACCTTTTTACTTTTGTAAAATGTTTGTGGGTATCATTGCTGTAAACCCTCACGAGACTACAACTCGTCCATTAGGGACACCTAGGGGTTTAAAGGCTTGTTGCATACGCTAAATGTATGGGAACCATAGCCCAACTTATTAATATAAAGTACTTTGTTACTTATAATTGTATACTCAAAAACTTAATTTTCTTTACAAACATTAACAGACACTCATAACGACTTATACGACACTAATGAATGCATACAACTTTACTTTGACACTGACTGAACTCTCATGCTAACTGACTCTATGCTGGTGGACTCCATCCTTAGTGACTGCATCAGTATCCGTCCTCCCGAGCTCGTCCTCCTAGATTTCCTACAAAATACAAAGACTGTGGTGGGGGTTAGATCGCTGTACGATTTAAGTGAGTGGACTAAGAATGAAAAAATATTTGGTTTTAAAACCGAAATCTCATAAAATAGCTTTATAAGAAAACTGGTTTGTTGCTTTAAAAATTCTGAATTTTGTTATAAAACCGCTGGATCTGGAAACTTTCTTTTCTAAATCTCTTTCTGAAAACTGTGACAGAAATCTGAAAACTTTTTCTGAAAAACTGTATTTCTGTCTAAAAATTAACTGGACGTATGAGGGCGTTACGTATCATCGTCCCCTCATATGCCTAACTGGTGCCAGCAATGCAAATCCATGACTTTTGGGAATTACATTTTGCCGTCCCCCAAAGCATGCCACTACTGTCTCTGAAACTGGTGGTCTTGGGGCGTTACATATCGACGTCCCCCAAGCCACAAACTGGAGCTGGGGGTGCGGATCTATGCTACCACCTAAGCTCAAGAACTAGGGTCTAGGGGCGTTACGTATCGCCATCCCCCTAGCCCGGCTCGAGGATCTGAGAGTGTCCCCTCAATCCTCCACATGTGCACATGTCACTGAATCCGTCAATTCCAACAGAATCTCAAGTCACATACTGGGGTGATTTTTTCCCTCATGCCCCAAAAAATCATAAACTTATGTTTTAAAACTTTTTGTCTAAAACATAACTTTATAACATAAGTTCAATGATAAAAGAAATCTAACACCCTAAGGCATAAAAGATTAAGTCTGATATCAAAAACTTAATAAATAAAACTAGTTAAAGAAAAGAGGTCTACTCACAGTGTTATGGCAATTCGAGAGTGATTTACGGTATGGGAGACCCTCTAGTATCCTGGCATCAATCTAAGATCCATACAATCGTTAATTTCCATAACTCGGAATATATTCATATGACATATATGAATATAAAATACATGTACACATGATCTTGCCAAAAATTGGAGTTATCTATGGCATCTATAAATTTTACAGACTTAGGTTTGGAGTTATGCAAGTGCGGTAGCGGAAACTTATTTTACGTTAATCGTTAGAAAAATCATTGCAAGACACTCAACTTTGGAAATTCGCTACAATTGATCGGAAATGAATCTGAAGTTAAAATTTTATTAAAATAGTCCTTAATGTATCAAGTTTATGTTGGTTTTTATGGATCTTAATTCCGGTTTCAGAAACTCAAGTTATAGACCGAAGTTGAAGGGCTGTCCAACTGAAAAACTGGGCACTAGGGCAGCAGGTCGTCCGACTTCGAAAATTCAGTCTGGTCTCGTCTTAAGTCCAAAAATTCTAAATTTTGGATATGTTACTACCTTATTTCTAGTTTATCCAGAAATTTACGCTTCATCAATCGGACATCAGAAAAGTAACTTATAACCAATTCTTCACAACCTGTCCGGAAAACATCCTAAACCAATATCACCATGTAACTGTCTTATTTCGCCTTCTTTTCTAATTCCATCAATCCAACAACCCCTAACAGAATTTGATCATTTTAAGCACCATTTATAACATGTGAATTGTGTTTATTTTCTTCAATTAATTGGAGTGTGGCATTATATCAAACACTTGGTGTGCGACATGCCTAAATCCCCTCATTCTTACAACCTTAGGTAATAGTACCCCCATTTTACATAACCATCACATACTAACATCATTCGTACTAAACCCATAAACTTGAATAACAAATCTAAAACTACTCATTTCATCAACCCAATGTTGGGTTCTTCTAGAACATGCCAAGGATCTATCAATCAATGAATAGTGACTAGCGTCAATCACTCAAAGTGAAAGACATCTATCACTTGATTGACGAATGATGTGACACTAGATGCGACTAGTGATTTGACACTTGATTTGACTTGCGTGCCGCACTCGAATTCGAAATGTGAATGCGCTCGCAAACAATCCCGGGCTCGGGTTCGCTAATTCCAAATTAACGAATTTTCCGTTGCATTGTTATTAAATCTAATTTAATTAAATAATCATGCCAAGCATAATTACTATTCATGTCGCTTACGAATTAATTCTAAATTAACTCGTTCGCCCGAATTAAAATCTAATTTTAATTCCGCGTCAAAATCCGATTTCCTTTAATATATCGAATATATTAATTTATTGATTAATTCCAAATTAATCGTTTTCTCTCTCTAAATGATATTTTATCCCGGATAAATATCTCCGCAATTAATCCCAGATTAATTTTCTCTCTCTTCTAATTAATCCCAGATTAATTAAAGTGCGAGTCATACGTCATCGGTGAATCTTCAGGAAGCGACCCATGAGACCCCCGAATATGTTGGCAGTAAATTCGGTTGTCGGACTATCCGAACACGTAAGTACCTAGTACTACGTTTGTACCGATTTACAAGACAAGGTTGGCTTCTAGCAAAGCGCCATGTCTACCCAATTCTCCAGAAATATCCTTACAAGAATATTAGGATCTATATCAGGCGTAGTATACGTAGTATTGTGTATGTCGATCCAGTATCGAATGATCACGTGCTAGGCTTGGGGCTGGAATTATGTCTGCCCCGTACGAAGCACATATCGGATGTCTGGTGACTAGTCTCTATAATCGGATATACATGACCTTGTCATAATATCCCGATAGCTGCAGCATTTAAGAGAACCAGTCCCGTATCCTACGTGACCATCATCTCCACTATGACTGGAGTGATACTTCCGTCTTGACATCACACCCAACACACTACGATTCTCGATATACCCAGAAGAGGCGTACACAGAAACCGGTTAAAGCCCTGGACGACCACAACCAAAGTATATTGATTGTCGCAAGTATTAGCGGTGCAAGTCTCAGGTTAAGACCAAATACACCTACCCTGATTTCAGACTTCCATAGACACATAGTCATACTACCAATGGAATTCCGAGGGGTCTATCCAGAGCGAAGCTATTTCCCGTACCATCGGTAAAACACAACCTCCTATTACACTTGCATGAGTATCCTATACCCAAATATATGAGAACTATGTCGTTTGTGCCCTCACAATGCGCATAAGTGTAATACTAGTCTTTTACGTATTTATCGATGTCCAATCTCGATAATACTCTAGCTAGGGACATTTAATGATTTATCCTTCGTGGATTGATATTGTCTCATATAATTCTCAATCCAGGAACAAAGCATAGGGACCTCCTATCATTTATACATCTAGGTGATCTAATCACAAATGATAAGAGTGCAATCTCCTTTGTCACATAGTTAATTTGTACAACAACACCATAATCTGTACAAATAGTGACGATATGGGTCATAATTGTCCAACATTTTCCTGTCCATATTTCATATGAAGTCTGTTCAACAGACTTTGACAGAACCTTATTCAAAATAAGTATTGCACTGTTCAATACATATCCCCATAAGGAATTGGTAGCTCTGTATGACTCATCATAGACCTTACCATGTCCAACAAAGTTCAGTTTCTCCGTTCGGACACACCGTTTAATTGAGGTGTTCCGGGAGGAGTCCACTGTGAAAGAATACCATACTCTTTCAATAATCGAGAAACTCATTGCTCAAAGTATTCTCCACCATGGTCCGACCGTAATGTTTTAATACTTTTACCGGTCTATTTTTCTACTTCGTGTCGAAATTCTTTGAATTTCTCAAAGGTTTCCGACTTGTGTCTCATAAGATACACAAAACCATAACGCGATGCATCATCCTTAAAGGTTACGAAGTATTCATATCCACCTCTAGCCTGGCTGGACATGGGCCCACATACGTCACTATGAACGAGGGCTAATAGTTCGGTGGCACGTGCACCATTACCGGTAAAAGGTGTTTTTAGGCTTTTTGCCTAATAAAAAAGATTCGCAGACGTCATATGAATTTGGATTAAATCCGTCCAAGTACCCACTCTTCGAAAGTGTGGATATACGAGTCTTGTTAATGTGTCCCAGACGACAATGCCACATATAAGTTTCATTTTTTTTACTTAATTTAAGCCTTTTGTTTGTTACGTTATATGTTTGAGATTGATTTATATTCAAAATATAAAGACCATTATTAACATCAGCACTACATATCTCAATATCATTTTTATAAACAAAACACCATGTGTTTCTGAATACAAAAGTATACCCACATTGGGCTAAACAAGATATAGAAATAATATTCCTAGTCAAACTAGGTACATAATAGCAGTTTGATAAAGTAAGTACATGCCCCAAGGGCAGTTCCAAAATATAGGTCCCAACAGCCAAAACGGTGACTCTAGTCCCATTTCCAACTTGGAGGTCTAACTCTCATGAAGCTAGTCTCCTGCTAATCTGCAGATCATGCACATCAGTACATATATGAGTACCACAACTAGAATCAAAAATCCAATTTTTAAAACTAGAAGTAGACATGTTTATTTCAATAACAAACATATCTGAAGCCGGTGTCTTGCCCGCTTTGATTTCCTTCATGTGCGCCTTGTACTCACGGTAGTCACGCTTCCAGTGACCCCGTTTGCCACACTGTAGGCAGACATCTTAGGATTTGTCCTTTGCCTTCCCAGAAGACTTTGATGATTTGGCTTTACCTTTTCTCTTATTCTTCTTCTTCACGCCTCCAGTAGCCTTTAGCCAAGCCTTAGCAGACTGAGATGTCGAAGCGAAGTGCGCCTCGCGCTTTTTGCCCTTTAAAAGCTCTTTTTTCTGCTTCACGCAGCATTGCCATCAACTCTCCAAGAGTATAATCTTGGTTCACCATATTGTAGTTCATAATATACCTGCTCCAGCTGTCAGGAAGAGACTGCAAGATCAAATCTATAGAAGTCTCAGCCTCAAAGGTTATGCCTAGCTGACCCAGCTGTTCGATGTTAGAAATCATCTGTGACACACGGTGCTCGACAGATGTACCATCTAACATTCGAGAGCGAAACAACTTCTTCTGTAATTCATACTTTTGCGATCTAAGGTTAGATCGATGAAGGTCCTTCAATTTTGCCATCATAGTATAGGGATCCAATCCCTTGTTCTGGCGACGAAATTGAGGGGTCATTACAGTGAGCATGACAGATTAAGCAGTTGAGTTGTCATCGTTGTGAGTCTTCCAAAACTCAAGCGGCTGCTCAATTCCAGGCTTAGGCCCGAGAGGTCTCTCTATCGTATAGAGCATCTTCTCGGCTCCCAGGACAATCCTGAGGTTCATATCCCAGTCAGGAAAGTTCGCACCATTAAAGACATTTTCGCCCATGATAATGTCCCTAACGTTGATCTTTCCGGCCATCTTAATTGCAATAGTCTAACTATTCAATTAACGATTTTTGGGTACAGTCCAACTGTTACAATAAAATAATAAAATATTAGTCCAACTAATAAATATATAAAATGACGAAAATAATTTGAAAGCGCATATTGGCAAGTATTTGAACGAAATTGAAAATTCAATACTAGCCTCCTACTATTTTTCAGCGAGCCTCTAACCCTCTGTTGAGTACTCGGGAAACCTAGTTTCCTAGTGGGCTAGGATCCCATTAAATAACACACAACCTTGACTTTGGCCAACAAGCTGTATGATATTTAACTAGGTAGATCTCTATGATCAATTGGATCCCATCCAATTCCTAGATCCGGTAGGTGAACCTCCAAGTCCGAAACATATATACAATATATATGCCAATATATCCAATATATTTCCTAACCTTTTCCTCTGAATCAACTAAGCCTTGGCTTTGGCTCAACAAGCTTAATGATTCTAGTGAAGCGGGACCCATTGACAGTGGGAAAGCTTCGTAATCCATGTCGATGAACAAGAAGTGACATTGACTTTGGCCAACAAATCACAACTTGCCCAAGACATGCGATATGGAATAAAGTTTTCGTGGTTCAAACACATCTGTGATGGACATTGATCTTGACTTTGGCCAACAAACCAATGCCAATCTTGGATCTTGAGAGAGAACCACTCAATGGAAGAAAAACACTTAATATTTGTTTGAGGGTTTTTCGCGTAAATTAGAAACCAATTTATTATCTTTGATTAGGTCTCATCATACACCCTTAAGCATGCATTCTAAAAGCATAATAAGGAGCGAAATAAATAATAACGATATGTGGATGGATATTCAACAAATTGTTCCTAGAACAAATCTCTCTTTTCCTCTCCCTAGCTAACACTATACTTAATTCTACCCAATTACATAATACAATAAAGAACCTCATTTACATTGAGGGGAATTGGTGAGAAGAGAAGTACAAATAGTCAAGATAAACGGCTGGACACGCAGGTTCAATTTAATAAATTCTAAATTTATTACAACAATTTCCAAAATTACCCTCACCCATCTAATATCCATCTGATATACATTATTCATACAATATATCCATGTATCACACAAAACATGTTATTCAATCAATCTAATCCAATTAACTAATCTTTGAATTAATGATAATCCAATGTTCAAACAACGATTTGATTTGCGCGAGTCCAACTCGTTTAAGAATAAGTACTCAAAGTGCGAATTCTTGAATTATATCGAACTACAATATTAAATTCAATTTAATTCGTATTCAATACTAATTCATATTTAATTCTAAATTAAATAATTACACTTAATTATGTTCCTTTTAGACTTAGATTATAAATCCAATCTAAATGAGTCTCAAAGGCCCAATTAACATCCAATGTCAATTTAATTAAAGTCCAATGGGCTTTTAATTAATTTCTTAAGGCATGGACTTTGGCTACCAAAGCCCAATAAGGAATCACCATTTGCCATAAAATTAATTTTGGCCCATTAGGCCCAAGTAAATATTTAAAGGCCCAATTATTCTATTTGGACTTTAGGGTATGGTTTTAGGCCCAATTTGGATCCAATATAATTGTCCTAAACCAACTTGGCCCAACCAAGCCCATTAAGCCCAAATACAACAATATTAGCCCAATTCAAAATTAAAGGCTAATTTATTTAATTACAATATTCCAAATATCACAATTTTTAATTAAAGTGTATTAGCCATAATTAATTAGTTAAATTAATATTTCCAAAACATCAATTTACCTAATTAATCATGCTTTAATATGTTCAATTCATGTCCAACACAAGTGAAGCAAAATCAACTCATTCCATGCTTCCAATACTCACGGCAATATAGCATTTTTATATCCAATTTTGATTTCAATCCAATTAAATCACAAATAAATATATCTCATGCATTTAAACACATCCAATGGTCCAAATTCAAAATCACCATGAGCTTCTAAGGTCCATCATATTCGGCCATGGCATTTAATTTGGGGAAAATTAATCTAATCAATTTTTCCCAAATTAATCATGCATAACTCTAAGTTATCATAATCTAAGCATAACCAAACATTCAATTTGAAGATATCATGCTCAAATCACAAAATCCTCAAAATAAAGTCTATGAACCGTAATTATTTCATGCTTAAAATTGGCTCTGATACCATTGTTGGGTTCTCCTAGAACATGCCAAGGATCTATTAAGCATAAAATTTGTGTGAATAAACAAAGTAAGTTTGCGGAAAATACTTACATTAAGCGGATAAGTGGATGTAGAGAATACAAAAATTTTGCCTCCTTGAGAAATGCTCCTGTAGGACACAGAAATTGGCGACGCTGTTTTAGGCTCGCGGCCTAGTCGAGAGTACGGAATAGCCCACGGAGGAACTAAACCGGAGAATAATGGAGTCGCCACCCAGTGTGAACTGGAATAAAGATTTAAGGCCGCACTCACCCCTCGCAAGGGAAGACCTCAAACCGTTGGGTTCAGAATGGTCCCTTACTTATGCCACTTGTAATGAACAGATTTGTACAATAATTTAACCAAGTCTACACAACATATATTCCCAAGAGTATTCTAGATCTAGTTCACATTCATAAAAATAAATCCTATATCTAAGTTTGCATGCTTTAAAAGTAAGTGATCATAACGGAAACACACGATAACACACAATAATCTCATGAGCATATTGAATTATGAAACACAAAAAATAAATAACAACATAAACATAAACATAAATTAATTCCTAATGCGAAAGAAAATAACTAAATCATGCATAAAGAAATAACATACTAACGACTAAATCATGCTTAAAAATAAATAACGTACTAACGATTAAATCATGCTCAAACACAAGGTTAGATGAAAAGAAATATGTGTGTCTCTCGAGTGGTAGGTGGTATTGTATCCCGAGTGCAAACCGCAATACTGTCCATTCGGATTCGGCTACGGAATTTACGTCCGGGTTTCCATCCGATATACCGCAAGAGAGGACACATATCTCATTCATCTGAAAGTCATATCATACACCAATCAACAATACTCATGCGAAGTATAAAAAAGATAATAAATAAAAATAAAAAGAGAATAAATAAAAGGGGTGCCCTCAGGTCTAACCTCTTAAGTCGTCTCTCGGAAGTGCGTTACACTTCCGTCGGAAGGGTTGATGCTCTGCAACTCCTCCAGTTCACTGGTTCAACATTTACTTTCGATGTTTCGCTATTTGGGCTGCTGTTTTACGGCTATTTCTACTCACGGTTTTGGCTTACGGTTTGTGGTTTACTGGACAGTGCAGTTTCGGTATTTTGGGCAGTGTAGTTTCGATGTTTTAGGCAGTTTTTTAGGTGCAGTTTACGGCAGTTTCAGGGTGCAGTTCAGGGGTGTTTTGTGGCAGTTTCTGGACGTGGTTTAGGGCAGTTTGTGTGGTAATTGAAGAGGGGTTGCTGTGGGCGTTTGGTGCGTGAATGTCAAGAGGAGAGTAGGGTACGATGCTTGGGCTGTTGTTGAGGCAGAGGCGTGAAGTAGTGGGCTGTTGTTGATTCAGAGGCGTGAGGTATTGGTTGCTGGATTAGGGGCAACGGCGTGAGGTATTGGTTGCCGGATTAGGGGCAATGGCGTGAGGTTGAGGCTTTTTTTTTTTTTTTTACGTGAATTGGCAGTTTTGATTGCTGTTACGAAGACGTGAATGAAGGGTTGTTAAGGTGTTGATTTTAGCGTACGCAGATTGGTGGGGTAAGTGTGAGTGGCTTGGCTTTAGTGGTCCAGGGGCAGTGATGCGAGAGAGATGGGGTGTTTTAGCTTAGAGCATCATGGTTTATTTCTTCTTGGTTGGGCGTCAACACCTAGGTTATTTTCTTTGTGTTTTCGTGAGAATGAGCCAGAGATTTCAAGGTTGGGTTTAGGCTTCTTTTTATAGGCAAAGGATTGGGGTTTACCTTGTGCGAATAGGGAAATGATTTGTGTATTTATGGGGATATCTTTTAATTAGGAATGTCTATTAATTTGATTTGATTTCTTCTTTTTTGATTAGGGATATGATTTGATTTTATTTGATTTTTAATCTTTTTTAATTAAGGAAGGTAATTTAATCGAATTAGGAAAGCGTTTGATGAGATTTGATTTGATTTGTTTTATTTAGGAATAAGATTTAATTTAATTAGGAATGTGATTTTTGGGATTTGATTTGAATCTTTTAATTTAGGAATGAGATTTGGTGGGATTTTAACATGTGTTTAATGTGTGAATTTTTATTTTGGATGTGATTTAATGGGCTTTGGTGGGTGTGTGGGCTAGTGTGTGGGCTTGGTGGGCGTTTTGGGCCCAGGATGATTTTCAAAACAGAGGTCCAACAAGCGAACCCAAAGCTAGACAAGCGAATTAAATCCAACAAGATGTCAATTTCTGACTCTTCCCTTCCGACGTCCGTTTCCCGCGACTTCCACAATTTAAAGAGGTAATGTCTTCATGTGAGACTCATCATCGGGACTTATATGCCAAAATGCAGTGCCTACAGTCGCCCCCACTTTGATGGGACTTGTGCAGTGTGTGACAATGACAATCCTATCAAAGGTATGCAATGCATTTTTACTTACCTGGCTCGCCAGCTGCCACCTGACTTGCCTGTTGCTTTGAACTGATTTGACATGGTGGTGAGGTGTTTCGCCCCTAAGGTTCATCCCTGAAAGATGTTGCGATCTCTAGGAATCACTACCGACTGAACTTATGAGAGTTGGTCTATTTCCGAACTGTTACTGGGTTGAGATTTTTGAAATGTACTCCATTTTTGGAGAGCCATTTCCGGCATGCTAAACCTCATTTTGAGGCGTCACTGGTGGTTGTCCATTCTCGAACTATGCTCCATTTTCGGAGTGCCATTTTCAGCGTCTAATGTGTGCTCCATTTTGGAGAGCCATTTTCGGCATCTGTTGTGTGTGATCCATTTTGGAGCGCCATTTTCGACATTTGTTGTGTGTGCTCCATTTTAGAGTGCCATTTTCGGCATCTGTAGTGTGTGCTCCATTTTCGAGCGCCATTTTCGGCATCTGCTGTGTTTGCTCTGTTTTGGAGTGCCATTTTCGGCATCTGCTGTGCGTGCTCCATTTTGGAGCACCATTTTCGGCATCTGTTGTGTGTGCTCCATTTTGGAGCGCCATTTTCGACATCTGTTGTGTGCTCCATTTTGGAGCGCCATTTTCGGCATCTGCTATGTGTGCTCCATTTTACAGTGCCATTTTCGGCATCTGTGTGTGTGCTCCATTTTGGAGCGCCATTTTCGGCATCTGTTGTGTGTGCTTCATTTTGGAGCGCCATTTTCGGCATCTGATGTGATAGTTGTCCCTTTTCAAATTGTGCTCCATTTTGGAGCGCCATTTTCGACGTCTGATGTGGTAGTGGTCCATTTCGGAACTGTGCTGTGTGAGAATGTGGCTCATTTTTGAACCGTTACATGATGAGAGGTAGCCCATTTTGGAACCGTTACTTGATGAGAGGTGGTCCATTTTCGAACCGTTACTTGATGAGATGGTCTTTGCCGCTACAAACCTGCAAATACAAAACAAAAATTGCATGTATATGATATGTATGCATGTATGCATGGATATGTTTCTTGTTACGATGGGTTAGGCCTTCCTGGTGCTCCTTGGTGCCATTTGCCTGCAAAAGTATTTGGTCGCCCATTGGGCCTGCTCGTAGTTCCTTTCTGTCGATTCTCTCTTGGTGATTACACAGTTTTCTTTAGTCTCATTGCTCAAGTTCTCGATAAATCCCTTATTCGCGGGGTGGTTGACTGGTTGCCCCAGTCTTGGCTTAGCTTTCTGTTCTTCACTTCTTGCACTAGGTCAAAGTAGATCATGTGATGTGACGTTCCAAAACTGCTGATGATGGGGGCCTCGACCCTGGGACTCATCCCCAAAACTGATGATGATGTGGGCCTCGCCCCTAGACCGGTACTGATGTGGCCTCGTCCCCAGACTGATACTGATGTGGGCCTTGCCCCCAGACTGATATCGATGTGGGCCTCACCCCCAGACTGATACTGATGTGGGCCTCACCCCCAAACTGATCCTGATGTGGGCCCCACCCCCAGACTGGTACTGATGTAGATCCCGCCCCCAGACTGATACTGATGTGGGCCTCGCCCCAAGACTGATACTGATGTGGGCCTCACCCCCAAACTGATACTGATGTGGGCCTCGCCCCAAACTGGTACTGATGTGGGCCTCGCCCCCAGATAGATATTGATGTGGGCCTCGCCCCAAGACTGATACTAACAATGTGATGGTTCATACTGTACTGCCTCCCACGAGATAATCCTGATAGCTAAACATATTTTTATCCTCAACGGATGCTTCGCGTCGAAACCAGAGAACCTTCAAAGTACTTAGTATACTCAAATCCGACCGTTTGAGTGCGTGATCTGAACTAGACTCCTAGTGTGTGTGTGCCAAGGCTCTGTCGCAGCTTAATTCTTAAGTAAGCCAACTCGATGATTTTGTCTTGGAGAATTGGATCGGTGGGTCTAACCAACCTAAATGTCTTGATCATACTCTGTGATTACTTCTTCGTACTCAACATGATATGGTTTTCTTCTTTTTTTCTTTTTCGTCTATTTCTTTTCTTTTTTTTTTCTTTTGAACTTTCTTTTTTTTTCTTTTTTTTTCTTTTTTTTTTCTTTTTTTCTCTTTTTCCGACACACCTACCCTTTAAGGTAGCATTTCTCCTCATGATGGTCCTAATACTCGCCCATGGGTAGCTTCACGCTTATCGGTTATAGGTGGTCTATTTTTTATTTTTTATTTTCAGAGACTTTTCTTCGTTTCGAACCATATCATATATCGTAGCATAAGTAAACAAGGATGGACATCCAGGCAAATGGTCATTCACTGATCCACCATCTCTTCAACTAGTCATCTTGCCGACCACTCAGGCTTCCACTGCTAAGATCCCGTAATTAAGTGCTCATGAGTCTAGCGGAGATCAACTACTCAAAATATCGGACGAGAGTACATCTCGCACTTATCGTTTCTAAGGTTTCACCCCAAAGCAAATAATGTCATCACCGGACTTATGCCTAACTATTAGGGACTAAAAATAAACAATTTTTTTTCTTTTTTTCTTTTTTTTTCTTTTTTTTAGGCCCCCCCAATGGTCTTTTTATCCTTGCCGTAAAATTTTCTATTTCTCGGTTTCCTTTTTTCCCCAACATCTAGGTTTGCTAAACTTTTCTCGACGTGTCTTCTTTTATCCCTAACCCAACGGATATTTATGATGGCTTTTAAGACACAATGGTTAACATGATGCGTGTATGCATGAGATGCATGAAATGCGTGTGATGCATGGAATGTATAAGTTGGCCCATTATCATTTTAAAGCATTCAATCATACTATTGTGAGGTGCAAACTTGTCCCAGTTGAAAAGGCCCAACAAGTTTACACTTTTGCGATAACATGGCTAAACAACTTCAAATGATAAAAGTCCTAAACACTAAATGGCCCATGGGCATTTTAGAAGCTTTTGGCCCAATTGCCATAAAGCACAGACTCGTCCCAGTTTAAATGGCCCAACAAGCCCATACCTCATGACAAAACGTCCAACTGGATCCAAATGACGATGGTCCTAAACGCAAGCATAAAAGAATAGTTTATATGGGTCATACGACTACAGTTCATGTGTGGGTTTATGAGAGTGTAGACAAAGGCTCTCGCTGGCGAATGATTGCCCACAACTAGGACTCCCCACTCAAGGGTTCGAGCAACCAAGTGAGCGCACTTTTTTATACCTTAAGTTACGTGCCAACGAGTTATGGTGTGTGACAAACTGTCAAATGGATTTCCTATTGTAGATTCCCCAGAGGGAAGGTGGAGCGAACTCTCTTAAATACCCAAGCCTCTTAGGCTCTTATTGCCTTGGTGACAGGAATAAACAACATGTCCTCCAAATTAGTCTGTCACAACAAGCTGCGGGTAATGATTATTTAGGTGCCTTCACAGCTTTTCCTTATAGAAATGTAGTGAATGAAGGAAGACACCAAACCATCACCTAGCCTTAATAATGCCTTCGATTAAACCCCTTCCAACCCACTATAGACACGGTTAACTAAAGCACAGATCACAATCACTACAAGACATTATTTCGGGGTTGATTCTCTATCCCCAGTGGAGTCGCCAGACTGTAGGACACAGAAATTGGCGACGCTGTTCTAGGCTCACGGCCTAGTTGAGAGTACGGAATAGCCCACGGAGGAACTAAACCAGAGAATAATGGAGTCGCCACCCAGTGTGAACTGGAATAAAGATTTAAGGCCGCACTCACCCCTCGCAAAGGAAGACCTCAAACCGTTGGGTTCGGAAGGGTCCCTTACTTATGCCATTTGTAATGAACGGATTTATGCAATAATTTAACCAAGTCTACGCAACATATATTTCCAAGAGTATTCTAGATCTAGTTCACATTCATAAAAATAAATCCTATATCTAAGTTTGCATGCTTTAAAAGTAAGTGATCATAACGGCAACACACGATAACACACAATAATCTCATGAGCATATTGAATTATCAAACACGAAAAATAAATAACAACGTAAACATAAACGTAAATTAAATTCCTAATGCGAAAGAAAATAACTAAATCATGCATAAAGAAATAACATACTAACGACTAAATCATGCTTAAAAATAAATAACGTACTAACGATTAAATCATGCTCAAACACAAGGTTAGATGAAACGAAATATGTGTGTCTCTCGAGTGGTACGTGGTATTGTATCCCGAGTGCAAACCGCAATACTGTCCATTCGGATTCGGCTACGGAATTTACGTCCGGGTTTCCATCCGATATACCGCAAGAGAGGACACATATCTCATTCATCTGAAAGTCATATCATACACAATCAACAATACTCATGCGAAGTATAAAAAGATAATAAATAAAAATAAAAAGAGAATAAATAAAAGGGGTGCCCTCAGGTCTAACCTCTTAAGTCGTCTCTCGGAAGTGCGTTACACTTCCGTCGGAAGGGTTGATGCTCCGCAACTCCTCCAGTTCACTGGTTCAACATTTACTTTCGATGTTTCGCTATTTGGCTGCTGTTTTACGGCTATTTCTACTCACGGTTTTGGCTTACGGTTTGTGGGTTTACTGGACAGTGCAGTTTCGATATTTTGGGCAGTGTAGTTTCGGTGTTTTAGGCAGTTTTTAGGTGCAGTTTGCGGCAGTTTCAGGGTGCAATTTATGGGTGTTTTGCGACAGTTTCTGGACGTGGTTTAAGGAAGTTTGTGTGGTAATTGAAGAGGAGTTGATGTGGGCGTTTGGTGCGTGAATGTCAAGAGGAGAGTAGGGTACGATGCTAGGGCTGTTATTGAGGTAGAGGCGTGAAGTAGTGGGCTGTTGTTGAGTCAGAGGCGTGAGGTATTGGTTGCTGGATTATGGGCAACAACGTGAGGTATTGGTTGCTGGATTAGGGGCAATGGCGTGAGGTTGAGGCTTTGTTTTTTGCGTGAATTGGCAGTATTGGTTGCTGTTATGAAGACATGAATGAAGGGCTGTTAAGGTGTTGATTTTGGCGTACGCAGATTGGTGGGGTAAGTGTGAGTGGCTTGGCTTTAGTGGTCCATGGGCAGTGATGCGAGAGAGATGGGTGTTTTAGCTTAGAGCATCAAGGTTTATTTCTTCTTGGTTGGGCGTCAACAGCTAGGTTATTTTATTTGTGTTTTCGTGAGAATGAGCCAGGGGTTTCAAGGTTGGGTTTAGGCTTCTTTTTATAGGCAAAGGGTTGGGTTTACCTTGTGCGAATAGGGAAAGGATTTGTGTATTTATGGAGATATCTTTTAATTAGGAATGTCTTTTAATTTGATTTGATTTGATTTCTTCTCTTTTGATTAGGGATATGATTTGATTTTATATGATTTGATTTTTTTTTTAATTAAGGAAGGTAATTTAATCGATTAGGAAAGCGTTTGATGAGATTTGATTTGATTTGTTTTATTTAGGCATGTGATTTAATTTAATTAATAATGTGATTTTTTGGATTTGATTTGAATCTTTTAATTTAGGAATGAGATTTGGTGGGATTTTAACATGTGTTTAATGTGTGGATTTTTATTTTGGATGTGATTTAATGGGCTTTGGTGGGCGTGTGGGCTAGTGTGTGGGCTTGGTGGGTGTTTTGGGCCAATGATGGTTTTCAAAACAGAGATCCAACAAGAGAACCCAAAGTTAGGCAAGCGAATTAAATCCACCAAGATGTCAATTTCTGACTCTTCACTTTCGACGTCTGTTTCCCGTTACTTCCACAATTTAAAGAGGTAGTGTCTCCATGTGAGACTCATCATCGGGACTTATATGCAAAAATACAGTACCTACAACTCCAAGCCCTCATTTGAATTCCAAACTCAAGGGGTAAGTGTCCCTAACACCTTTGTTGACTCATTTGATTTGCTAGCAAGCAAGATTTTTGAAGCAAAAATCATCAACTATGAACCCTAGGTTCACGCCAATTTGAGAGAATGAGAGGGGAGAGGATTCGGCCTTGGTGGAAAAATGAGACTAGTGATGTGACTTGATGTGGGCCCTATTTTAAATTCAAAATTCGAGTGGGCCCCTAAACACACACTTCGGACTCGGGTTCGTTAATTCCGAATTAATGAATTTTTCATTGCGACTTAATTAAATCAAATTTAATTAAATAATAATGTCTCGCAAAATTATTACGAAAGTCGCTCGCGAATTAATTCTAAATTAATTCATTCGCCCGAATTAAAATCCAATTTTAATTCCGCTATGAAATCTAATTTCATTTAATATATTGAATATATTATTTAATCGATTAATTCCAAATTAATCGTTCTCTCTCTTCTATTCGAATTTTATCCCAGAAAAACTATTGTCGCAATTAATCCCAGATTAATTTGCTCTCTCATAATTAATCCCAGATTAATTATGTTCGAGTCAAACGTCATCGGTGAATCTTCGGGAAGTGATCCATGAGATCCATGGATATGTTGACAGTAAATTCGGTCATCGGACTATCCGAACACGTGCGTACCTTGTACCACGTTCTAGCAAAGCACCGTGCCTACCCAATTCTCCAGAAATATATTTTAAGGAATATATAATCTTTGTCAGGCGTAGTATACTAAGTATTGCGTATTGCGATCCAGTATCAGATGTCACATGCTAGGCCTGTGGCTGGAATTGTGTCTGCCCCGTACGAAGCATATATCGGATCACTAGCAACTAGTCTCTTTAATCGGATAATCATGACCTTGTCATATTATCCTGATAGTTGCAACATAATAGAGTACCAGTTCTGTATCCCTGCGTGATCATCATCTCCATATGACTGAAGTGATACTTTCATCTTGACATCACACCCAATACACTACGATTCTCAATAAACCTAGAAGAGGCGTACACAGAGTCTGTTAAAGCCTTAGACGACCAAAACCAAAACGTACTGATTGTCGCAAGTATTAGCGATTCAAGTCTCAGGTTAAGACCAAATACACCTACCCTGATTCGGATTCCCATAGACACATAGTCATACTACCAACGGGATTCCGAGGGGTCTATCCAGAGCGAAGTTGTTTCCGTACCATCGGTAAATAGAACCTCCTATTACAGTTGCATGAGTATCCAATACCCAAATATATGAGAACTATACCGTTACGCTTCCATAATGCGCACAAGTGTAATACTAGTCTATTCCGCATTATCGATGTCTAGTCTCGATAATACTACGACTAGAGATATTTAATGATTAAACCTTTAGTGGATTGATACTGTCTCATATCTTATAATCCGGAACTAATCATAAGGACTTTTAGCATTTATATTTTCAAGTAATCTAATTACAAAATGATAAAATGGCAATTTCCTTTGTCACATAGTTAATTTGTACAAAAACCACAATGTCTTTTACAAATAGTGATGTTATGGGTCACAATTGTCCAACACCCAAAACCATCCAACTACAATAATCCAAGTCATCAACTTACTACAATCTTCCAAAAATCAATTCATCAACCTAAACATATTATAATTACTTCATCAAGTTTTACCCAAAACCCACAAACTTGGAATCATCAATGCTTCTATAGTTTTTAATGTCAAAACTCATACTACCATCATCACTACCAAGCCAATCATCCTACTTTAATCTTCAAATTCAAAAACTCCAAAATAAGAAAATGGGTCAAGTTTTCTTACCTCCATTCTTTTGATTTTCTTCCACTCTTCAAGCTTCCATGGATGCCAAGCTTCTTTTTGCTTCCCTTTTCTTCTCTTTTTCCTTTCTTTCTTTTCTTCTTCTTCTTCTTCTTTCCGCCTCTTTCTCCTTCGTACTTTTTCTTCTTCTTTCTTTCTATTTTTCTTTTCTTGATGTGTGAATAGTTCACACTTATATAGGGGGACTTAAATGATAAAAGGAAGAATGTAGAAGAGTGTGGAAAAATGGAGAAGTTTTGAGATTTTATCATTTTGGTCCGAAATCACTATTCATTCAGACTTTGACTTGCGTTGTTGATCTAGTTCTGGTCCGAATTTGGGAAAATATTTAACGTGGAAGTTGTAGGTCTCGGTCTCAGCCTTCCGACGATATAAAATTCATAAAAATCGGAGTTCATACGAAAAGGTTACGCCTAAAATACCATGGGATGTCAAAGGGTACGCTGTACAGTCTCTTCCCGGGATTTCGAAAGATTAACCGATCGTTCCCAAAGTCATCTCATAAGGATATTTGAGTCTCAACATAATTTATTTTATATTATCTTCATCCAACGATACCACAGTACTACAACGTAATAGTAACTAAACTATCGGTCGTTACAGAAATATTAAAAGTGGACCCCTAATCCCATTATTTTATTTTATTGTTGCAGTCTAATTTAAAATTTTTCAATCACTTCAAATAACTCAATCTTTTTATTTTCACTGAAATTATTATCTTATTTTACTAAATCTATTCCCTGTGGATCGACTCCAGACTTACTGAGTTATTTTATTACTTCGACACCCTTATACTTGGGAGTAAAGAACCATTTTGTGAACGTGTCAGAGGAAGAGGAGAAAGACACTCTAATATGGATTAAAAATATGGGAAATTTATAAAAACTAACCAAAAAAGATATTCATTTGCCAAAATTAACCACAATGTTTCTCTTTTGCATTTCCAGCCATAGTCTCCGAAGTGTACTTCAGAGAATATAGATTCTCTGAAGTACACACCGAAGACGGATAAAAATCCGAAGATCCGAAGATTTGACTTCGGATCTCCGAAGCTTTTAATTTTTTTATTGAAAACTTCGGATATCCGAACTATTACTTTGGATTTGTAGAAAGTTGGAGGTATTTGTTCCATTTTAGACTTAAGAGAATATGAAGAAACTTCATATAGTAAAAAATGTTAAGTTTTTGTAGAGAGAACAAATTGGGAATGCCCGATTTTATAAATAATTTTTCAAACTTCGGAAATCCGAAGAATACTTCAGAGAAAACTTTGGAGATTCGAAGTAATAGTTTGGATATCCGGAGATTTCAATAAAAAAAAAAATTAACAACTTCTGATCTCCAAATTTTTATCCAATTTCGGGAAGTACTTGAGAGAATCCATACTCTCCGAAGTACACTTCGGATACTATGGTTAGAAATATAAATGAGAAACGTTGTGGCTCATTTTGGTAAATGAGTATCTTTTTTTAGTTAGTTTTATAAATTTTCCTAACAATATTATTTGAAAATTGAGAGAGAAACAGACGAGACATATATATTAAGTAGATCCTGAGCATTTATAAAAATCAATACCTAAAATAACATTAGGGCATTCGTTATGATATGAAATTATAGTTAAAGATATTCCCAATCCGCATAAAGTGCGGGCTTTATGCTAGTTTTTTTTTTTTTTTTTAATTTCCCTTTATTATTTGTGAATACTTACGAGTAGAGATGACAATGGACCAGGTATGATAAGATGATGTCAATACCCGTATACATCATGTTCAATCAACGAGTACAAAAATTATCTCCTTATCGACTCGAGTACAGATCCCCTTCACACAGAAATTTTACCTCTATTTTTACATGATACCAATATCCGTATTCTATCCGTCCAACCAACAAGTATAAAAAATTATTCACTTATTCATTCCTAACTTATCAAATCCGTGGGGATTTGTACCATCCATACATACGGGCATGTCAGCATTATAACAAGTGAGGAAATGTAAACGTGTGGCATTTTTTTTGTATTCGATTTGCTCCCATTATTGGGGACATTGCTCGTTTTCAATCATTTATGGGCCAATGGCTTTACTTGTTAAGATGAGATGAGCTTTACGGAAGGCCCAACAAGCTCAAAAAACACCACGAAGCGCATTCAAATCCGCATGGAAAGGGTTGGGATTCTTGCGAATCTGTAAAAAATGGGACACACAGGCGAGTTCTTCAGGCGAAGAGACGAGTGGAGAAAGCATCCATTGCTGACAAGCAATCTGCGTCAAGCCACTCCAGGCCTCGGCATCGCTCTCGTTGCTTTTGGAATCTATCTTGTTGGCGAACAAGTCTACAACAAGGTTATCGCTCCTTCTCATTCTCAATCTCAACATAGCCACCAGCAACACTCTGCTGCTTCGTCCTCTCACTGAATCTCCTCAGCTCCTCCTGCTTCTCTAAGGTCAGTTGTTGAATTGCCCATATTTGACAATATAAATCTCATCATTTTTTTTCTGGGTTAGTTTCTTTTACAACTGTTTGTTAGGTTTGTGTTTATTGTTAATTAAATGGGAATTTGTAAATTTTAGGTTTTTTTTTTTTTGGTTTAACCATCCGATCTGTTTAGTCCATCATGCTTAAGTTGCTTACCCCACATATTTGATAATTGATAATAGAAATATCTTTTTTTTTTTTTTTTTTTTTTTTTTTTTTTTTTTTTTTGCTTTTGATATAATAGATTATGATTGTTTTTATGCAATTCTGTGTTAAATGTTATGATATGTTCTGATTTTTTTGAAATAGGTCTGTGTAAAGTTAGGTTTTTCTCAATTTTTTGATGCTAAAGTCTCGTCTTTATTTTTTGTTAATATGTTATGCATGTTTACCTTGCAATTCTATGTAAAATTTTGGATTTTATGGCTTTTTATGATATGGGTATGTCTAAAATTTTAGGTTTTATTGATATTATGATCTAATCATTGTCACACGCTCTCTGGTCAGCTGGTTAGTTCACTTCATTTCTTTTATGTTTTACATGTTATGCTTATTTTCTTGCTAATTGGAGCTAGATTTAGGATTTTCTGTTATTATATGAAATTGGTTTGTGTATTTTTAGGTTTTTATTCTTATTGTGACTATGACCTCATCAGTTTCATTGCTCTCACAATGTAATTTGATGCTATATTCTACAATACTCTTTTGATGTGCATCATTCATCGGTCTTATTGTGTTTTTATTTTGGTAAAATGGATTTGTTTTTGATAGTCTGCTACTTGTTTATCGGGTGGGAATGAGCACTTCATATTATTTAGTCGAAGAGTTTGGATATTCATAGTCTTTATGATATCATTCTATTAACTTTTATTAGTGTGAATTTAAGGGTTTTCTTGAAATTACATTTTGATCACATGCTCTGTCGTTGAGCTGAATGTATAGAGTTGTCACTGTTCATATGGGGTTTCAATACAACAATAGCTCCATGTGAGGCAGTTTTATTTTATCCTTCTGCTATGTAGTTGCTGCTTCATTCAGTTTCACTATTATTTGGTTGTTTGTGGCTAACTGCTCAACTTCAATGGAGGAAAGTTATAAAACTTCAATTTGGTTTTCTTAATTAAGATTGAATGTCAATGGGGGCTTGAAGGACTGTTTAAATTTTTGGTGGGCCAATTATAAGGGTGCCAAAGAAAAGCTTGGAGGTGAGATTGCATTCAATCCTGGTTCATATATACATGTATCTTGAACACATTTACATTCAAAATGAGAAGAAAGAGAGGTGACTGTCAAACTTGTGTTTTCTATGAGAATTTTGTGCTATATGGAACTAATTTTTACTTTTGAGATCTTGTTGACAAAGATTACAATGTATTAGCTCTTTGTTTATTAACTTGCATCATCTTTTTCTGCTATTTTTTAACCTCACTGTCTTCTATATCTCTAGGATGAGCAATAATACCCTTTTGAAAATTGATAGACTTGTCAGTGTTTTATAATTTATTTATGACAAGCTCATTTCTATAACAACACAATTTTTGTGGTTAATTGAGAAATTGTTTGGTGTTACATAATGGATCTTAATTGGTAATATATTTAATAATAATATTTGCTTATGACTGACTTAACCAAAACAACATCCAGTGTGTTTGTATTACCCTTGCAGTGTTTTTGAATGGCTTGCAAGTAATTGGTTTTGCCCATGAAATTTTACAATAGAATACTTGGGTGAGGAGTTTATTTGAATCTGTGATAGAAAGCTGACAGAACTATTGCATCTTGTTTTTTTTAGTAGGTGGCTGAAGATGATGTCAACATCTTGGAAGCATGAAGCTTGTACTTGTTTTCATTTCCTTTTTAGTGGTTTGATTTAACAAGATCACAAATTACTGTGTTATAATGTCAAGTTTGAGTGTGAGACTTGTTCGTTCTAATGATGTTACTCCTTAAATGGCTTTACAATTGATGCCTGTAATATTTCTAATAAAGGAGTTTCCCAAATATTGATATATTATTGTCTTTGATTGATTTGCCAACTTATTAATTTGTAGTTAGTTCACCAAGTTCCTATATTGGTTGAATTTTTGAAGTTTTCCATGGAGCTTTATGCATAATATTCCCAAGGTTGGTTCCTTTTAAGCCGTCCTTTATTTATCATTAAATTTGGGATATCTAGTATTATTATTTTCAAAGTCGGTGGAATGTTTAAAATGTTTAACTTAAACTAGCTTAGAACTCGCGTTTGATTCAAAATACTTTGCTTTAGTGAAGGATGTAATTATTAAGGATATCAAAGATGAGATGTCATAATTTATGTTATTCGCTAATGATATGATATTGGTGGATGACTCTAAAGAAAGTATAGAGGCTAAACTTGAGATGTGGAGAAAAACCTTAAAAGTTAAAGGCACCGACTAAATAGGTTAAAAACAGAGCATACGGCGTGTGAATTTGACAAAAATCGTAGAGGTAATATGGCAAAAATAAGAATTGGCGACCAATCAATCTCAGTTAGCGAGTGTTTTAAGTATCTCGGGTCCGTCCTCCAAAAGGATGGAGAAGTCAATCGAGATATTACGTATATAATTCAATCGAATTGGATGAAATGGAGATGTGCATATGGGGTTTTATGTGATCACAACATCCCTTTAAATCTTAAAAGTATATTTTATAGGACCGCGCGTGAGGCCTGTTATGTTTTATGGAACATAATGTTTGTTAGCGACACAATCACGTAATGGATTTTGATGATGCAACACGAGTGAAGATTTTGACGCACAACAGCGAGACATTACAAAAAGATGTCGAAGCACAACGGTGGTGAAGAGCGAAGAATGTGAAGACTGGCGCAGATTGAAGAAATTATGTAAAGTCTTAGGTTAGAGTTCTAAATGTATTGTGAATTATTTATTCAAGTACTTAAGCTCATAGGAAACAAGCACATTCACTTAGATGCATTAGGTTCATGTACAAAATGCCTTAAAACTTCATATATACATTTTTGATATAGAGACCGGCATACCGGTCCCCATACCGGTCCCCATACCGGTGAGATGCTCTGTTTTGCAAGCTCTCTGGAACCGGCACACTTCATATCGGTGCCATACCGGTGACCATACCAGTCATACTGGGGATTGCATACACACTGG